>JARHVA010000781.1:1595000-2120000 GCA_037957365.1 Torreya grandis | reverse complement strand
TAAATGAAAAATAAGGAAAACATTGAATTATAAATGTCATAATATTAATATCAATATCTTAGCCTAATCATAAACTCTAGTGTAGAAGGTGCAACAATCAATTTTTAATCACAGTCAATAAGGAAAAAATTGTAGTCAATGGACATAATCAATAACCCATTATGTCCACCTTCATTGAAATTATCCAAAAAAAGTTTCATATTTTTTCCCTAATATTGACCATGCACAATCATATATTCTACTTATTTCTTTTATCATTTATCTGTAATAATCAACAAATATACCAATTTGAGTTACGTACATTTTTTCTTAGTGTTTTTAAAAGATATTAGTTTTACATATTTAGTAAGTTTCAAAATCAAATTTTTTATTATTGTACATATTTAATATTATAATATATATCTAGTTTTAAAACTACAAATCCCATGAAATTTATTTTTTAATCAAAAATAGGGTAAAACATATTAGTGAACACGTATATTTTTTGGAATTATTTTTTATTATTTTTTCCTAGGGTATTCGAATAAATTTCTAATTTATATGTGTGTGTGTGTGTGTGTGTGTGTGTGTGTGTGTGTGTGTGTGTGTGTGTGTGTGTGTGTGTGTGTGTGTGTGTGTGTGTGTGTGTGTGTGTGTGTGTGTGTGTGTGTGTGTGTGTGTAAAATTTTCTAATTGGTTTTCAATTTTTAATTTGAAATTTTAGATTTACTTTTCTTTTTCTATAGTTTTCTTATTAAATACATTATAGTAGTTTTAAAACTAATAGGACCTATCATTATGGGCAAAGTGGTCTTCAATTTTCCCTGAGTTGTGGTGTGAGAGGTGTTTCCCTAATACTCAATCCATTACACAATACTATCTATGGATATTATTTTCCATGTACCTCACAATATATAATAAATGTCTAGTTTTTTTTCATAGGAATCCTTCAATTATTTGTTCTTTTAGTGCACCAGTGAGTGGTTAGCCCCATGAAGTTACTCTCAACATACTATAGAAACATGTAGTGTGGCTAAAAGATGATTGAATCTTCTATAGTTAGTGTCTTTTGGGGTTATGGTCACTATTTACGACTACTATTAGTATATATGAAAGCATACAAAATAAACATACCCTGCCTAGTTACACCTTTTTCCATCATTTATATCTTAGTATAATCATTTTTTTGATAGAAATAAACTTAGTGCTTGTCATATTTATTATATTATGGGTTAATAAATATAAAATGGATTATAAATATGAAATGGCCAATGGTGTTCATCCTTTAGATTCAATATTTTTTAAATATTTTACACCTTATATTTATGATAATGAATGGACTAATGATCACACTTGTAAAATTTTATACTTATTTTAATGAAGAATATGATTTTGATAGGATTGACTATGATTATGAAAATCAATATGATTGGTATAATAGTGAAGAATATAGTGAAGAGGAAAGTGAGCATACTAATTTAGAAGTTGAAAAACTAATTTCCTTTATTCCTCCCTGTGTAGACACCCAAAATTAGTACAAGCCAATATTTTATGTCATTTATTGTAGCATGTGCACACACACACCCACACCCCCCTCCCACACACACATATGCTATTGATAGTGGATAAAGTATCTATTTGTGCATCTTACTTTGTTTTATTTTCTATTCTAGTATGTGAGTTTGTCTATTTATTATTAGTGTTTCCATTTTATCATGGGGTTCTCTAATATTGGTCATTTGTCCTTCTAGACAAGTCTATAGTTTTTGGATAGAACCAACTTATGGCCATATCTACTAGGAGTGGAATTATCCAAGCATAATTTTTGGAACTTCTCTCAAGTCACATTTCATTTGATTATTATTTTTTCTATTATGTTTTATCTTGGGTTGGATTTTTCATGCCAATAGGTCCTAAATTCAAACTCAAAACATATGTAAATACAAAGCTACTATAAGGAATTAATGATATTTGTCCTCACTCTCAAAATTTATTTAATTATTTTCATTTTTGATCTATAGATTTTTTGAAGCTAGATTTAAGGCTAAATTCACATTTGTATGCTTGTGCTAGGGGGAAAATGAAAAAAAAATCATTTATACTTGAATTAAAATTTTCACACATACTTGTAAGTGGGAGAAATATATTTGTGTTTAATACTTATTAGGATTATTGGAAATTTAAGGTATCATTTGGTTATTCAATGAGGATTGACCAAGGTCAATCCAACTATATCCCTTTCACCCAACATGCAACCCACATTTGATAATAATTTGGCTTGTGTGCATAGAAAGAGGGTTTTTAATTAAAATTATTTCAAATGAAATTTTTGATTTTATAGGCATCAAAAACCCTATTTAATAGAGGTTTATATGGCACAATGATAATATTTTTATCATAATCAACTAGGACAAGTGTGTAGTCAATGGATTCACAAACTGCATTTTCTCCACTCATAATAATCACATATTGAATTATTTTTTTATTATATTTTTTATTTCCTTTCCATAATTATATTATTTATTTTCTTATCATCTAATAATAATAGTTAATTAGGATTATTATGTAGTCAATAAACTTGAATGTATAACGGACTTGTCCACAGATAATTTTTTATTATGTAGCTAATTTTGAGAATGCATAATCATATACATTATTTAAGTAAAATTTAATAAATTTATAAAATTCAATTTAAATCCTGGTTTTATTTAAGTTAATTTCTTCTTATTGCCTTCCAAAATTATTAATTTTCTATTTTTAGTAATTGTTAAAATTAGGCTTATTAATTATCGCATGACTTTGGCATTGTAATACACTCTAGTTTTATATCAATTAGTTACATTAAAATTGATTGTTTTATCAAAAATAGTTTAAAACATATTTGTTAACCTATAAACATTTTTCAATCACTAATTTTTCTAATTTGGTTTTCAAATTCATTTTCAATTTTTTTTTTCTCTTGTTTTCATAGAAACTATGTTCTAACAGTTATAAAACTCATAAGATGTATCGTTATGGATGAAGTGATATTCAATTTTAATTAAGTTATGGTGTGATGGGTAATTCAAAAATAATAAATTAGTTAGATATTAATTTATACATATTTTAATTTCCATGCACCTCACAATCTATCAAAAATGCCTAGGTTTTATTTTTTAACCATAGGAAGCCTTCGACCATTTTTTATTGCAGTGCACTAGTAAGTGGTTAGCCCTAATAATTTATCATAAATTTAGGCTAAATATTATATAGTTAAAATAATTTAATGGTATAATCTTTCATATTTATTTCCCTTTCTTCCATGTTCACTATTTATGATTAGGACCAAGAGCCTATAAACACACTATGACTAGTTGCACCCTTAATCCTTGTTGTAAATATAACTTATTGTTGCACCTATTTTTATTTTTATTTTTAACCTTTTCATGACACTTAATAAATTTATCTCCTCTATCACTTTAATATATAGTGATAAATTAATTATAACTCCTATAGATCATATTCAAATTGTTTTAATCTCTTCTAAAATGGATAACATCAACACTTTCGATCAATATGAAAATTTAACTCATAAAAACTATGTTAAACATTAAAAATTATTTTAGTGATGAAATTAACACTGAATATAATGAAATGATACAATATAATCAATATAATCCTAAAATCTCAAATAGAATTGATCCTAATGAACTTAATGGGGTAGATCCTGAACAAGTCAAAGAGTTATCCAATTTCCATCAAGGACTTCAATAATATCCCCAATAAATGGATAAATTGGTCCAAGTTACCCTAACATATAATAATTCACATTAATAAAATATTTCATAATATTAAACAATACAATAAGAGGTACCCTTAATATTTGTAAATCCTTCAGTTTTAAGTGTCCCAATTATTGATATCACTTATATTCCCATATCAACACCTATGGTTACATATGTGACAACACCCCTATGTATGGGGAATCACATTGTTTAAAACATATGAAAATTATTATTTATACAAGGACATAATACATACCTCTTTTTAATTCTACCTAAGTTTCACTACCAAATTTTCCTAATGCATACTCTCTTTAGCAAACTGTTATAGCCTTACATGTTAAAGTATTAAAATTAGAACAAAGTGTCTCTATAAAAACTCATTAAATGGATTATTATAATCTAATTTATAACCCTTTATCACCTAATATAGTTGGTTACCCATTACCAATAGGTTTTTTAGATCATAAGCTACCATTATATAAAGGTAAAGGTGATCCTGAGTAACATCTTTATTCACTCTATGTGGCATGCTTAGATTATGCTTTAAATGACAAGTTGATAAAAAAATCTTCCATATAAGCATAAAATATTATACTTTATGATTGTTATATTATCTTCCAATTCAATAAATTATATCATTAAAATCCATTGGAAGATCATTTTTAGTGCACTTTTCTATCAAAATTACTAAAAATCTATCCTATGCATAAATTGTTAAACTAAAGCAAGGGTGAAATGAGATAATTAGAGAATAATTGATTTAGTAAAAAAATATTATAGAGAATATGACAAAATATATGGTAGATAATTAATTAAAATATATCTTCACATAAATATTGTTGGAACCACTCCATGAATGCATCATGGTTGATAAATTCAAATCCTTTGATGAGCTATGTCATACAATCAAATAAAGATAAGTCAAACTCATAGCATTAAATAGTCTAAAGTATGCACTAATTAATCTAACTACTTCAATTATCAAGTTTTAAATAAATACAAACCACAAGCTCAAATATACCAAGAGTAAGAATGAAGAAAAAGTAATAAATAATGTAATATGATAACCATCCAAAATATCCATTTAATAACTCAACCAAGGAGGTGATTTAAAAGGGTACCAAAACCTCCTCATGTCTTATTATATAAATTAATTCATTAAAATATCATACATCTACCTCCTCGATTTGAGTTTGATTTAACCAATCCTCAACATAAGGGCTTTGATATAATACATACTATGACTACCACAAATGTATTGGGCATTCTAAAAACAAGTGTTTTAGGCTACAACATAAGATACAAGATATTATTAATGATAATAATATTGATCAAAGCACACCCAAAAATGAAGTTAGACCATAATATAATTGTAATTTAGAACTAAAGATATTCAAGAATTCATTCATAATCATGGGAAAGTTGAAAATACATATGATTGAGAGGTACATCATGTATACATTGCACATCCTCCTCATAAGACATATTGGAATCCAATAAATTAAATTATTGATATATTTATGGACACATTAACATAATGTCTGATGATTATATTTGATGACAATGAAATCACTGATGATAATTTATGTATACATGCAGTTGTTTCTAGTTTACATCAAAATTCAACATATACATAGTGTCATGACTGATAGTGGGTCAAAAAATCATGAATAATGACACTTATTCATATCATTGGGTATAAAAAGTAAGATCTATAAGATAAATCAACAATATTCAAAGCATTTGATAGGCATACATATAATACTCTTGTATATATTTTACTACCTCTCCAAGTTAGTTTAGAAATAGTGGCAACTCCATTTCTAGTCTTCCCAAGAATTAGGGTATTTAATATGGTATTATCACATCCTTATTTATATAAACTCCATGCGATATAGTCTATGGTAAATATATACATCGATTACATATTTTAATCAAGTGGTAAAAGTTTGAGCCATTTGTTATGTGTCCCTCTATAGTTAGTGGTAACTCCTCCTCATTCCCCAAACCACCATAGTTGATTATGGGACATATGTAAGAGCAAAATTAAAAAAAAACAATGGCACTTATTAAAAATAATAATATAAAGATCCATTCACCCATTCTATATCATAATATAGAATTAGTTGTGGCACCTATACATAATATTTATATATATTCAGCTCAAAGGAAAGTGGTGCAACTTCCTAAACAACAAGATTCATCTAAAATAATTACTTAAAGCTCAAAAAAATATAAATATCATAAAATTAATCTTAATGTATTACCTTAGACATTTCAACATGTTCCATATCAAACACAAGTAGTGATACATTACCCAAAAATATAAAAAAACTCCATAAAGTCTTGTGCCTTCTCAAGTTATGCATACCATAAATCACGATATGAGAAATGATCATGATAGTTATGTTATGGCACCTAATGCCTTTTCATATTTAAATGCATCTAAGTGTGACACTTTTTACACATTAAAATTCATCTTCAACATCTATGATCCAAGAAAAAACTATGGTCCTCTTGTTTATGGATCATATGATAGTTTCCTTTAAAAAATATCAAAAATACCCCAAAAAATAAAATATGTCAAAAAATTTTAAAAATCAATATTGTAAAAATACAAAAACATCATTTTTTTTTTCAAAAAAAATAGAACCTAAGAATTACATGATATATTAGTTACTTCTTTATATATATATATATATATATATATATATATATATATATATATATATATATATATATATATATATATATATATATATATATATATATATATATATATATATAATAGTAGATAACATATTATTTTTATATACAAATGTATTTGATGAGATATATGAGTGTGATGCATGACATATATTACACATGGATTCTTAGATGTTAGATACCCTTCTTCTCAGTGTACATGCCTATGTTTGGGCCATCTAATTCTACATGTTACATTATAACATGTTATATTTTCTATGACCTCAAATGCCATGTTGAGCTACATATCTTACAAGTATATTGATATTATTCATATCTTACATCATGTTACATAAAATAGTTACCTTTCTATGATATGACATCTATACATATGTATGGAATAGTTTATTTTCACTTATTATATACTTATTCAATGTTTCTTAATTTTATCAATGATAGGATAAACATTTATTGGCTATTGTGTGTGTCCCTTAGTCCTTGTGTGAAAATTTATTGAACATATCAATGATATCTTACTTTCCATGTTTTACATTTGAACATATTCATTTCTCATGACCCTTAATGTCTTTTTGTATGTGACATTTGAACATGTCCCTTGTTTGCAACATTATTAATGTATTTTGAGTGTGTCCCTTGGATTTTTTTTTATGACATTCGTTTACATTGTATACATCCCTTTGACTTATATGACAATTCTGTGACATTGTTTGTTGTGATTTTTGTGTTTATTAAGCTTTATTAGGAGTTCCATGTTACATAATTTACATTAATAGTGTGTAGTCTATTTCAGAGATGATTACTAGATAATGTCTCTTCATTTATAAATATATCTAGATAGGACATTTTTATTCCTCTAATTAAAAATGTTACATACATGCTTCAATGACAATTACATTTATATGATGACATACTCTCCAACATGATTACATAATAATAAATGATTATTTATTTATTAGATGATATAGTTAACTCTTATTTTGAGATGAGTGAATTTTAGCATAAATTCCTCATCTCAATATTTAGGCATCATAATGGGCTTGTCCTAGAGATATAAGCCTATATGAATAGTTTAAAAAATAGATTTGAGATAGAGTACAAGTTTCACAAATATAGAGTACATGTTTTCAATGATTTAGAGAAATGCAAAATTATATTCCAAAATAGGATATAGGTTTTCAAATATTCAAATAAATTTATAAATAAAACATATGACATATATTTTCACATTCATATGGATCATGGGGGTATGATACTCATTCATGTTCACAATTATTCAAATTGAAAAGTTTGAACTTTCAAAGTTCAAAGTTTAAAAATTTAAAAATTAGAAGTTTTAAATTTTAGAGGGCATGATATTTATTCATTCTCACATAAGCATGTTTCAAATGTGAATATGGAAAATTTCAAATTAAAAATATTCATTTCAAATCAAATCTATGAGTGATGTACTCATGATGGGATCTTTAATATTATTCACTCTTTTTCGATCATGAGAAATAAAACTAGATATGTATGTAGTGGTGTAATTCATATCTTTTGAAGGTAATGTATGTTCAATTTCATAAATTCTCAATATCCATGGAATTACTTAAATAAAACCCATTATGTGGTTCCATATTCTATTATGGGTTATGTATGTTTGATTCTAGTGATACTCAACAACATTATTATCACTTCTAAAGAACATGTCATGGTAAGGTTGTATTAGTACATTAAATACTACTCCCCATTCATGAGAGTTATAATAATGCATCTTTAAAACTCAATGGATTGATTGGATATTCAAAATTAGAACTTAATCACTCTCAATTCACCATTGGTTTGAAATATCTACGTGATTTAACAAGGGGGTATAGTTCTCCATCATTAGTTACAAGTTGTAAATTTGGTTTCACCTACATAAAGGTGTAATATTTACTTGATATCTTTTCAAAAATTTTTTTTTTTTCAATTTACAAAGTGTACAAATGACTACTTCATGTGTTATTTCAAGGTTTATTAAATTTGAGTGTCTTACATAAATGAAGTATCCTATCAGAGATAAAGCCTATTACACATAATCAAGTTCAACTCTTTCTCCTTTACTTTAGACATTTCATTACTAGAATAAAGGGGGTGAGTTTTAGACACTCAAATTTAATTATTAAGTGTTTGATATTGTTTAAACTTGACATCCTTACCTTGGTCTATTCATCTTTTTTTTAACATGAAATCTCTATGAGAGCCTTCACTATTATATTTAATATATTTAAATTAATATAAACATCATTTTTTCATCCATATTATACTTATAAGTTCCAATCAAAAAAATCCTAATAGTCTATATCCTTCTAGAGCAAGACCAGACTAGGTAAACATTTATGAGGCTTGACCTTGTCCATTGATATGACCTTATCACCCGTATTCTAATGGTAAGTTTTTAATTCAATATTTTCCATATTGACCCTTCCTCACTCATATAAAGGATGATTAATGAAAATATTCCAAACATTTATCTATATAAACACATCAATGTCATTCAATACACATATAACAACCACTTGGTAATTCTACTGCACATTAAGAAAAAGATAACTAATCTTTCCAATTCTAATTATAATTTATTCTAATATTCATAGGAAAAATTTGAATTTGTTTTATTATAGGTTAAGGGTACTCATATTCAATAATTCAATTCAATCAATCTAATTGAATTCATATATAAAATATCAATATTCACAAACTCACTCTAGAAATGAGAATGACATCATCCTGAGGCCCTTTTGGGATATGTAGGAATCACCTAAATTACATGGATTTTAGAGGATATATTGACTATTCCTCTTGCCTGATTTACCCTTTTTAATTTGTTCTTATATTTAGTTTATATATAAGAACTATGGTTTTGATATTATAAGTCTTCCACATGTCAAATCAGATCCCATGGCCAATTAGTCAAACCTTTTAAAAAACTATAGGTTCTTGTACCATAATATCAATCAAAATCAACTAATATGTGTCCATAATTGATAGACAAGGTCACATTTCACCCCTATTTACCTAGTTTGGCCTTGTTCTGATACATCATAAAATCAGTTGCAAAATAGTTAATAGGTATTTTTAGCTAGTTTTACATTAGATATCTACCTATATATCTAGCATAAATCATAACCAAGATAGGCTTGTGCATTTCATTATTTATTACTATTTATAACCCATTCCAAATTCTATATTTTATTGTATTTCACACTTTAATTTTATAAATTCTGTAATATAAACTAGGATTTCAATCATTTATAATTTATTACATTTCATTATTAAATAAAAATACCCATAAATATAAATGTATAAAGATAAATTTACTCACAAGTACTTGACAATGTTAATTTTTTACACATCATAAACCACATGACTTGTGCACAAATACATGCATCTTATTTACCATTTCACTTAAATCATTTATCCATATGTAAGTTTCACCCTTTGTTTTTTGTTACTACATCACAATAATTTCAATTTCAAATGTTAAATCTACTTAAAATCACCCTTATCCCATATCCAACTCAAGATAGGTGTCCCTAATATCTTAGTACAATTTCATCCTGGGTAGATAGGATAATTATGGTGTTCATGTCCACTTAGGTTGTCTATGACCCATGTTAAATAATGGTTAGTTAATAAAACTAAAATCATTATTTTGAGTCTTCTCACATGTTTCATAATGTTAGCTAAATATAATTATCAAAATGTTCACCTATAAATACACATTAAAGGTCATTTATTTTATCCACTTGGAATTCATTTATTTCAAGCTTACACATTATTACGCATTAAGAAGATATGTCCTGTTATTTCTAAATATGAGATAACTCACAAAAATAAGACATAATACAAGTAAAGATATAACATTATCAATTATCAAATCCATTTTATAGATGGATTTTTTAGACATTCAAAATTAATCATTAAGTGCTTGATAATAGTTATTCTTAAGATTCTTACCCTTTCTTGGTTTATTCACCACTTTTCTCACCTTAAATATATATAAAATATTTATTTATCTTGATATCACAAATAAAATCATACATTCATCCCTATTTATATCACAATTATCCATATGTATCTCATAAACCTTTGTTACATATGTCCCAATGGTCTCTAGTCTTTTTGGACAAGTCCACACAAGGTAGATAGGAGAGCATTACAACCTATCTAACTAGTGTGACTTTGTCCCTTGCACTATAATGGTAACATTTTAAATTAAAACCATTTAATCTTACCCTTATCACATAGTTTTTAAGGTCATTTTGAGAAACTATTTGAAATATTACTCTCTATAAGCACATCAAGGCTTCTTTAAATACATCTAGCATATATCTAGCAATTACTTGGTATACAAAGAGAAAAGGAGAAATATTTATTCCTATTTCAATTATAAAGTATCTTTGGATACTAAAACTAAATATTTATATCATCTAAATCTTTTATATTTTAATAATATCAACCAAGTCTCTACCCTTCAATTCTAGATCCCTTGTTGTTGAAAAGCTCACATTCACCATCTCACTAAACATAAATTATTACATCTTACTCTAATCCATATCATTATAATGACCCAAATCTATTATACTACATATAAATATTAAAACCTGATAAACATCCTTCACAATTAGTTTCATATCCATACCTATTTTCTAGCCTTATGAACATTACTAGCCACATAGGGACACTATTGTTGATGGTAATGTCTATATCATTATCTAGTGTCTAATTTTCAAAATTCAACCAAATTATAAATTATTTAATACTTATGTATCATCCTATCTATTTTAGTGAACCATATCATGAGATATTTTCAAAATGTGTGGTATAAATACAATTCTAAGCCTTATCATTCCTCATCTAGTAAATACCAAGTAAACACCTACTAAAACTAAATCAATCAAATGAACAAAAAATATATTATAACCTATTCACAAATATTTCCATATAAATAATAGGAATACTCATATTATAGGTTTGAATCATTCAAAGAGTATCCCATTAATGATATTTTTTAAGTTACAACATAGATCATCGCATGTATCATCATATAGTATATTACACCCCTATGCACACATTTTCACACACATAGGAGAGAACTAAAAAATTCTGAGGCACTCCTTAGAGTATTATATATTTAAATATAACCCATTTATATAGGTTTATTTGGGATCAACTTGACACCATGAACCCACTAACATATTTTCATTCATCAAAGTCATTCCAAGGGTGAATAGCAGTGTAGAGCTAGGGTTTTATCAATTAATAAAGAGTGACATCTTGTATCCTAGATATAAATACATAAATATAAAGGTGATATAAAACCTAAAATAATTAATTTGGTCACATCTATATCTATTCTCTATTCCATACTAGATCCCTGTGTCACAATCAGACACTGGTGTTGATGGTAGTGTCCAGATCTGATAGTAGTGTCTAAAGTTATAGAAGTATAATTTATAGAAACTAATGATTGGTTTATAATATTTATCTTTCATAATTAACACTTATTTCTAGTCTATATTTACCTATGAAAATTAAGTATCATTTCTCTTTAGTACTAAAATTAATTGAATGTCTTTTGAATTCATTACTTTCTATGTTTATCATATCTCAGTATTATAATTTAGAATAATCATTTATCTGAGTTTGAAATTAGCTAGCCTATTATATATTATTTTATCATACTTATGATTTAACTATTTATATATTTTTATCCTATACACCCATTATAAAATTTAGGGTTATGGTTAAACATTTGGTAAGCCCAACATTTGGTATCCAAACCCTATATTAGCCTAGAGTTTTCTATTTTTTATTTATGATTATTGTAAATTACTATTTAAAAGTATGATTTTTTAATTTATAGGTAATGTAAAATGTTAATCACAAGAATTATTTTCAAATGGAAAATAAGAAAGCACTATTTCATCATATTAATAATGAAAAAATCTTAATGGATGCTTTCTTGTATGCTACAAAAGATGAGATCAGTAAACATGCTAAGGCTAAGGTGTCCTCACCTAGTGATGGTGAATCCTTAGGTGGTACAACACATAATTATGTATCAATAAACATCCCCTTGAGCACATCATCACTTCATACATCTAATGGGGCATGAGTTATTTGTTTACACCATTGTGTTTTAAAATAAATCCTACTATTGTTACATCCTCCATGAAAACCACTAGCACTTCAACCCAATTACCATTTTTAATGCCTATTTCAACTCAAACCATGGGTATATCATATTTGGTGACTTCAAAAACTTTTAACCTTAATAACAAAAATTTACAATATATTTTACAAACTATAGAACTATTGCAATCTTAGGTTACTAACATTGAACAAAATTATATAAAATAACCTTATTTTATTTATTCACAAGATGTGTTACATAATATTACTATACCTAAAATATATTTTCACACTTTTCCAATCAATTTTGCTACACCCAAGTTCATATTTTATGATTTTAAGGGTGATTTTGAATAGCATATCTGATCTTTATATGTAACATGTATTGATTACACCCCCAATGATAAAATTTTGACCAAATTATTTCTAATGAGCTTAAAATAATATGTTTTACAATGGTTTTACGATTTACCACTCTAATCAGTGAAAGAATTCAAACCTCTAACCAATCAATTCCTAGCACATTTATTTGTGAACATAAATGAAAATGTCATACTATTATATTTAAAATATTAAACAAGGAATCAATGAACTTGTAAACGAATATGTTTTGAGATATAAAACAATGCTGGATAAAATGACAAATCCAATTGGATATAAAGAAATTAAAGACATCATCATGAAAATATTACTTGTCCCTTTACATGATTCCATTTTTTTCAATAAATCCAAATCTTTTGATGACTTACTCCATATTGTTTGATATCATGAAATGAAACTTATTTCCTTGAAAAGGATTAAGTATTTAGCAAACACACTAAAAAAATATAAAACCAAGATATAATGTCAAACCTACATAACCTTACAAGGAAATAATCACAATGGTTAATGCAGTGTCATAAAAACCTAACCAAGTAATCTTATCTAATGAACCTAATAGACAAGTGACATGATTGTCTAACTCTCCAACTTATTTATTGTAAAATATTATGGAGTTTCATCTCACATCTCTCCTTCCCCCCATAGATGTGGAAATGAGTCAACCCTGACCAAAAGGATATGATGTTAAAGCATATTATGTCTATCATTATTGCCCTAGGCATTATATGAATAGATTGTATGCATTGAATCATAAGATTTAAGACCTCATTAATGACTAAATAATTACCTTTATTGATTCTCCAAAACATTTGGGTTCACAACCTGGTGATCACCACTATCAAAAAATAGTTAAAAATGTTTTACAAGATCATTCTAAGAAATATATAAAAGTTTAAATAGCATATAATTCACATCCTACTCCATCACATTATGAAAACCCATTATATGGTATTATTAGAAATTATATATGCACAACACCTATTATGGTTTAGATACATTGTATTACATTTGATGAAAATGAAATAATGGATGATGACTCAAATCTTTAATCATTATTTATTTGAGTATACCTTGACCATCAACATACACATAGTTTTATGATTGATAAAATTTATAGTGATAACATATGTACCATGACACTACTTACATATTTTATAATTAGACATGATGATTTATACCCTTTTACCAAAATATTCAAATCATTCAATGGGACATCAAAATATATTATTAGTGATATTGATTTACCTTTACAAGATAGTCTAGCACATGTGGTTACTACCTTTTTAGTTTTACCAAATACAAGAGCCTTTGATATGTTATTGGGATGACCTTGGTACATAAAATATAGGAAATACCTTCCATAGTGCATGGGAAGCATAAGATCAAAGACCTCATTGATGACAAAATAATTACATTTGATGATCCTCTAAAACATTTAGGTTCACAACCTAGTGATCACCACTATCAAAAAATAGTTAACAATCCTTTGCAAGATCATTCCAAGAAATATATAAAAGTGTAAATAGAATATAATTCACATCCAACTCCATCACATTATAGAAACCCATTATATGAGATTATTGGAACTTATATATACACAACACCTATTATGATTCAGATATATTGTATTACATTTGATGACAGTGAAATAATGGATGATGACTCAAATCTTCAGTCATTATTTATTCGAGTATACCTTGACCATAAGCATATACATAGTGTTATGATTGGTAAATTTTATAGTGATAACATATGTAACATGACACTACTTACATATTTTATAATCATGCATGATTATTTATACCCTTTGACCAAAAAAATCAAATCATTCAATGGGACATCACAACATATTATTAGTGATATTGATTTAAATTTATAAAATAGTCTAGCACATGTGGTTACTACCTTTTTAGTTATACCATATTCAAGAGTATTTGATATGTTATTGGGATGACCTTGGTACATAAAATACATGAAATACCTTCCATGGTGCATGGTTTTATTAAATACATTCATATTAATGGGGTAGTCATAGTTCCTTGAATTCCATATGAACATGCACTTGAACAAGATAAGTTTATTCCAAGATAGATAATTATCAAACCTAATAAGGTTAATCCTCCATGAAATGGAAAGTAATAGGTAATCCAATTTCCTATGCGAACATTACTCTATAGGACTTTTCACCAAAGATACATAGTGGATTCCATATAATCTGTATCTACTCCTACACATTATACTCAGTTATCTAGTGAAACTAAACATGTTTCAATTATAAATAATCCAAATAAACCACATAACACAAAATTATGGGTTCCAAAAACTCCTAATCATATTTTTTCTTCATAACCATAGAGTCATATTACACATATGTAGAATAATATAGATTTTATAGCTCTAGATATGACACCTTTGCATGTTCCTTGTTAATACCACCAGTTTAATATACTATATTATGATTTTTGATCTACCTATGAACAAACCTTGGATTGTAACATGGGGTATCCTCTTCCCTTCAAATATTTCAAAACTCTAAAAAAATTACATATTCCAAAAATATAAAAACATTCAAAGAAATTCAAAATTATAAAAATATTTAGCATTCCATATTTTATTAGCTCTTTAACATATTTTATTTCATTTATGTTAGTAGACAACATATCATTTAATTATTATATACACATATATTTCATGTATATTAAAGTTTCATATAGGCATACCTAGACACATGATCTATGTATTTCTAGATTTTAGATCTCTCCTTTACCAACATCATATAGTATGTTGGATGCATATGCCTTATTTGATCATGCCTAATATAGTTTACATATCCTTTATGATAACTTATACATTATCATGTTTGATCTTATATGATAATGATTAAACATGTCTATATACACGCTCATATCTTTCATAATGTACTTGATATGATATACTATATACCATTTTGTGCTAACATATATATACATGGACTATTTTAATATGATTATTTTAGATTCATATATATTTCACTTTCTTTAGTGTCTTCCATTGATTTTTATTATCTTACTTGTGGAATATTTGAATGTGTTCCTTTCTTGTTGGCCTCTATGAAATTTTAATTTGTTTTTACATTTGAGTATGTCATTATATGTTAATTGGACATTTAAATATTTAATCCCTTTTGATTGTATGAAATTTGAATATTCCCCTTGTATAAGGTCTCTTTGGACCATTCTTTGCATTACTTTAATTCTCTTGTGTGTGTGTGTGTGTGTGTGTGTGTGTGTGTGTGTGTGTGTGTGTGTGTGTGTGTGTGTGTGTGTGTGTGTGTGTGTGTGTGTGTGTGTGTGTGTGTGTGTGTGTGTTTGATTATTTTTTGATATTGTAAATTTAATCTCTAGAAATTTCCTTTATATATATCATGCATTTTCATGACTTGATGTGATCATAAACTATGATCCTAATTGATATATTTACATCGATATGTTTTCCCTATATGTGACATGATTCATACATAAATTATATAGCTAAATTCTCATTTTGATTTACATTACCTACAAAATTATATCTCCATCACCTAAAAATGGGGGGAATTTTATTTGGGGGATGTCATAAAAGCATGACCTCCACATTTTCATATTTTTAAAATTTTCAATGGGGGCATGTCATAAAAACATGACCTACACAATTATACACCTTAGTATTTCCATATTTCAGTGGGGGTATGTCATAAAAACATAACCTCCACACTTATATATGTAATTAGTATCTCTATACTTTTTTTGAAGACCTATCATGCAAAACACATGGCGTCCACACTTGCACAAACTCCAATTCAATTCTATGATTTAGATATACACTTGGGTTAGAATCCTATATATTTCACCAATTTTGAATAGATTTAAAATAGAATTTTTTATACTTATGGAACATATGATATAACTTAAACATATTATACATTCATATGCCATCCTATTACACCAAAACTTTCACAACTTACTAATTATATGACTCACTAGGATGCACTAATTACACCATGATGTATTATTATCGAGCCTTTTTTTGTAGTACTTGATTCATTTTATAATTTGAAGTGATTAAATAATTCAAACTCATTATATTTATAAATTGGAGTGACTATATCATCTAATCTCAACATATTTATAGGATGATTTGATTAAATTATTTACTCTTACCATATTTGATATCAATGGTCATGTCACATCTCATCCTTATAATAAATTAGTGACATAATAATTTATAATTTCCCTCTTTAAATATCCAAGGTTTAATTATAAAAAATTTCCATCTCCAATGCTTCAGAAGGAAACATCTTGACTAATTCAAAACATCAATAAGTAACATGTTTGCATCATCACATAGATATACTCTTTCATTTCTCTCCTTCTCTTCAATCATTTCAATTATTTTAATTTTCATATTATATGAACTAATTTATACTATAACATACTCTTAGTTACACTTAATACACTAGTAATAAATTTAAATAGGGATTAAGCAAAGGCAAGGTGTCTTTTATGCACCCAGTTACACATTTATTTCCTTTAATCTAGTAATTTCATCTTTATGCATAACTAAATTAAGGGGAGACAAATGTAGATACTAAATCTAAATATATCATCTCAGTGTTTTATATCTAACCAATATCAATCAAGGCTCTACCCTTTAGTTATAGACCTTACTACTTCTAGAAGGCTCACATTCACCATCTCATTGTGCCTAAACTTTTATATCTTAGTTTGATATATATCATTTTTATGACCTAGGTATTCTATACTACATAGAAAGCTTAAAACCTGAAAAACATCATTCATTGTCAGCGTCAAATCCATACTTTTTTCTATCCTTATAGAAACTACTAGACACATAGGGATAATACCACTGATAATAGTGTCTAGATCCTTATCTAGTGTCCAATTTCTAAAATTTCTCCAAATTGAAAATGATTTGAAACCTATGGGTCAGTTTATTTGTCTTATTGAACCCTACCATGAGATATTTTCAAAATGTGTGGTATAAATATAAGTTTAATCCTTCTAATTCCTCATCTATAAATACTAATCAAACACATACTAAATCTAAATATATCAACTACACAACTAATCTATTATGCCCTATTCATCCCTATTTTAATATCAATCATATAAGAAGTCATATTAAAAGTATAAATCATTCAATGAGCATCCCATGAGTGATATTTGTTAAGTTACAAGATAGATTTTACATCATTATATAGTATATTTCACCCTTGTGCACACACTTTTTCACATATAAGGGAGAACTAAATATGTCTAAGGACCTCCTTAAAGTATTGGCTATATAGGTAGTGCCCATTTATATATAAGTCTTTAGGATCAACTCAACATTATGAGCCCACTAACCCATTATTAATAAATTCATTCCAAGGGTGAAAATATAGGGTTTGATCAATCAACAAAAAGTGGCATATTATTTCCAATATCTGAATACATCATTAGAAAGATAACATAAAATAAAAAATAGTGAAGTTGGTCACATCCATATCCAGCCATTATTCCATATTGGACACCTACATCATATTAAAAAATTATAATTGGCATTAATGTTTAAATATGACAGTGGTGATTTTGGATATAGAATTGAAATTTATAAAATATCATGATTGATATAGAATACTTATCCAACATACTTTACACATGTTTCTATTCTAGACCTACCTACACACTATAAAACCTAGCTAAGTATCATTTATTTATATTATTGTAATCAATTAAACATGTTTCAAATTTAGTACTTTTTATATAACATATCTCAATATTATAATTTAGAATATTCATTTATTTGAGTTTGAAATTAAATGGCCTACTATAGATTATTTTATCACCCTTATGCTTGTACTATTTATATATTCTTAACCCTATAACCTCCATTCTAAAATTTAGGGTTAAAAAGTATCCTAATAGTCATAAGCCAAGTTTGAAGAGTCTTTAGTATATGTCAAGGTCACCCATTTATCAACCACTTCAATTAAATCTATTAGTTATAGTCATCTAGTTGTATAATCATGAATCACACAATCACTCTAGGCTCAAAAAAATACATTGGATTGAGGATCATTTGGGTTATGTAGGCAACACTCAATCATAAGGTATTTTTAGGCCATCTTGTTATTCCCTTACCTTATTACCCCTCTTTTTCATTTAATTTTTTTTATATTTTTTGTATATGACCTAGGTTTTATAATTTTTAGGTCTTCTATGTAACATATCTCCATATATAGAAAAATAGTTAACCTTGCAAGAAGTCACATAGGCCCATATTGATAAATCATGAATATAGTCAACTAGGACATGGTTCTAGTCAGTAGATAAGGATATAATGCATTATTTTATAACTCCTAGATAATTTTCCCAACATACTATGAATTACTATTTTCTATCATAGTTGTGTTTTTAGGTATTTTACACATTTTGCACTTACATTCAACCTACATAGATATATTTCAATTTAGAAGTACATTATCTAACCCTAGTCCAATTTATTATTTTCAACAAGTTTTTTATTTATTTTATTTTACTTTAGTTATTATATTTATTATATTTTAACTTATTTTATTTTTCATTAGTTTAATACATTTAATTAGATTCACCTAATTGAACCCAATATTTATAAAACATATCTTACATATTTGTTTGACTTTTGTCCTAGGATTTCATTAAATTTCTATAAATTCCTAACACTAAAATAAAATAGACTTATAACTTAGATAAAAATCTATATCATAATTATTTATCTTCTTTGACCTTTGATTTAATCTAACACTAAAGAATTCCATCTTGTCACCTCAAATAAAATCTAACATTGAAGCTCTTTCTTTCAACCTTGGGTTGAAGTTTATTTTCACCTATCTATAAAAATCTTTTGCTTTTATTTTATTTTATTTTCCATTTGTTTCTACTTATTTTTAAAAAATTGTTCTAGTAGTTTTCAAACTACTTATTAACTATTGTAAAGTGATACATCATATCTATTTATGAAAACCATGGCTTGAGGGTTTGCCCCAATACACATAGCCATTGTACAACACTAAACATAGATTTTAGTTTCCACATACCTCAATGTATATCATAAATATCTAAATTCCCTTATTTATTCCATTAGGAAGCCTATTTTATATGCCGTGCACCTTAGAGGAACATATCTATTAGATAATTTACTCTCATTGTACCCTTAGAAATAAGGTTAATAGGATATAGGCATGGTTATATGATTGTATTTAATTTTCTAAAAAATTGGGTTAACACTAATCAATGAATGAGTAATTATATTTGAGAGTCTACAATTCATTAAACCCCTTGCCTAAATCACCCACATACCTTGATTTTTTATTTTATTTTAATCAATGTCATTATCATTGATCTATTTAAATTACATTTTATGCCTCTAATGTGTATTTCTTAATTAGCTATTATTTATATTTCACATATGTAGTTTCCTTTGATTTTTTCTACATTTATAATTAAATATGTTTTTTCTCAAATTAATAATGTTAATATTCAAATTCATTGGTCTCCTACAAATGAATTTCACATTAAAACTAATAATTTTAGACACTCCATTCTGGTCACAATAGCTTCCAATCATACTCTAGATTGATTTCTATCAAATAGTGTAAATTAAGCCTAATAATCACTTAATGTCCCAATTATATCCATGCATCATACATTAGTGTTCAAAATCATTTTGAGGCATCCTTATTTGGGTTATTACCCTATATGCAATAATAACCTCTCATAGATTCATCTATAGTCTCCTTACGACCTAGAACTAGTAGTTTGGCTTTTAGACCCATTAAGTGGGGCACTTGAATAATTCCTAAAGTGCTAAAATGCTAAGAAAATAAATTAACTAATTAAACCAAATTAAATGCTTAAGGTAATTTTCCATGTGTAATTAGTGATTACAAATTTTGTAAAAAGAAATTTTCAATAAATATGAGGTTATGATGACATCGTCATCCTCAAATTCAAGGAATTAAAATATCTCCCTAAAAATCCTTAAATTCAAAAATGGATATCCATACCTAATTAATTGGATATCTATCTAAAATATTAATTACATGTCCCTCCTTAACTCACCTAGAATAAGTTCTAACTCAACCAACATTAAATATAACATAACTACACTTAGGTTAGAATTAACTTTGGAGGCTATTAATATAAGGCCTCACCCATTGGTCTTTAATCTCTCTCAGTGTAAAGTTATTATGATTACATACATACAAAAATTTTATATGTGTAATTTTATTATGCCAAAAGACCTCCAAAAATATTCATTTTACTATTGACATGCCCATTTCATAAGTTAAGCCAAGCCAAGCCAAAAACATCAACATTACCAAAGTGACAAGGAGAAGTGGAATAATGGAGCTTTATTGACAAATATTTCTTGAGCACATAGTTAAACACATCATTCCATGGCCAACTCACAACACTTACTCTCATGGAAGGTAAGATCTCTTTTTTTACTTTCATTTTGTTCGTTAATTATGAAGTTCTCTAGCACATTGAGCATCAAAGATAGAGGTGTTAGTTTTATCATGTTTATTTTGATTTTATTTTTTGAATAAAACCATAATAATCTTCCCTCTACATAAATTATTTGATCACTTAATGGCATGTTCAGTGAGACCATGTACCCCATAAACATGAATGGATTATCTTGGGAACCTTTTGGAGCCAAGATGATTTCATTTTAGAGTTTAATCTTTTGATTTCTTACTAATTTTTCCATGTTTATGTCTTACAGGTAGAATGATGAGATTGCCCTATAAATAATGTGATCATTCTATCTAACAACGAAGTTACCTGGAAGACTAGTGAGATCACCCTAGGTATTAGCAAGGTCACCTATGAGAATGGTAAGATTCAATATCATGTTTTTTTCTATTTTCAATGTCTTTTTGTAGGTCGGTGATATAAACTTATGTATCAACAAATTTTCCCTATAGAAAGGTGGGTTTGTCAAATAAATAATGAGATCACTTTGAACCAAACATCTAGTCAAAATTGGTCTATTAAAACAATTATATTACCCTATGAATAGTGGGATTGCTCTATCAAATAGTTTACCTTGTAGAACAATGAGATCACTCTGTAGAATGGTGATATCACCCTGTATAAAAAAGATAGAAAAATTGAGAGATAAAATTTCATTATTATTTGCTCATTTTATTTGTAACTTCTAAATAAGATAACCCCCTAACAGTTTTTTAGGACCCAAATCCAAATAAGAACATTTTTAGCACTTTAAAAGTTCAAATCACATTTATATTTGGTTCTTAAAAATCATTTAGTTGTTTTGTTTTTATTTTTTAAATTTCACAAATCAATAAACAAAGCTAAGGGGATAAATTTCACATCACATTTATCTTGGTGATTTAAAATGAACATAAAATTAGAATAAATACTCTTAAGATCTTGTTTTTGTTTATCATTTTATATATTTTTTGTGTGTTTTTTTCTCAAAATAGATTTATCACATATGCTCTCTCCTCATCCCCTTTAGGGAACTCAACCAAAAATGCTTTATCCATTTCTTTTATTACATAGTCCAAGCATATAAGTAATGTCAATAAGGCACTCCCAAAGATTCAAGTAACTTGGGTGATCCTAAAATGACCTTAAAGTTCATTTGTATTTATTTCTTGCATCTTGTCTTGTGGGAAATATTTCATCACCTCCCCATAAGTTAGTTAGGGAAGTGTTGACCTAGGATTTCATCACTAAACATTGTTTTAACCCCACTCCATAGTGGGGTGTATAAATTAGGGCATGATATAATAGGATTGCCATGGGGATGAGAGGATAGCCTCTCTAATCATAATGAAAACTTGAGTTAGGTCTAGCTAACTAGGGGAGTCCACTAAAAAGTACATGGATAGAGTTGTTATACAAAGGAATAGACCCTTACATAGTAAGTTAGTTGGCATGAATTTATTTGATTTAATTTCATATCTAGTGTTAACCACACTTAGGACCATTTAGAATGCATGAAACTTATAGTTATAGACAAAATACACTTGCCACATAAATATTGTCAATGTAAGTCGAGTAGCTTGAAGTTCCATGTCACCGTATAAACTATTGATAGTAGAGAGGGAATAAAAGCCTTACTTTTCATACACATCTAAATTTTTGGATTAAAAAAAAATTTCCTCTCAAGAAGGAATATATAAATGTAATTTGATGATGTGAAGCCCCCTTGTTAGATTTTTAGGAATATAATGATACACTTAGGTGTTTTTGTATATTTTCCTTTATAATTGAATTTTTTTTTTAGTCAAAAACTATTTTTGTCAAAAATGCATGCCCAAATCATATCCAAATTAAGTCATGTTTATACAACCCTTTTAGCTTAAAGAGGTATTATGCTATCTATTTGATTCCATACTTTGCCTTAATCATTTGTAAAACTTTTTTTTTGTGTGTGTGTGTCACTTGTTTGAAAGAGGCATAATTATGATAACAACTTCATTCCAAGTCTTTGCCTAGAGTTTTTGAAATAAACCATTTGTCATATATTTTGAGCAAAATAACATTTTTACACTACTTGCATTGTTTTAGAACCTTTGTCTTATGTCCAATTGAGTTTAAAACCATATATTCCTTCTATTCTATGTTTGGTTTCATTATACCACCCATTTTATCCTAGGATATTATTTATTTGAGAAACCAAGTCTTCTAAAACAAGTTCAAAATTGATCTTGTGAGGTTTTGATTTAAACATTAACTGGTTTATACCTATGCCTCACTTAATTTTGGCTTATATATTTACCTCTCACTTGAGGATTGTGTAACTTGGACTAATTCCTTGCCTGATTTAAAAATATTTAATGGCTAGATTTTGGAAGTGGTCTCTTTTCCATATGCATTGCATCTCTTTTGTTGCTTAGAACTAAGGTCAAAAATCTCTCTCCAAGTACAACCTTAAGCATGATTAGGTTACATTTGAGTCTTGTTCATCACTTGGGATTGAATTTTTTACTCATCGTCCTTTTCTTTACCTACTTGGAATTGATTTTCCCAATTAGTTTTATGTATATTCTTAAAGTCCAAAGTCTTTTACTAATGGTCAAGTTTATGTTTGAATCCATATGACTAGTTTGATTCCAAGTGTTTAAAATTATTAGATTAATTATCTTTATCAAAGATTTATCAATTATGTCATGGTAATGTCATGAATGTCTCCTCATGAGTGGTTGAAGCTCCTTGATAGTCTAAGTGACAATGACAAAATGTACAACGTGCCTATCATATTATGTTTGAAGTTGGCTTGGTTAATCTTCTATTTTGGCATGATTAGGGATGTTCAGGGATGAGTATGGTGACTTGAGGATGTGAAATAGATAATTTAAAAGGTTTTATATGATTTGAGTGCTTTTTTTCATTATTGGATTTCATCTAGTTGATCATTGTTTTCATCAAGACATTTTGGGTCTAGTGGCATAAAATAAGAGTAGGTAGTTTGTTGATGTCATAATTTCCACATATGGATGAGTCAGGGGGATTTGGTCATATGGTTGTGATCACATTAGTCCCTATTTTCTGTTCACAAATTCTCAAGTGATGTAATGAATCACAACCAAATATGTGTGTGTGCAAAGTTGGGCTCTTAGGCTTTTTTTATAGTGTTTTTCATGTTCAAATAGAGCTGAATAAGCAATTTGGTGATGTCATATCTCACACATGTGAGGGTTCTAGGAGAATATTTACATATGTATGGATTTTAATATGTAATTTGATACTATGAACTAAATCTTAGGTCATGTGACTAATCATTATAAAATATATGCAAGTGCAAAGTTGGGCTCCTAGGCAGTTTGACAGTGTTTTCCAATAGCGAAACTGCATGTGGAAAAAAATCAAGTAGAAATATTTTTTAATTTATATTTCACATGTATGATATTTTTAGGATAAGTTTATCATATGGTTTTATTAATTTTCATTCCTATTTGATATGCATTAATATTGAGGTCATGCGATGAAGCACATCAAAAGCTATGCATGTGAAAAGTTAGCCTTTCCAGATAGTTCTTAACATTGTTGGCTTTGTGGTATAAAAATTTGAGTGAGTAGATTAATGGAGTTATATCTTAAACATGTGAAAGTTTCAATATATTATTAATACATGTTTTGATTCCTCTTTGAAAAGAGAACATATGATCTAATTTTTAGAACATATGATTCAGAAAGGTAAAAGATATGACTGTGTAAAGTTCACCTTCCAAGTAGATAGCAATGGTCCCAATACTTAATCAATTTTTCAAGTGTTAAATACTAATACCAAATGAAGATCCAATGGTTTGTGGGTGATCATATATTGATGTAGTGGTGCATATTTAGTGAGATGATGAGAAGTGCATGATGTTTAAAAGTAAAGTTCTTAGAAGGCATGCAAGGATGCCAAGAGTCATGATCATAGGGGTTCTGAGAAATATTGAATGGTGATCATTCAATTATAAATAATTATTGATCCATATAGACTGATGATTCACATTAATTCAATATTGTAAGATTGCATGAGATGAGGTCAACTATTTGAGGTTTAACGTTTGGTAGAGACACACTATGTGTTAAAGATTGAGCTTTGTAAAATAACATCAATGGTGCATGATTGATATAAATCATTGAACATATGAGATGATATCATTGTGTATGAAATTTAACTATGATTTTTTGAATTCAAATATTTTAATTTAACAAAGGAAAGACCAGTGCCTAGTTTTTTGAGCCATAACTTTTGATCTATGTAAAATTTGACCATGGTGTAAAAAGAATTTTTTTAAAGGAATCCAAGGAACATATAGAAATATAAATTTTAAGGTTTTAAAATGTGTATAATCAAATATATTTAGGTCTAAATTTTACTATGTGTTTGACTGTGTTTGGCAAGTAACCTAAGAAGGATGTTTGAGCTTGTATTTATGATGTATATATATTACATGATGAATTAGCTTTTGGGGAGTCTTGTAAACTACATAAGGAAAATATATGTGCATTATGAAGGTTTTATAAGTCATATGTATTATAAAAAAAGTTTTAGAAGTTAACTGTGTATTTATTTATGGTGACTGTGTGCACAAAATGTTATTTGAGCAAATTATGCTTAAGCAAAAGGGTCCTATGATGGTTGTTAGAACTTAAGGAGAACTTATAGATCATGTAGCATGGGTTCATTTACTTGGAAAGTGTTCCTATGTTCTTATATTTCTCAAATAAGTGTTAAAGAGGTGAATGGGTCATCATAGGATCTAAAAGGTGACTTAAGCCTATTTGAAAGAGAGTTGTACTTAAGTGTGACCCATGTTAGATTCCTTAAGGGTGAAGCCATGTGTTGTGGCTGATATGAAATATTATGATCTTGATAAACATGATAGCTCTATAAATAGTGAAATCAAAGATGATGATTTCTAAACTTGAGAGAAGGCTTGTAAGAGGAGTGTGTATGTGAGTATTATGGAGTGAAAGTTAGGTAGTGTGCCTATTGGATGGGTTGATAAGTAGAGTATATTTTTGACCATGTGTATGATATTTAGGCCATATTTATGATGTTAGAATAGTTCTCTTACAATTTAAATATATTCAAAGAGGTTTGAGTGTGAATATGAGGATAGTTTGAGTGAAAGAGAAGAGAGATTTTGGCATGCCTATATAAGAGGCATGTATGAGATAGAAAGAAAGTTTATGTAGGGGTTAGAAAATTAGAGATCCCTTATTAGATGTTGAAGACATTAGTTATAAGGTGGAGGTTTTCACTTCAAAGGATGGTCTAAAGGACTTGATATTCCTTAGGGAAATTTGCTTCTTGTAAAATAGATGTTTCACTAAAGGCCTTTTGGTCAGGAGGTTTTGATTAAGTTTTTTTGGTCTAAGGGAGTTGACTAGACTCTTGTTTATAATTTATTATAGGACAAGTAGTCCATAAATTGTTTCTTAAGAATGGGTTTTATTCCCTATGATGGTTTCCCATAGGAAATATGTGTTATGTGTTTGATCTCATCTATGCATTGAATGAATGAGCTCTCTTGTTAATGTTTCTTGATCAAGTTGATATATGTTGATTGTTTACTAGTTTGAAAGGATTGGTATTGAAATTAAAATGTTTGGGTTCACTAATTCACCTCCCTCCTCTTAATGATTGTACCTATAATAATTGGTATCAAATTAGGTCCTTTGGTAAAGGATTGATAGCTTGAAGGAGATCCAAGGTACAATATGGGTAGTCATCAAGGAAGTTTCTCTACTAAGGAAGCACTGATGTTCAATGGATCCAATTATGATTTTTGGAATACAAGGATGAGGACTTACATTATGTCCCTAGGGTTAAAGTATGTAAATTTGTTGTGGATGGTTATGTTGCTCCTACTACTCCTCTATCTAGTGTTGCAGATAAGAAGTTATTTGAAAATAATTCTAAGGAAATGAATGCTATCACTTGTGGTCTTTCAAAGACTAAATACATCAAGGTAATCCATTTTAAATATGCTAAAGAGATATGGGACAAAATGTAGATCATTTATGAAGGAGATTCACTAGTCAAGCTTGCTAAGTTGCAGATTCATAGAATGCAATTTGAAAGCCTCAAGATTAAGGAAGAAGATTCTATTGCATCCTTTCTATGCAGAGAGTTCATGAGATTTTGAACATCATCAGAGGTCTTGAAGAGAACCTTGAAGAAGCTAATGTAGTTCAAAAGGTATTAAATTCACTATCCCTCAAGTTTGATCCTAAAGTATCTTTTGTAGAAGAAAGTCATGATATTACTCAACTAAAGTTAGATGAACTTCATGGCATCCTTACTGACATATGAGATGATGAAGAATGATTATCTACCACCAAATAAGGAAATAAAATTCAAGATAGAAATTAATCCGAAGTATAAGTTCCAAGGTAATAAACCCAAGGAGGATGAAATTTTTAATATAGATGAGGATGAACTAATAGCTTTGATATCAAGGAAATTGAAGTTTCTCATATCAAAAGGAGTCTACTTAGAGTGATTTAGATGATAAAGATGAGGTGGGATATGAGATTGAATTGATGAATGATCCTGAAGAATGAATATTGAGAATAAGATCAATAAGAATATAAAATATAAACTCAAGGATTTTGAGGATCAATTCAATTGTATTTGAGGTAAGAATGAATGAAGATACTAAGGAGCATGAAAATATGGTCAAGCATCTCAGTTGTCAATTGGAAGTCCTATCTAGAAGCTTGAAAGCTAAAGAAGATGAATGTTTAAGTTATGTAATTAAAAATAAGTCATTGAAATCTGAGTTATAAATTACATCTAGTAAGGTGAAGTAATTTGTGATATTTGAAAAGAGCTGAAGTGATCTAGATAATATTTTAAATGATCAAAATCATGCAAGTGATAGAACTAGTCTTGGATATAAAGAAGAACCATAGAATGTAGCTCAAGACAAGATGAAGACTAATGTGAACAAGGAAAATCATAATTTGAATACAAATCATTAGACAAGGATTAAAGGTGCTATCAAAATGAAGGCAAATCAGATCAAACACCCAAATGCCATGAGGTATGTAAATTTTAATGGTTACTGCTATACTTATAATTAGTTTGGGCATAGATATAGAGAATGTAAGAGACCTGTTATAAATGATTATAGATGTAACTATGATGGGTTTCATCAATAAAAAGGTGTGAGCAAGGTTAAGTGCTTCAACTATCTTAATGAGGGGTTACTTTGTTAAGCATTGTCCAAATAAGGAAAGGTAAGGTAAGTCTTCTTTAAAAAGAGTAATTTGTTTCAGTTTTCATGACATTAGAAACATTGATAGTTTTTGTCTAACTTTAAAAAGAGTAGTTTGTTTCAGTTTTCATGACATTAGAAACATTGATAGTTTTTGTCTAAATAATGTAAGATAGGCTAATTTTCCATTAAATAATATGGTTTACTACAACTATGAATAGATAGGTCACATTATTAAATTATGCAAACAAATGCCATTAAGTCAAAATAAGTTCAATCAAGCTCCAAGAGTGTAAGGAAGAAGACAAGTTAACTCTTGGAGACTAAAGGTGGCAAGTATGAGTCATGGTGGGACTGTAGGTCCAAGTAACCTATTTTTTATGGTAGAGAATACTATAAAAGTTGAAGAGTTCCAAGGTCTCATTTTTTGCTCATGTTGTGGATAAAGAGACCAAGATCAAAGAGAAGACCAAGGTACTATTTGAGGCTAGTTCTAAGATGTGTGTGGATCCAAGTGAACATCCTATTATTTTTAATCAAGCTACATACAAAGAACATCAATTTTTACTGCCTAGTGATGAGGTTTAAAATTTCAAGGTTGATTATTCAAATGAAAAAGTATGTCAAGTTTCTATAGTTGCTTCATGTGTTGTCAATTCTATCTTAAAAGAGAAGGAGAGTGATATAGAAGAGGAAATAGTTGTCATAGTTTAGACTAAGAATAAGATGAGCAAGATAAATAAGTCTTATATCTATAAGAAGATTCTAGTGGTTACTAAGGAGATTTGGGCCACTCCCAGCTTCACTTTATTTTAGAGCATTATGGTGCAAAAGATGTCTCTATCTATGTTTCTTAAGAGACTCCTTTCAGTGGAGAAGCAAGTGTTGTTTTGGTGTTCTTCAGATGGTCCTAGAAGGCTAGAGATGATTTTTTTTAGTTGGATCAGGTATGTCTAGGTGGAAGATATGTTGTGGTGATCTCAAAATGATGTCATGGTTGTATATGGTTAGTTTACAGGGATAGATTAAAGGTTTTCAAGTGGCATAATGAAATTGATGCAATGTCAAGAATATTTTGATGCTTATAAATGTTTTTTCACTTATTTGTGATATATTCTAGGTTATTTCAAGTTTTGAATATTTTTTGTGGTTAATTTGGAGATTTTTGTTTGCTCTCGGGTTTCCCAATTTGTGCTTAAGAGTATGTAGGTCCTAAAATGGGTTATAGGATGTATAGGATCCCAAATGTGTTTAAGCTCAAATTTTGGTCCAAAAGTGTGTTATGGGTGTCTCCAAGTTTGAAATAAATTTTAAAGGTGTGTGTTGACCAAAAAAAGGTTTGTTGACTCTATATGTTTTGAGATTCTAGGGTTTTGGGCTATGATAAAAAAAAGTGGTTTGAATTATGATTTGAGGTCTAAGGCTTGTTAATAAGATAAATGGGCCAAATGGGTTGTCAAATCAATCTTCACATAATTTTGAAAGTTTGTGGTTTTCAAATTATTCATGTTTTTTAAGATGGAGTCTTAATTGGCAAGTTGGTCTGTGAAGGAAGTATGTTGCTTAGGTTGAGATAAGTATTGAAAATTGGTGTGATTGATGGGTAATATTAGAGTGATCTAGATATGATGTTTTATGTCTTGATGATGTGTCTAGTAAATGTTGTGGGTTCTATAAGTTCTAGGTAGGGCTATAAAGAGACTAGATAGGCCTAGTAAGAAGAAGAGTGACTTTTGTTCTATTTATCTAAAAGAGTAAGGAATGAGTGTTTTAATGTGATTTATTAGGATGTTTTATTACATTTTTCCTATTTAGTGAGTGGAATGAAGTTATGTTGGTTGTCCCTAAGGATTATTGAGAGAAAAGGCTACTAAGTTTATATGGTGGTTTTTCATGGTGTGTGGAGATATTAGATGCTCAATAGGTGAAATGGATCAGAGATATTAGGGGAGTCCTTATTATATGTTATTTGAAGAGTTCCATCAGGTTTTAGTGCATGGTTGAGAAGTATAAGGTGGCATACAAGGAGGATCTAACTTAGATAGCTTGAATGGCTTAAGGAACTTTGTATGATGTGAGAGGAAACATATGTGAGATGATTTAGTTATATTAAATATGTTGTGATATCTAATATATATGAGATTTCAATAAGGGTTTTATGATGACTTGATCAACCCTAGTCATAATTGTGTGTTATTTCTTCATTGGTTATAGTGTTTGGTTAAAGAGAGTGTTGGCATGAAGTAAGAGGAAGTTGACAAGGCAAAGAAAAGGTAAGATCAAGGTAAGGGGGAGTTTTTATAATATTTTTAAGGTGGTCCTTTCTTATTTATGGTTTTTGAGTTCATTAGGTTCATTTGGTTCCCACTTTATCATTATGTCAAAAGGGGAGAAAGTTCTTATTGTAAGAGTGCTAGAAGAAAGAGAAGGAAGGTGAGATGTATGATGTGTGTTGACATCAATGATAATGGAGGAGATTTATAGAGAGTTTTAAATGATGTCATGGTGATGTCATGAAGGTGTGTTTATGAGTGGATGAAGTTCCTTGATAGTTTAAGTGACAATGATAAAGTGTGCAATGTGTTTTTCTTAGTATGCTTGAAGTTAGCTTGGTTGATCTTCTATTTTGGCATGATTAGAGATGTTCAGGGATGAGTATGGTGAATTGAGGATGTTAAATAGGTAATATAAAAGGTGTTTTATCCATTGAGTGATTATTTTCATGAGTGTATTTCATCTGGTTAATCATTACTTTCATCTAGACATTTTGGGTCTAGTGACAAAAAATATGAGTAGGTAGTTTGTTGATGTCATAATTACCACATATGGATGAGTTAGGGGGAGTTGGTCATATGGTTGTGATAAAATTATTCCCTATTTACTATTTTAAAAGTATCAAGTCATGTGATTAATCAAAACCAAAGATATGTGTGTGCAAATCTGGGCTCCCAAGCATTTTTTATATTGTTTTCTATGTTCAAACAGAGTCAAGTAAGTAGTTTGGTGACATCATATCTCACACGTGTGAGGGTTCCATGATTATATTGAAATATATATGGATTATCCTATGTAATTTTATCTTATGTTATAAATATTAGGTCATTCAACTAAGCATGACAAAATATATGCAAGTGCAAAATTGGGCTCCCAGGGAGTTTGGTAGTGTTTTCCCATACTTAGCCAAATTTGCATGTGGCAAGAAATAGATGAGTAAGCATTGATGAATTTATATCTCACATGTATGATAGATTCATGATAATTTGATCATATGGGTTTGTTTAGTTTTGTTCCTAGTTGATATGTGCTAATTTTTATTTCATGTAATGAAGTGCATCAAAAGATATGCATGTGTAAAGTTGGTCATTCTAGACAGTTTTTGATATTGTTGGCTCTATGGTATAAAAATATGAGTGATAATATTAATGGAGTTATATCTCCCACACACAAATGTTTTAGGATCTAATTAATACATGGTTGGATTCCTATTTTAAAGGAGAACATATGGTCCAAATTTTAGAACATATGATTGAGCAAGGTAAAAGATATGACTATGCAAAGTTGACCATTTAGGCAGATAACAATGGTCCCCATACTTAGTCAATTGTTAAAGTGTTAAATATAAGGACCAAATGAATATCTAATTTTTCATTGGGTGATCATACAATATTGATGTAATGGTTCATATGTAGTGAGATGATAAGAATTGCATGATGTTTAACATTAAAGTGTTTAGAAGGCATGCGAGGGTGCCAAGTGTCATGATCATGGGGGTTTTGATCAATATAAAATGGTGAACATTGCATGATAAATACTTGACTAATTTTTATATATCGATGATGCGCATTGAGTCAATATTACAAGATTGCACAAGATGAAGTCAACTATTCAAGGTTTAACATTTGGCAGTGGCACACTATGTGTTAAAGGTCAAGGCTTCATGAAATAAGATTAAATATGCATGATTTATCTAAAGCTAAAAGGACATGAGATGATATCATGGTTTACAAATTTTAACTATGACTGTTTGAATTCAAATATTTGAATTTAATAAAGGAAAGACTAGTGCCTAGTTGTTTATCCATAACTTTTGATCTATGTAGAATTTGACCATGGTGTAAAAAGAAATTTTTTAGAAGACTCCAAGGTGTATATGGAAATATAAATTTCAAGGTTTCAAAGTGTGTTAAACCAAATATATTGATGTCCAAAGTTGAATATGTTTTACAAGTGACCTAAAAAGGATGTTTGAGCTTGTATTGATGTTATTTTGATATCTCATGATGAATTAGCTATTATGGATTGTTTTATACTCCATAAGGACCATATATATTCATTATGAAGGTTTGACCAATCATATGTAGTATGAATAAAGGTTTATAAGTTGATTATGTATTCGTTCATGGTGGCTATGTGTACAAATTATTATTTGAGCAAATTATGTTTAAGCATAAGGGTATTGTGATGGCTGTTATCACTTAAGTTGGACCTATAGATCATGTGGCATGGGTTAATGTAATTGAAAAGTGTTCTTGTGTTCTTATTTTTCTTGAATAAGTGTCAAAGACGTTAATGGGTCATCATATGATCTAAAAGGTGACTTAGGCCTATGTGAAAGAGAGTTGTGCTTAAGTGTGACCCATGTTATATGCATTAAGGGTGATGCCATGTGTTTTGGCCAACAAGAAATATTTTGATCTTGATAAACATGATATTTCTATAAATAGTGAAATCAAAGATAATGATTTCTAGACTTGAGAGAAGGATTGTAAGAGGAGTGTGTATGTGAGTATTATGGAGCGAAGGATAGGTAGTGTGTTTGTTGGATGGGTTGATAAGAAGAGAATATTTTTGAATATTTATATGACATTTAGGTCATATTTATTATTTCATAATAGTTATCTTTCAATTTGAGGATATGTGAAGAGATTTCAGTGTGCATATGAGGATAATTTGAGTGAAGGAGAAGAGAGACTATGGCATGCCTATGTGAGAGGCATGTATGAGATAGAAAGGAAGTTTTTGTAGGGATTATAAAATTATATATCCATCATCAAGTGTTGAAGACATTAGTTCCAAGGTGGAGGTGTTCATTTCAAAGGATGGTTTAAAGGACTTGATCATCCTTAGGGGCAGTTACTCCTTGTGAAATAAGTGTTTTACTAAAGGCCTTTGGTCAGGAGGTTTTGATCAAGGTTTTTTGGTCTAAAGGAATTGAACAGTCTCTTATTTATAATTTCTTATAGGATAAGTAGTCCATGTGTTGTAGGATTGAAATTGGGTTTTATTCCCCATGAGGGTTTCCCACAGGAACTATGTGTTATGTGTTTGATCTTATGTATGCGTTGAATGAATGAGATGTCTTGTTAATGTTTCTTGATCAAGTTGATATTTTTTTATTGTCTAATAGTTTTAAAGGATTATAATTGAAATTGAAATATCTAGGCTCATTGATTTACTCCCCCTCTCAGTAATTGTACCTCTTAAAGTATTTCCATTTTTACCTTGACCTAGTGTGTTTTCAAGTCTAGCTTTATGTTGTGTTCCCAAATACCTAGAAATTTGCCTTTTATTTTAGACCTAGTGTGTTTTCAATTCTATCTTTGTGCTATGTTTCTGAAGACCTAGAAATTTACCTTTTTTTTAGACCTAGTTTTATTTCAAGTCTACCTATTATGTTGTGTTTCCAAAGACCTATAAATTTACATTTTATTCTTAGACCTAGTGTGTTTTAAAGTCTAGAGTTTATGTCATGTTTCCAAAATATTTAGTGTTTTACCTATTGTTTTGGGCCTAGTTGTTTGGATCCTATATTTTTGCCTTATTCCCAAAGACCTAGCAACCCTTTTCTATTTTTAGACATAGATTAGAGTTTTTTGAAACACTTCACCAAAATTGGCATTCAACTTTGTATTTCAATTAACCATTTATGTGAGACATTTGACATTATACCTTGAGGACATTTTAGACTAAGTTTATCATTGATCAATTTTAGAGAATAACTACATTCCTAGGCCAAGTTTATACCAAGTTCCTTTAGACCAAGTTTTTAAACATTCCAAGTTTGGACTATTTGCCTTTTAGATCACATTTTAAGAGTTTGTATAACTCTAGACCTTTTTATTCATGAAAAATTAGTTTTTAATTTGGATATGCCTCGGTACACTCATTATGGCCCCATGTACAATGTAGATTATGATAACATGGTCACAAATGATAACTTTGTTCAAGATCCATATGTCAATGATGTAGTTTGTGATATGGATCCATATCCTCCTTGCATTGATCAATAAATGGAAAAAATTCAAGATCCATTAGCACATTACTTGTTTAACACACCTCCATATTTAGAATAAGACCAAGATCAAAGAGCTCAATATCTAACTAGTGTGTCATCAGTTTTGAAATAATTCCATGTTCAACCATAATATGTAGCCATGCCTTCAACATACAACCCATACTTGTTTGATTGTCACTTGCTTAAAAATAAATATGAGGTTTTAGTTATATCCATAGAGGTAAAGTCCAAGTTTATAATAGACTTTGAAAACTTACCTAGTCAAGTCAAAGTGTCAATAAAAGTATCTTACACCTAAATTATGGAACAAGACTCTACTAGTTATCCTCAAGTGCTCATATTGATTTCATACCAAGACCTAAATATGTTTTTAAGAGTAAAATTCCCCATGGAGGACCAATTCACATAAATGCAACAATCATATCAAAACTACATTAATCTAGTGCATACTTTTAATGTCATGGCCATATAGAATACTCCTCTCATAGGGATAACTCCTTTAATAAGAGTGATAGTTGATTAAAAATTTAAAGCTAATTAGAGTGTAGACCCATTTTCCCAAATTAATTTATTAGGGGACATGCTCAATGTCCCATTCATCAAATAAGTTACTATGGCTTCCACTCAAGACAATGTGAAAAATGTAGTGGATAACATGCAAGTATCTTCCAATCTAGGCCAAAGTAAGGTAAATACAAATCAACAACAACAAGTTCCTTTTGTCAATACCATGAGTGGTTTACAATAGCTGGGGGTAGTAATGTCTACTTACAGATCACAATATCTTACTCCCAATCCTCAACTAGTAGCTTCTTCAAACATACAACAATAGGGGATAATTATTCAAGTGTCAACCAATGGTTTACCTTAACAATAAGTGACAAATGTTATCCCACATTAGTATATTATTGATAATATTCCAAAATAATAGGCATAGTCCAATTTACCATCATAGCAGAGGAAAAACACTAAATCACCTCAACAGGGAGAAAAAATGTTCCACCTCAATAAGTAGTGACAAACATACCTCAATAGTCATAGACCAAAATACCTCTAAAATCAAAAATATTGTCTAATAAACAACATATTTCTATTTCTCAAAGACAAATACTAAACACTCAATAATAATCTATCTCACAATAAGGGTTTGCATAATAAAGAGGTACCACTATCCAACAAGTACCTATTAGGTAACCATTGCCTTTTACTCATCACATGTCACAAATCCAAAGATAGGGACTTGGTCAACAATAAGTTCCCTTTATTTAACTAGATTTTATTAGTTGACAGCAAGTCCCTACTCAACCTCAATAGGTATAATATAGTTCATAAATAAATATCCTTTTATCTCAACCTCAATTCCCTCATAGCTAAGGCCATTTACCAAATTTAAACTATAATATTTATCAAAAACATGTGTAATTTTATAATCCACACCCCAATCCACAAATGCATATTCTTGGTTAATTCACTCATCAAACCAACATTCCACAATAAACCATTCCTCCATTATACCCTGGTCAAAGTAATCCACCTTTGACCACCCATCCTCAACTAGATGTGCCATCAAGTTTCTTGTCTTAAGAACTACAATAAATGAAGGATGTGATTTTTTCCATTCAAGCAAGGAAGTAGACCAAGAAATTAAAATTTGATGATGTGTGTTCATACCCATTCAACATGGAGTATCTTCAAATACCATTTCTTCCAGGTTATGAATGATTGAAATTTGACAATTACAAGGGTAAAAGATATCCTAAGGCACATCTAATAGAGTTATTTTTCACTTGAAAACCAATGGTTTATAATGATATTTACATACTCCTTTTGTTTCTTTAAAGTATAGATGGATAGGCTTTGGAGTGGTTCCTCAAGTTACTAAAAAAAATACTATCTAGTTTTGATGATCTCTCAAACAATTTTGTGCAATATTACTCCTATAATCTTGAGCATGAGATTTCATTAGTAGATTTAATTTAGGCCAAGTAAAAATCTAGAGAGATATTTTCAAGCTACTTATAAATATGGAGAGTGATTGCTTGTCACTTTACCCATAACTTATTAGATAAAAAATTGGTCATTGTGTTTACCAAAAAACTTATATAGTAAGATATCTTATCATTTGGAGCTTCAATGCATGCATGCCTTCAAGGAGAATATTTTGAAAGGATTACATATTAAAAAAGCCCTTATCAATAAAGGGATTATCAAGTTAACCTCCTCAAATTAGATTTGGAACCAAAATTTAGGCCCAAGTTAGAACCCTAATCTAGTCCAAGCACAAGCATCTACACCAATTTAGACCAATAACTATGAAAAATCCAAACCATACAATCACAATAAGAACATTATTGGTAATAGAGTAACTAAGTCACACCATGTCCAAGTGATGTAAACACCATCTGTTTAGCCATAAATGCAACTTGTTCTACATCATTAACCTATTTAGAAAGTATAACCTATGCATAACTCTAGATTGACACCTCAAATGGCATAACCACCACATTTACAAACCCTCCTCTGAGAAAGAAAACCCAAACCTCAGGTCTTTAGTGATCTTGGTGAGCCCATCAAAGTAATGTTTCATAAGCTAACCATGGCCAATATGATTAGTTGGCCAATTCCAAAATAGTATCTTAAGGGTATACCATATCTAAACTAGTACAAATAGCATGACTTATGTGAATAACATCATGTTCATGGATATTCCATACACCATTGTGTGAAGTTAAATCAACTTATTCAAAATATGTTAGAAAAAGGGGAAATCTAGTAGGATAATAAACCATCTACTGTCAATTAAAATTTAGGTATCTACCAAAATCCTTTTCCATAACATAATAATTATAATTAATAGTAGAAATAACTAAGACTAAAACAACAACAAAAACAATAGTATCAATAATATCCATAACAATAACAATAATATCAACAATAATAATAATGTCAATCAAATGGGAGGAACCAAGGACAAAATGACCCCAACAACCAATAGAATTACCATGTAGTTTTACATGGCTATAATAAAGTTGTAGTCCATATTGTGGGTGGGAATTTTTCTACCATTACCATTAATGCTTGACCAAGTACAAATAGACCAAGACCATTGCCAAATAATTCCAATAAATCTACATATGCTAGTAATCCTTTTAGGACCTAGGATCATAACCAAACACAATAACAACCAGGGATTACTATTTTATGACCTTATGCTAATAATTTGTCATTACCTCATGACCAAAACCAAGTGTACCAATAATTGATACTTATCCTATCTATCTCATATCCATCATTTTCTAGTTACAATAGTTTTGTGTCTAATCTAAATACTACAATCATAACTCAGCAGTCTAAGATTACCATCTTAGGACCACAACCTCCTACCAATGAGCCAATCTATCCCATTATGTTGGCTAAGAGTAAGCCATTTACCATTTTTAAATAATAACCATATGATATTGTGGAAAAAATCTAAAAGACACCTACAAAAATCTCCATTTTAAATTTAGTGTGTACATTTACCATCCACAAGAATATCCTAACATAACTCCTAGGCTAATCCATGGTTCTAAATGACATAACTCTAGACAAATTCTAAGATTTTTTTAAACACCTATCCCTAGGCCAATAATTGACCTTTGAACAAAGTGATATGTCATCCTTTGGCACTCTCCATAGTAATTTTTTATACATTGAAGTTGTCATCATGTAACATGAAATCAAACATGTCCTCATAGATAATGGACCAGGCTTGAATATTGTGTCTCTAAATCCCATCAAGCATCTAAGATATACAACAACTAACCTTCAGTCAAAAACTATTACTATCAAAACCTATGACAATGAAGAGAGGGAATCTCAAGGAATCATAAGCTTGCCAGTGAGTTTTAGGCCCTTGACTCGTGATACACTTTTCCATGTGATGGACCTAGACCTATCATATAATTTAATTTTGGGTAGATCATGGATACAATAAATTCATGTAAATCCTTCAATATTACACTAGGGTATCAAATTCCCTCACTCATAGATTAAGGTAACTATCCATGGAGATCTATAACCTTATGAACATTGCAATCATTTGGTAGTTGAATATGAAAGTTACAAGTATCTCTTTAGCATAGACCTAATTCCTAAGAAGGAAAAAATATAAATATATACTTGTTGAATTGCTAGAGGCTTATTTTATAGACCCTGATAGCCTTACCTCATCTTCACATACACCTCCTCTTGAAATGTCCACTCATTTTACCATTTAGATAATGGTCTAAGAGAGTATTTGACCCATGACACATTCCATATTTCCAAGCTTCCATAAAAACAAAAATTATTATGGAAGGCCTAAAGCTAAACCACCTAGCATGGAATGGAGATGAAAGGGAAAAGGCAAGCTTCATATCCCAATGCCTATTAATTTCACACCAACCACTAGCTAAGAAGAGGACTTTAATTACCAATAATTGATGTTTAAAATTATTGGCAATTTTTTTCTTTCCTTTTTGTCCATTAGTTCATTAAGATGAAACTATATGAATTCTTCTATTTATTTTTATCAAGCATGAAATATTCTACTACTAATATTTATTATTAATATATCCTAAAATAATCCAAAATCTTTTTTTATTCAACCTAAAGAGTCCTAGAGAACACTGAGCCAAAACTTTGAGCTACTAGCTTACTCAATTCTCAAATTTCTATTACATAACTTAGTTTCCTTATTCTTAATGTTAGTATCTCATCCTCATACCATAAGGGATGTTTCTTGGATCAGATTCTAGCAAGGTTTGATTACATAGATTGGAAACATATATGAATGATTTTGATCCTACTTCATTTAAAGGGTACAACTAGTTACAATATACTCTTAAAATAACTTATGCCATTCTTTATGATTAAATCAAAACCTTTACTCAATCAATAATACTATAAAGTATGACTTCCATTTAGAAAAACAACTTATATGTTATTACATAATATTATTCTTTAGTTTCTAGAATATTGTAAGGGTCGATCATTTTCCAACATGAATTCAATATTCTAAAGTAACTCCTAAGATAACTAAACAATATAAAATATATTTACTTATGAAAGAAACATTAAAAAACTAGGACTGAATAGACATTAAATTTATCCTATGAAATCCAACATAACAAGGTCTCATTTCTATTTTTTCAATAAGATGAAACTTATTCAAAACAAATATTCTAAATTCCTATTTTTGAGGAAGAGGTTTAAAATGTCCTAAGTTATTATCCAAAGAGTTCATAGTGATTTTAAAATTGACACAAAGAGATAATTAATACCCAAGATAATCTAATGTCAATAAATAGATAGCCTATTTCTTTAGCTTTTGCACAGCTTGATTTACAAGAAAACATTTATTTCAATAAAAATTAATATTAAAATTTATACAATGGTAATATAAACAATGTTAACTATTATATCATCCAATACATTTCAAATATCATCTTAGTATACAAAACTATTTCTTTAACTACAGTCTAATTCTATAACAGGTTATAATTCTTTCCATGAAACTGAGTTACATGCACGTAAAATACACATAGTGGTGTCAACATAATGTTGACTATGAGGAATGATGCACAAGTGTCTAGGTTATTCATGGCATAAAATTATATCATAAAAATTAACATTTCACTCATCAAGGTGAGAGAAGAACTTTTAGTACATACTAGAAAATAGAATTTATCCCAATAAGTAGTGTAATAATAATGAGGATGAATTACTACAAGGTAGAATATTAAACAATTTCATAAATCAGTCTTTCCATTTCAAGTTAATGAATAACATTATTAAAAATCTAATTCAAGTATAAGTGATAATCCTCTCATATGGTACATACTATCCAGTAAATAGTAATTTACCTATAGTAAATACCAATGTAAATGTTAATCCTTAACAATTACATGCTTAACAATAAAATTATAGTCATTGCCAAAGTAGATCCACTCAAGTATCTACTATCAAATACATCTTTATATGGTTGCATGGCTAAATGGATCATGCTATTGAGTGAGTTTGAGATTGATTATGCCAATCAAAAGGCCATAAAAGGACAAGTACCTGAAAAACTAACTTGTTGAATCTTCCCTTTCAGATACTAAACCACTTAATTTTTAATTCCTATATGAGTCTATTATGATCATCATCGAAACACTTCCTAAGGAGTAAATCGACAAGCTATATTTTGATATGGCATTCACATCTCATGGATTAGGGGCACACCTATTATTTATTACACCATAGGGTATTTTATTCCCAAATCATTCTATATCAAATTTTATTATACTAATAACATGGCTAAATATGAATCACTCATTATAGGGCTTTGGCAAGCAATACAATGGAACATACAACATCTCATAGTTTATGATGATTATCAATTTATTATAGATAAGGTTATAGACCATTTTTAGACCAAAGATAACAAGTTGGTACCATACAAATCCATGGTGGGCATTCTCAAATAATAGATCACCCATATATAGTTTTAACACATACCTAGTCTAGTAATAGGGCAACAGATGCCATAGACACCATTGTTTCTTTGATCCACAACATAGACAAGGCAAAATAATATAAATTCCTCATTCAAAATATTCTAGCACCTTCTCATGAACCTTTGACCATTGTAATGATTTATGATATTATTGTTCCTAACTCTATTTGGTACTCAAACCTATATAACTACCTTCATGATCACATCCTTCCACTAAACCTATCATATAAATAATAAAAGGCCTTTACACACCAAGCCTCCCATTATACCTTACTTGGCCCAACCCTTTACCATAAAATCTTTGTTGGAATTTTATTTCATATTTTAAATTTCATAGAATTTATATTAGCATTGAGGTAAGTCTATGAAGGAGTATGTGGAGCCCACACTAGCAAGGCCACCCTTGCCAAAAAGCTCCTATTTACTAGTTACTATTGACCAACCATGGAAGAAGATGTAACTATGTATGTTAAAGAGTGAACACTATCAAAAGTATTCCAATTTGATTCATACTCTCGCCAAAACACTCAAACCGATGCTTCACCATGGCTATTTTTAACTTGGGGACTCGATCTCATTAGGAATATTAACCCTACATCATTTGATGTCCATAAACACATCCTATTACTACCAAGTATTTCACTAAGTGGATTGAAGATATACCCCTACATTATGTAGATATAAAATATATTTCCAAATTCATATTTAATCATCTCATATGCCATTATGGTATCCCATCTAACATTATATCTGCTAATGGTGAATAATTTAAGAACAAGGATGGCAAAGTGCTCTGTGTTGAGTACAACATCACCTAACATGTTTACACCATATATTACCCATAATTTAATGGCCAAGTAGAGGCATCTAATAGTCCATTATCAACATCTTTAAAAATATTGTCAATGATGCTGGACATGATTGGCACCTATATATCTTTCATGCCCTCTGGGCATATAATACTAATTACTACACTCTAATAGGATCCATACCATATTCCCTAGTCTATGGTACTAAGGGCATCCTTCCCATTGAGGTTGAGTTACCTTATGTATGTATCTTATTGAAACACATCCTATATGATGAATATTATAGAGTAGCTCACCTGTAAGAGCTAGAGTTATTGGATGAGAATGCATGGTCATTATAAACATATTTCAAGCATACTAAAACCAACTCTGTGTCCAATATAACCTATAGGTCAAACATAGAGAGTTATATATTTTTGATCTTGTTATAAAATAAAACCAAAATAACACCACAATATAGAAGAAGAAGAAGAAGAAAGGGAAATTTAGGCCCAATTCTATAGGCCATTACATCATTATTGACAATTATGGTTCTAAAGAATATAGGCTCACTACAACAGATGGATATGAACTTGATGAGATAATGATCATCATATATCTCCAGAATTATCTCACTTGAGAGACACAAAGTATTGTCTATGAGGCTCATTTACATTGTACCATATTACCATCTTCTTTGTACCATACCATATGTCATTCCTACCATACCTTTCCTATCATACAAAGTTATTTTTACCCTCTCTTACCCACCCTTTTTTACCTTCATTCTAATCCATTATTTATTTTGGCACCTTTAGAGTAGATTCATATGAAGTTTCAATTGTAGATTTAATATTCTAAATAGAGATAGTATCTTAGACTAGTATGATAGTGGTTTAACAATTATGTTATTCATTATTGACATGTTTTACCTCATTTTGGTGCTACTAATTATAACCACCTTTGGGAATATTAGTATCATTTACCTATGTCATTTTTCATAATTATAAATGCCTATTATCAAATTAGGAGCAACATATTTACCATGCTTTACTGCATCACCTTGCCATTCCTATGTTATACTATTTTAGGTGCCTAATTCTTGAATTTATTACTACCTAGTTAGATTCCTCCACTGTAAGGTGGAAATATAGTGACTTAAGGTCTTAATGCAACTATGTAGGTAGTGTTCAATTTATGTTGAGGTTATATCAATCACCCTTTTCCCATGCTTTCTTTATTTTGTGATCAGCCTAAGCCATGCTCTCACCATTTTACAAGTTGAACTATTTAATATCTTGACATTCTTAATTGAGTTGAGACACCTAGAAAATTTCAAAAACATTCATAATAGACTTAAAAAATCCTAAACATCACAAAATCATGAAAATTGGATTAGAATTTCCATGCAAGATATAAAGCCATTCAATTTTTTTGTGATGGGTCATCTTGTTTGTTTAGTTTATTTATAGACCACCTTCATCTTTTTCCTCCCATTTTTGGGAGAACTACATCGGCTTGAGGTCCACATGGACTATGTAGGTAACACTTGGATACATGGAGTATCTCAAGTAAGTTTAGCCATAACTTCTTTTATATTTAAACAACTTAATTTCCTTAAGTATTCTATAAATCCTAGCTATTTCATGAGTAACCACATGTCCTTTAGTTTCCCCATCCTTATTAGACTTAGCCTTATGCTCTCATTGTTTTGTGGGTCACCATTATGATCATTATGTATTTAACATTGATACACTAATGAATTCCCTTGGATTTTATTATGAACTTGCCATTTTATGAGACCACTCCCATATTCCTCTACACATTAATCATGTTTCCTTCTCATCATTTTTTTCTATCCCATATCCTAAGAGAAATACATTTGGACTAAAGTTCATGTTGGATCTTGCATCCATGGAAATATATAGGTATAATCCACTTGCCTCATGTATCTGGAGTCAACTCATATACCCCTTATTTTTCTTAAATCTCCCCCATTGTGTTTATTTTTTTCATTGTATCCTATAATCTAGGGGCAATGTTTATTATCTTGTTTGTGTCATTGTTTTCATATAGCCTAAGGGTAACATTGTGCCAATTATTCTTGAATTGTTTTACATGTGTCATTATTGTCTAGTTTAGGGGTCACCCTATCACCAAGGCATAACACCTCTATTACACATGCATGAACAAATTGTTTTCTATTTGCACTAACAATGTGATTAACCATTGTTTGTGTTTATTTAATTTTTGTTTTGATTGTTTTGTTCACTATTTGTTTATTGTTATTTTTTTGTGTTTCTATTTATTGGTGTTTTTGTTTTGTGTTTTCATTTTTTTGTTTTTTTTCCTATTTATTTGATTTCATTTTTGTGACTTGACTTAGTATGTATACACTCATTGGGTGATTCCCTGTGCATTATACTTAAGTCCATCCATATTTATACATCAACATTTTCATCATAATTTTTATCATTGGTGTATTTTTTTCACCTATTTATTGGATCAAGTGTTAGTCCTTATTCATATTAAGGCTAGGTTATCATGGCATTTTATATATGATGCATACTATTATGTGATACAACAAAAATCAGCTTTGTTGATCTTATAAGAAATTATGTTGTGATACTTCTCCTTGTTCACTTGACAGATTCCCAATTTATCCAAATATTACCTAAATATAGAGTGATTAAATCAAAAATGAATTTTAATCCCTATTATTTCAGACATGCATCTTCATATTATCAAGTAGCCCAACTTCATAACTATCCTTTATACTAACTTACTCTTACTCTATGAGTATGGATTCAACATGTAATCCCCCTTTTATGATTTTCCATATTATCCCAAATCACAATGTTAATGATTTTAACCACCTTTGGGTAAATCATTGTGTTTCAATCTATCTAGATGTTAATTATTATAACCACCTTTGGGCAATTCATTATCATTTATTAGCCTTACTAGGGCATATTTCCATTTTACTAATGATTATAACCACCTTTGGGAAAATAATTATATATGTCCACCTACAGGGGTATTTTTCATTATGCTAATGATTATAACCACATTTGGGCAAATACTTATTTTCACTTTGTCGATGTTTATAACCACCCTTGGGAAAATCATCTTTTTTTATTTTCTTGATTGGGGCATCTCACTGTGCCACTAATATTAACTACCTTTGGTAAAATTATTTCTTTCTACCCCCTTTACCTTTAAGCCCCATCACTTCCTTCTATTTGTGAGAATGGTTGCCAACCTTATTTATCACCTGCTTCCTTAAGGGGGCATCCAACATCACCTTCTATGGCATTAAGCATTTTTTTTTTTCATTATTTCATAATATGTTACTATTCATATATCTTGCATTACCTTCCCAAATAGGGGAAAACTATAGACACCCCTTTCTGACCATAACAATCTTCCAACCAGACTTCAAATTGAATTCTACTAAATAATGCAAACTAAGCCTAGAAATCATTGAATGTGCCAATTTCATCTGCACATCAGAAAGTAGTTATCATAATCAAGTTGAGGTATTCTTATTTATTTTATTACCTTATACACAACAATAACCTCTCATATATTCAACTCTAGTCCCATTACAACCTAACAACTGACAATTTGGCCTTTAGACCCATTAAGAAGGGCACTTGAATAATTCCTAAAGTGGTAAAATGCTAAGCAAAATGAATCCACTAATTAAACAAAATTAAATGCTTAAGTTAATTTTCCATGTGTAATTAGTGAAATCAAATTTTGCAAAAAGGAAATTTCAATAAATATGAGGTCATGATGACTTCATCATTTTTAAAGTCAAGGAATTAAAATATCTTCCTAAAAATCCTTAAATTTAGAAATGGAGATCCATGCCTAATTAATGGGATATCTATCCCAAATATTAATTACATATCCCCTCCTTAACTTAACTAGGGTTATCCTTAATTCACTTAGGGATAGTTCTAACTAAACTATGATTAAATCTAACCTAGCTACACTTGGGTTAGAGTTGACTTTGGAGGCTATAAATACAAGGCCTCACCCATTGATATTTAATATCTCTTCATGTAAAGCTATTATGCTCAAATAAATAAATAAATAAAATTATGTGTAATGTTATTATTACAAATTACCTCCAAAAAGCTTCATTATAGTGTTACCCTACCTATTTCATAAGTTAATCCAAGCCAAGCCAAAGCCATCAACATTACCAAGGTGTCAAGGAGAAGTGGATCAATGTAACTTCATTAACAAATATTTATTGATCACACAATCAATAACATTATTCCATGTCCAACTCACAACACTTTCTCTCATAGAAGGTAGGATCTATTGTTTTACTTTCACTTTATTAGTTAGTTGTGAAGTTCTCTAGCTCTTTGAGTGTCAAATATAGAGGTGTTAGTTTTCATGTGTTTGTTTTTATTTTATTTTTTGACTAACACCATACTAATCATCCTTTTTATTTTTAATACTAGGGTATATCACTATGCTAATTAATATAACCACCTTTGGGAAAATCATACTTTTTATTTGTCCAACTGGGGCATCTCATTGTGTCATTTATTATAACCACATTTGGGTAAATAATTCTTTCCACCCTTTTTACCTTTATGTTGCATTATTTTATTCCTTTCAATAGAATGATCACTAACCTTCTTTTCCACTTAATCCCTCAAGGGGGTACCTAAGGCTCATCCATTGCCTTTAGGGCATTAGGCATTAAGGATATTTTCATTCTTTAAGAAGATGTTAATGTGCCTATATATTTTAGTGCCTTTCAAAATAGGGTTAAACTATAAAAACCCTATTCTAGCCATAACTAGCTTCTAATCAGACTTCAAATTGATTTCTACAAATTAGTGAAAATTAAGCCTATGAGTCATTAAAAGTCCTAGTTTTATCCACACATCAAATATTAGTGCTCAAAATCATGTTAAGGCATCCAAATTTGGTGTGTTACCCTATATGCAATAGTAACCTCTCATAGATTCATATCCAATCTCCATGCAACCTAACAACTAGCAATTTGGCCTTTGGATCCAATAAGCAGGGCACTTTAATAATTCCTAAAGTGCTAAACTGTTAAGTAGAATGAATCAATTAATTAAACCAAATAAATTTTTAAGTGAATTTTCCATGTGAAATTAGTGAAGACAAAAAATTTTAAAATGAAATTTTAATAAATATGAGGTCATGATGACATCATCATCTTAAAAGTCAAAGAATTAAAACATCTCCATAAAAAGACTTAAATGCATAAATAGAGAGCCATGACTAATTCATGGGATATCTATCCCAAATATTAATTACATGTCCCTTACTTAAATCAACTATGGTTATCCTTAACTCACTTAGGGTTAGTTCAAATTCAACCATGGTTAAATCTAAACTAACTACATATGGGTTAGAGTTAAATTTGGAGGCTATAAATATAAGGCCTCATCCATTGATGTTTAAGCTCTCTTTGTGTCAATTTATTATGCTCAAATAAGTATAAATTATTTTCATGTTTAATGTTACTATGCTAAAATACCTCCAAAAAACTTCATTGTAGTGTTACCATATCCATTTCATAAATTAAGCCAAGCCAAGACAAAGCCATCAACATTACCAAGGTGCCAAGGAGAAGTGGATAAATTTACCTTTATTGATAAATATTTATTGATCACACAGATGATCATATCATTCCATGGCCAACTCACAACACTTTCTCTCATGGAAGGTAATATCTTTTTTTTTTTTTTCATTTTGTTAGTTAATTGTGTAGTTCTCTAGCTCCTTGATTGTCAAGGTTAGAGGTGTTAGTTTTTAGTGTGATTGTTTTGATTTTTTTATTTACTAACACAATAATAATATCCCATCTACATTAAATTACTTTATTAAAATAATAAACATAATGAAAATGAATAGATGATCATAATGAAAATGAAACTCATAATGATCCATATGAGCTTAATGGAATAGATAAAAATCAAGTACAAGAATTATCTAACTTTCATCAAGGTATTCAATAAAAATCCCATGAGTTGTTGAATAAATTCATTATTATTATTATAACATATACATTTGATCATCAAGATAAATTGGGCACATATTTCCCATAGTAATTTCCTTTACGGGTTGTTAAAACCCCTAGTTCCAGTGTTGTTACTTCTATTATTACATCCATTCCTAATTTTACAATTCTTGTTACCTTTATGTCATCATCCTTTAGTTTGAGGAATTCAATTGGTGTTTAAAATATATCCATGCCTATACCTAATAATATTACTTATACTCCTCCAATTATTTCTACAAATGTTCTTGAGCAAACCATTCTACATTACAAGCTAAGTTATCTCAATTTGAGAAACTGGTCTCTCATGCTAGCCCCTCTATAGACTCATGTTATTTGTTGCATAAAACTATGGAACCCAAAATTTCATCTTATACATTACATTGTCTTTATGGCTCCTAATCATCCTCTTTATGAAGGCAAAGTTGATCTTAAGCAACATTTGTGTGCATTCTATGTCACTTATCTAGATTATACAAATAATGATAAATTTTTAAAAAAGATATTTCCAAGAAGTCTCAAAGAATATGATTTTAGGTATTTATTTTATATTCCTCTTCAATCATTAAAGGCTTTCAATCCCTTGGAAAATAATTTTTTAACACAATTTTCCATTAAATTTGGTTTATCATTTGCTCAAATTGAAAAGTTAAAATAAGGGTCTAATGAAATAATTAGTGACTATGTTCTAAGATATAAGACTATGCTAGAAAAAAATTCAAATAAAATGGCTGATAATGAGCTCCAAGATATATATACTCAAAGTTTTATATTTCCACTTCAATAGGAAATTATGTTTGAAAAATTCAAATCTTTTAATGAGTTACACCACATAGTTAAAGAGTATGAAGTCAAGTTACTTACTTTGGAAAAACTTAAGTATTTTTTAATCACTCCTACTTCCAATGTCAAATTTCAAATCAATCCCAATTATAAGAGAAAACCAAATGAGATCAAGAATGAATTTGAGGTTACACTTAATGTTATCTCACAACCAATATAAAATATTCAATTATAATCCCTGCTAAAGATGAAATTATCAAGGTTACCTTAACCTCCTCACATATTGTTACAAAGGTTACTTTAATGTAATCTCATAAATCTTCCTCCACTAATGGAATCAAACATTTATAGACCATAATCTAAAAAATTAATGTCAATGCATATTATGATTACCATAAGTATTAGGCACTCTAACAATATATGTTTCCAGCTTAATCACAAGATTCAAGATCTCATTGATGAGAATATTATTGATATTGTTACACATAATGAAGAGACTAAGCCACAAGAAAATGATAATTCAAAAATCAAAATGTACGATTATCCTTTTCTTAATCATGAAATAAATAGTAAGGAAAATTTTTAAGTACACCATAAATATAATGTGTATCCTCATTCTACATATGGTCATCCACTTGATATCATAATTGGAATAGTTATTATCAATCAAAAATATTTACCTATGATTAAATTTAATGATAGTGAAGTTGTAGATGATGATTCAGATAAATATTCACTCTTAAATAGAGTATATGTTGACAAATAACCCATACATAGTGTTATGATAGATAATGGATCTAGTGAAAATGTATGCACCATGACACTACTTTCTTATCTTGGATATTCAAATCATGATGTAAAAAATACTTATATAGTTGTAAAAATAGTTGATGAACATATATAAGAGACTCTTGGACATATTATACTAACATTAAAATTAGGCTCACTCATAATTCCCACTCCATTCCTATTCTTACCAAGTACAAGTGTCTTTGATATGTTATTGGGACACCCATGGATATAAAAACATAAATCAATACCTTCTATATTCCATAAGTGTCTTGAATAAATTCATGACAATCAAGTGGTTAAAATTCTAGGAACACAATATGAACACCTTTTAGAACCAATGATTTTTATTTTATCATGTATAACAATTGGTTAGTATAATTATTGAAAGACATGATAATGAAATAATTTATACAAATATTCAAGAGTATGAGTCACATACACAAAAACATACTCAATTATTTTCTACACTTACTCATGAGCATGATACAATCCCAAAATAGCTTATCTCAAAATCATTAATGATCATGATATGAAGGCACATGAGTATAATCAATTTATAGTACATTATTCTAGTAATATATCAATTTCTAAATAGATCTATTCACATTTTATAACATCACATTTCATTTAAAACACCTCAAAACTCATATAAGTTGTTACATCTACACATGGAAATATAGGTTTACATGGACATATGGATGGTGATTCATATGGGTATATTTTAGCATATGGTTCTTATTCAAATTTAGAGGAATTCGTAGTTGGCTCTTCCTTTTCACAGCAAGTCATTCCTTCATATCAAGTAGTCCGGTAGACATATGACTATCCTATTAATGATATACTTGGTTGTATATAACCTCCTATTTATTCTCAAACCATTTATTGGGTTGAATCTCTTGATTAAGTTACTTGCATCTTTTGATTTTTACATATATTATTTACTTTCACATCCTTGGTAATTATTCTTTCACAAGATTTCCTAGAATTATTATATCCATTGGATTTATATTCACTTTGTAAAGTTTCCCTCTTGATTTAAAAACTATTTCAACCAATACAAAATATCCTTAATTACATTTCTCTCAAATGCTTACATCAATTATTTACATACTATGGATTCCATTTGTAATTACATGATCAATCTATCTCACATTTTACATAAGCACACCTAGTCATTATTATCATCTATGCTATATTTTTATACTTTATATCCACATATATTGGTGTCATATTATTTTCCTTCCCTCTCACTTGTTGTATTGTTTAAATCCCTCCAAGTTATTCTATTTTCAACATCCTGGTTTCTTATCTTTTTCAAATTTTTCAATTCCAATATAGTGAATAAATAAAAAATATTAAAATAGGGGGAAAAATTAAAAACTCTCACATTATTTCCAAATTCTAAAAAACAAAATATTTTCAAAAATTTCAAAATTAGGAACTAAAATAATTTTCAATTATTACTAGCTTACCTTTCTACATATGTTATTTATTTCATATTTGGTATATACATATTTTTATTTATCTATCAATGCACAATTATTTCTCATGAGGTATATGAGTGTTATATATTACATAATTTATCATGGTTCTTGATGTTAGGCTTCTCTCATTACCTAATATCCTTGCTAAGTTAGGGGCATCTCTTTGTTCATAGTTGACAATGTTATAGGTTGTATCTAGCCACAACCTTATTTACCATGATGAGATATATATCATGAAAATATCTTGATAAATAACTTTTAATTTTAAGTATTTTACTCAAATATGATATTTTATAAATAATTACATGGATCCATATTATAGATGTAGACTAATTTCATTTTAACTATGTTTCTTTTCAATTTTACTACATGATAAGTTATAACTCATTTGATCATTGTATGTAACCCATGGCTTTATTGGTGTAACATTTAAATGTTATTAATTATGTGATAATATTGTCATTTTTATATGGGCCCTTGGCCTTGTGTGTATGGGGCATTCATTTTCCCCTTATATGTGAAATTTTTTCCTTACACATGCTCTTCCATATAAATTACATAACATTGTATGGCATTACTTATGATTGTTACTTGTTACTATGATTCCATGATTTATATCATCATTTATATACTTATTACATATATTATGGTTCCACAATCTATTTCATTCACATATTACATATGTGCTTCAATTATTTATCGATCTAATACATCCTCAATATACAATTCAATGGTACATCTTACACTATAATACAAATACATATTCAACTATGTAAATATTATTACATGATTACATCTTTCAAAATATATTTCTCTTTTGAGATAAGTGACTCAAAAGCTAAAACTCTCATCTCAAAAGGGGGGCATCACAATGGGATTATCTTATGAATACAAGCTCTCATAATCAAATTGCATAAATATGACAATATACATATTTCAAAGTTAGAATTGATATAAAATTTTTAATACAAATTTATAGATACTTGATGCATATGCATGGGCATGTACAAAAATGTTTCTAGTTACATGTTTTGAAAGTTTCATATTACACATTTCAAAAGTTATAAGTTTCAAAATTTACAAATTTTAAGAAGTTGAAAAGTTAAAAAATCACTCAATATCAATATAGTACAAATACATGGGGCATGATACTTGTTCATGACCATGTTTCTAATATAGCATTTTAAAAAAAATTAATTTTATAATTCTAAAAATTTCAAGTTCAAATTTGAAAAGTTAAAAGTTTCAAATACAATATATATCCATCTATAATTGTGTAATTCATCTTAATGTTTCGAGTGAGCCACATTAGATTCTAATGACACACAACATTTATGGTTGGACTTTTTCAAGATTTAGTACACCATTATTAGTGTTTATATCCTTTCAATTTATAGAGTACTCTACATAGTCAAATGAGAGTTAGAGAATATAATATTTCCAAATCAATTGCATTTAAAGGTTTTAAAATTGAGACTTGATCACTCTTAATTCACCATATGTTTAATAAATTTTCCAAATGCCTCAATAAGGGGGTCAAGTGTTTATCCATTTCTAAGTCATAGGTAAATTAGATTTCATAATCTTATAGTTTTATACTATTATTTCTCTCATTTTAAATTTTAATATTTAAATTGTAAATATTAAATTTTCAAATATGGACAATAACTACTTTCAATGGAATTTTTATAGGTTTTACATTAAGGAATCTTGCACGAATCAAGATTTGTATCAAAAAAAAAAGTCTGTGTACACACTAAGGTTTTCATATAATTTACTCTAGTCATTTAGATTAATTACATCACTATAATAAATTTAGGGTAGATGTAGACACTAAAATTTAAGCATTAAGTGCTTGGTAATGCTTATTCTTGATATCCTTACTCATGATTGGTCTATTCACAATTTTACTAACTTAAAATCTATACAAAATATTTATCTATATTGTGATCATTGAAAGAGTTATACATATATCACTATTACTATCACAATTATCCTTCTTCATCTCACATACCTATGTAAATCATGTATCAATGATCAATGGTCTTATAGAACAAGTCCACACTAGGCACTACAATCTCGTCTAACTAGTGTGACATTATCCCCAACACTATAATGGTAAATTTTTAAATTTTATTGATTTAATCTTACCCCTCCCATACATTTTTAAGGTTTTTATAGTGAAAATATTTGAATATTCCTCTATATAAACACATTAAGGCTTATCTAAATACATCTAGAATATATCAAGTAATTACTTGGCATACAAAGAGAAATTAATAAATATTTATTCCTATTTTAATTTTGAATAATCAAAAAATCATAGGTCAAGTCTAAAGATTATTTATTTTAGGTCAAGGGAATCCATTTTTCAATAACTCTAATCAAATATACTATATATAGTCATCTAGTTGCATAATCACATTTTACACAAACACTCAAAGAGGGAAAACTACATCAACCTGAGGCCCATTTGGAATATGTAGGTAACTCTCAGTCAAAAGGGGTTTTCAAGGCCATCTTCATTATTATATTAACCATATTCCCCCACTTTTATATTTAATTTCTATTGTTTTTCTTTTGTAAGACCTAGGTTTTCTATTTTTTAGACCATCTATGTAAAACATCAACATAAAGAGATCAATAGTTAACCCTCACAAGCAATCATATAAGCCCATATCAATAAATCAAGAATATAGTGAACCATGACATAGTTACAGTATATTAATATCTTCATCAGGCAAACTTTTCTTTGTAGACTATGAATTACTATTTTCTAACATGACTATGTTTGTAAGTATTTTTACATAGTTTTCATTTACATTCATCCTGAACATTCAGATCTATTTTAATTTTGAGGTAAATTATATAAACCTAATCCAATTTACTATGTCTATTAAGTTTAGGATTTCTATAAATTCTATATTTTATTTTATTTTATTATATTTTTCATATGCTACCTAATTTTAGTTTTCAATAATTTAATATAATTAATAGAATCCATGTAATTAAAAAGATTTAATATGTTAACATAATCAAGAAGCATAATTTCTTGATCACTCTAGTTGAATAACTAAGTGTTTTTTAATTACCTCCTTGGTGTATTACATATTTAGGTAGTTTTAAATCATCAAGGGGTGATTGAGGTCATCTCAACCCATTACATTATCCTTTTTTTATAATTTTTTCAAATTATGAAAGTGCACTTAGGGTTTCAATTACAAAATAAGATAAACATTGATTTATAAATGGCATAATATTAACCACAATATCTCATATTTATCATTATATATAGTCATATAAGTCACAACAATCATTTTTTGTCACATTCAATTGGGATAAGTCTATTTTCAATGCTTTTGAGTAACCCGCATTTTTTTCCACTTATATCGATCACGTCTAGGAATATTGTATAGTTTTGCATTTGATCTATCACAATAAAATTCATAATTTATATGTCTTACTTTTTCATACATTACTTACAATCATTTTTTAGTCATTAGTTTCAATCAACTATGATAATTTTGCAATCAAAAAATTCAAACACGTGTGTTATTGTCCACTTACAATGAACCTACCCAAAAGAACTTTATTATTATGTTACTAATTCTAAGCATTCACAGTCACCTCTTCTAATTATTTTCATTATTTAATATCTGAAATAATTAATAGATATATATATTGAGCAAAATAATTTTATTCCTAGGGTTTTCCAAAAATTAATCATTTTATATTTTTATAAATTATCAAAATTAGAATTGTTGATTATTGTACATACTTAAAATTCTAATATACTTTAGTTTTTCACCTATTAGAACACATTTTTTTTTATAAATCAAATATAGGTCAAACATATTGGTGAACCCATAAGCTACAATGGAACACATGATTTGTGTTCTTGTGCATGGAACTATTTTAATCATGTCAATTAACCCTTTCAAAAATGATAAATTTAACACACACTTACCTAGACACAAAATTCCTAACCTCCTATTTTTAATCTCCAAATACATTAACTCTAACTATGTATTTGGAAATCTTTATTATGTGATGTTCATCATAATACAATATTTTTTTATAAACAATCAAGATTCAAATATGTCAAAATAATTAAAAAATTAATCAATATTTAATCATATTATTTTGATACAACAAACTTAATATTATCATTACTTGTGTTGAAAGGGGGGCATACATCAAACTTATTTAAAAAAATGGAATAAAATATATTTTGGCACATCATGCAGGATTCAAAATGGTCCAAAATAGTTATACTATACAAATTTGTGAAAAACTTCCAATAAGAACATACACAATAATATAAATATTGGTGTTAGATGACATATAATTTAACTCAAATCAAATCAAAGATAAAATACAAGTTTCAAAGATACATATTATAAGTTTCAAATATATAAAATATAGGTTTTCAAAGATTCAAAGTAATGTAAAATTAGATTCTATAACAGAGTATAGGTTTTCAAAGGTTCATAAAGCAAAAACATGATATATATTGGCATGTTGGTATAGATTTTGATGACATATGACATTAATATGCACTCATATTTTAAATACTAAAGGCACATATTTGTATGCATGGGCATATAAAAATTAGTTATAGTTATAGTTACAACTATAATTCCAAAGGTAAAATTTTCTACAAGCAATGCGATCATGAGTATTCTTCATTCTCTTCCAATCATGTAAATGGAATATAGATTCATCTATAATAGTGGTATTTGAATCTATTTTGGGTAATGTTCATTGAAGATTAATCACACTCAATGGTTGAGGCATTACTTCTTGTAAACCCATTATGTAGTTCCATCTTCTATTATGGATGATGTGAATTCACTTCTAGTGACACTCAATGTCCTTATAATCATTTATAGAAAACCCATCATGGTTCCACATTCTTTGGGATTAGTGCATAGGGTACATATCCTCATTCATAATAGGTGTAATAAGTCATTTTTATAACTCATGTTCTTTATTAATTAAATTTAAAAATTGAGACTTGATTATTCTTAATTTGTCAATAACTTTACTCTTTCCATGTGCTCCAATAAGGAGGCACATTTTTATCCAATATCTTATCTAAAGATATAGGATTAGATCTCACTTAGTTAATTGAGTCAATATGGTCAAGGGTATAGTGACACATGATAAAATATTTCTCACCCTTCACTATTCAATTGATTATTCATTTCCCTTAATAATAAATGGACAAGACCAAGAGTATCCTCTCTCCACTCAGTGTAGCATGAGCATTATCCACATGTGACATAATATAACATGTATATAAGTGTACTATTTCCTTTATATTTACCTTTACAATAACCAATTTAGGATTTTATATTTAATATATGGACATTAACCACTACATGTGTTATTTTATATTCTACCATTTCATATCCTATAAAATTAAAAATTCCAAGTCACAAGATAAAGTATGTCTACACACTCAAATTGCATTCCTTACTTTACTATAAAAATATAATTACTAGAATAGGGGGTGGGTGTAATGTATACACATAAATTTTTAACAATCCAATCTTTTATGTCATTTATATTATATTTTACATATATAGACTACTGGTAGTGGATAAGGTATATAATGGTGCATCTTACTTGGATCTTATCTATTCTTATTTGTGATTTTATCTATTTGTAATTAATCATGTCATTGGTTCATGGGGATATCCAATATTGGTCCTTTATCCTTATAGATAAGTTCATGGTTTTTAGATAGGAGTGACATGTGTCCCTATCCTCTAGGAGTAGACTTATCCATGCATAACTTATGAAACTTATCTCAAGTCACATTTCATCTAATTATTATTTTTGTCTATTGGCTCTTATCTTGGTTGAATTTTATACATCAATAGGTCTTAAATTAAAAATCATAACATCTATAAATACAAGGATACTCTAAGGTAATAAGGACATCTATGCTCACTCTTGAAATCTATTCAAATATTTTCGAGTTCCATTTATAGATTTTCTAAAGCTAAACTCAAGGTTGAATTCACATTTGCATGCTTATTCTAAGGTAAAACAATATAAATATAATATAGATTTCCATTCATAATTTCAAACATCCATGTAAGTGGCAAAAATGCATTCTATTTTGAGCCCTCTTCATAGTAGTGATAATGTAGTGCAGCTCTTGGTCATTCAACAAAGATTGACCAAAATCAGTCCAACACAATACTTTTGACCTAACATCCCCTATCATTTGATATCAGTTTTGTTAGTATGTAGGAAACTATGGGTTTGTCATTGTATTAATTTCATATGGCATTATATATCTAAGAATGGGTAAACATCCCTAATTAATAAATGTGTTGGTGGTATAACAATCATATTTTTATCATAGTCAACTAGAAGTCTACAGTCAACAAACTCAAGTGACCTATATTTTTTACATTTATAGTGGTCACATCTATAAGTATTTCCAAATTATATTATTGATTTTGACTTTCCATAATTATACTTATTTCTATATTTTCATGTTATTCAATGGTCATAATCAAATAGGATGAGCTTGTAGTCAACAAACTCAAATGGTTTATGCTATCATCCACTTACAATAGACCTATCCAGAGGTAGTTTCTCATTCTATTCCCAATTTTGAGCATACAGAGTCACCTCTTTTACTAATGTCAACTTTTATGCATTTAGAATATTCAACTAAAATTCCAATTTGAGAAAATTTATTTTCTTCTAAATGCTTTTCAAAATAAGTTTTTTCTAAATTTAGCAATTTTCAAAATCATGATTGTTGATTATTTTAGGTTTTTGACATTCTGATATACTCTAGTTTTACACATATTAGTTACATTACATTTTATTTCTTTTTAAAAAATTAGGGTAAAATACCTTGTATTCCTATTTTCACAAAGTATAATAAAAAAAACATATTGATAATAAATATATTCTTCCCATTAATCTCACAAGGATCAAAATGTGAAGAATAAATAATTAGTTCACCTAATTTACCTTTAAATTATTATATTTAAATGAATCACATTAATTAATATAAAATACAAAATCATAAACCTTTTATAGAAATATAAAATGATATGATTATGTGTGTTATCCCCTCTTCATCTTTATAAAAGGTAGATGATGTAAATGCATATGATATCTCAAACTCTCCTATAGACATAATTAATGGCATACAAGATTGTGATAATATTTATACTCTGTTACAAGTTACAAATAATTTTATGAAATTTAATTATACTCATTCTTTTTCTCCTAAAATATAAATGGATGCAAATGAAATTTTAACTACAAAAAAATTGACATTATTGCTTAGATTTAAAAAGTGATGGTCATTACATAGTATGAAATTTTGTTCCAAGATAGTATTCTTATATCAATATAATTTGAGTCTCATGATGATGATGATGATGATGATGATGATGATGATGATGATGATGATGATGATGATGATGATGATGATGATGATGATGATGATAATAATGATAAATCTTCACTCTCTCGTAAGTCATAATAATTTGATGAGAAGCATTGTGATGTTTATAGTTATATACAAACTCAATGTGATAAGATATGAAATTATTCTAAAGAATGAACTATTTTTCTCTTAAAATGTAATCCTAAGCAATGCAATGATTTATTTTAATCTCCATTCATACCAATTTTAAAATTAAATGATTGATTATAAACCGTGTGTGATCCTTTCAAAATCACTACCATCCCTACTAGTCATACCATGTCCATGATACATATTATTGGTGATCTTTAAATTAAAGTACTTACCTCACTTTTAAAAATTGATCAAGTTATTCCAATATAAAATATAATTTTATATTAATAAAACCCCTTACCTAATTTTTATATTAATAGCCATATCCAAAATATTTTTTTATAACCATAATTACATTATTTGATGTTAATGGAGATCCCTGTGTTCATTTAACTCAATATGCACTTTATGGTAAATGGGGTAATGATGGATTCATTATACTAGAACATTTTCATAAAATACTCAAAAAATATGCCTTAGATTTGTTTTATAGTTTACCTAGTGGCTCCTTACCCAATTTTAGTAGATTATAATATGAGTTCCTATCATATTATCACAAACACATGATGATTTTATTGAATACTACATTTTACAATTAAAAACTACTTTACATTATTTATCTTAACCCTAGCATTTATAAAACTAATTCATATTAATTAGTTGTCATTTGTCTCCATTCAAAGTTTTATTTTGGAAGGTTTTTAATTATAGTTCATACACATTTTGTAATATAAGCATGTAATAAGTGTACACTAAAGCAAATTTTGTATACAATATGGTTTCATGGGATAATAAATAACATGGAATTTTAGATGATTATTTTTAATATTAGAATATACAAAATGAAATTTCAATAAGTCAAAGATACATAGTCTCTTCATGGCCTATATATATCTTGCATTTATAAAAGGAAAACCTAGCTAGTTAGACAAAATTCTATGGAATAGTTTGAACTTATTACAAGTATCCTAAATATTGTATAAATTAATATTGAATTGTGTAAACTTTACTTGTGAATAAATCTATTCTATTTATTTTTAATTGATTATAATATGTGCTTATCTATTTATAAAACAAAATAAAAAAAAGTCCTATATAATACATTTCACTAAGTTTAGCCTCAATTTTATTTGTAATGTTACTGTAAAAATTTAGAGTCCTAACACCACGTGCATAGACTATAACACATTGCATGCCCTAATGGATGATTTGAGTAACTTCTACTAAAAATGGTTTCATTGTTGTGACCTATATAATATTTAAATGGTTACCTTGTCAAATTGATATAGAGAATTTTCTAGATGCAAGGATAAATTTCATAGTGTAATAAGATATAATAATAAGATTTTATGTAGAGGATATCATTTATTAACAAATCTATAGATAAATTTATGAAATATTCTGGTGCAATTTTCTTGAGTTTCTAGTAGTATTTCTATCTAGAATCAAACACTATTACTTTAGACCATATGAAATAGAACATTTTATGTAGAGCAAATAAAATTTTGAATGGTTGTATAACATAGACACTTAATGTACATGTGTGATTGACCATTGGGTGGATACTAAAATTGATGAGTATGCTTTATAATTTTATGTTCTAGGGTATATTGCATCTAAATCTACATATGATTTGTTTTTTAGAGGGATTAGAGCCAAGTTTTTGAAGTGACTTCATGTGTTGTTGAAAGTGTTACTTCTATAAAATGTCATGGTGCCAATTTTAACCAACATGGAGTAGTCACTCTGGGCACTATAGGGATTTAAACCAAATAGAGCCAAATGAAGAATATTTGAACCAAGTAATCAGAACCTAAACCTAAAGAATGGAAAACATAGAAAATAGGATGAAAAAATAATTATATGGATTCAAATGAAATTATGATAGTAAAAAAGATGGAACAATAAAATATATAAAAGATAAAGAGTCACATGTAACTATAAATAGTAGTAGAATGTAAATTATGAATAAAATGAGAGGAGCTAGACCACCAGAAGAAGAAACTGAATTTGAAGATAGAGATAACTAAAATATATTCAAGGGAATGTAGGTACTTTTAAAGAATTTGGAAACTAATCAAAAATTGGTATCCAACCCAAATAAAAATAAGGGAATAGAATAGATAAATAGTGAAGAAGTTATAAAATGGAAGTTAGAAAAACCTATAAATAGGTTTAAAGAGTATCTATAGAGGTAACAATTTTATTTGGTTTTCCAAGAGGTAATGATAAAATTCATATTTCACTTAGGTTTAGGATTGGGCATGACAGACACTCTAGGTATGGTTAATTCACTCCAAGGGGATACATCCCATATGTCTATTTTAATAGTTATGAATAGTAAATTGGAATTAGTCAAATAAGTAAGCACAATTAAGAAATGTTTTGAAGAAGTTACATAAAAATTAGGTAGGCATAAGAAGAAAAGTGAATGTGAAGTTAACACAACCATTGATTCTAATATTTTTATTATCCCAAGCACCATCACAATGAGTTTGAAAATAGCCATGAAATCATCAAGAAAACCATTCATAACTATCCTAAACAAAGGAAACATGTCATTACCTATAATGGATTTTGTTATCTTGATGCCATATTATAGGTCAACTAACTCAAATAAATACTTATTGACCTATGAAATGAAGTTGAAGATTAAGGGTGTGATAGGTGATGCAGATAAAAAGTACAAACTTTTAGGAACTTTGACTAGTTGATTTTTAGATTTCATATTTAAGAATGATCATGAAACTATGACTCTTCAACAGGTCAATTAGAAAGTGATAGGATAATTCAAGATGAAAAAGTGTGTTAACCAAAAATCAATATTTAAAATAAATTAGACAAAAACTAAGAGAATTTTTATAGGATTATGATCGTCAATTTTTTAATGTGATTAATATAGTAAAAGTTTAGTTTCAAGATCTAGACAAAGTTGTTATGTTTGTATAAGGCCTACAAAGTAATATTCTATTTTTTGTAGTCTAGGATTAGTTAACTACAAAATTTGAGTCATGAGTCACTATGATCAGATTCAAAAAAATAGAGGACTATGGATAATACACTCGTAACATTATAAAATATGATTCAACATTATATGTGGTATTTTGATAGATGGATAAACTATAGGAGGAAAATAAACTAGGATTGGTTGTATTATGAATTATGTTTGGATAGGAGGAGCACTACTATAATTAATTCCCAAAGATCAAAATAGAGTTTTATGAAGTATATCACATTACAAGGCATGCACCTATGAATTACCATTTATTATAGAAGTATGTGTGATAGTCACACAACATATTCTATAATTTATGTAAATCATATTACTATGATAAAAATAATTTCATGAATCTACAAGATTAAAAATAAGACATCACTTAAAATGTCTTATCAATCACTATGTATTAGTCTATGGTTCTAAAACCAAATGTTCTTACTCCAAATGTTGAGGTCACAGCACAAGGTGGATGAGGATGCTCAGTAACACATCATATTCTTAGATGGACACCTCAGTCTCCTTAGTTCCAACTATAGTAGACTCTTTCTTCTCATCAATATCAACTATATTTGTCACTTTCCTCTTTGTATTACTAACAAGGATGGACCCCTTCATTACTACAACCACCAAATTGGGTACCTCCTTTGCAAAAGCAATAAGAAGAATATTATAGTCAATAATAAGGATGGGGATCACCTAAAATATATGGAGGTTATCAAGGATGTGATAAAATTTAATGTAAGGAAATGGGTAGCCATATTACCCTATTAATTATTACCTATTAGGGAAAATGAATCATATCACATTAAATTATCCCTATAACACACAATGAGAAACTCTTTTTAAATATTTTAAAATTGTGGGACAACATAATACTAAGGATTTTCCTCTTTAAGTGAAGCATAGGAAGGATAAGATAATTTTAAATGTGAACATGGTATATTATCATTATAATAAATATGGATTTTTTTGGGCTCTTACTAATAATTAGCACATAGAATAAGGCCTTCCAACTCTAAGGATGCCTAAAGAAATTAGGATCATAAAAGTGCAAGAGAACAAGTATACATATCTTTTGAGAGATAAGAATCTAATGAATGAAGCAACTTAGCTATTATAGTGAATCAAAATAAATATTGGTAATGAAGGATATCTTATGACATTCAATGCCCAAATGTATAAATAAAATAGTTAAATCATGTGATGGGATGGAGTAATCATAGCTCTAATTTTTTTTAAGACTAGTAAGTACTCTAAAAAATGAGAATATCTCCCAAAATAATTATTGGTAATCATTTTTTACCAAAGATATGAACCAATCTGGGACACAATGGGGGCCTAGATCCCCAAGTGGTTAACCACCAAAAACCACAACTAGCCTTAAGAATACAACTAACAGCCATAATTAGCCTCGATAATAGTACCAATAGCCATAACTAGCCTCAATAATACCACCAATAGCTACAACTAGCCTCACATGCCTTAGTGAGATTTTAACCTAGGTAGGGCTTTAAATAACCAAGAACTTTACTAACTCACCCATATCTCATAAATATAATATCTCCAAAAATATTTAAAAATATTATATAATTTTTTGTATTACGCACAATGAGGACAATAAAGAAAGATGTGAGTGGTTTGGTATGTCAAGACTAAAATAGAAATGGACATTGAGGTCATAGGATATGAAGTTCCCAATGGTGTTTTTTTTTTTTTTTTATCACCATAAATATGATTCTTAGATCAAATTGGGAATGTATTAGAAGGCCATCTCTAAGCTACAACACTATTGCTCTGAGGTTTGGTATATTGTGGTCAAGTTTAACCTATTAGGATATTCAAAGATTAGAGATAAAATTATCTACTTAAGTCAACATGGATATTTTGAATTGATTAACATGAAGATAAATGATACTTGTTATCCTACTATAATTATAAAAATTGGGCCTATGATGGTTCCATAACCATTAATATAATGGACAACTAATTGGAAGCACACTAGGATGATATTGTTATTATTGTACATTTAAATAAATTTGAGTGAAAGCCATACATACTACCAAAAGAACCATTAGTTCTATATGCATAGAGGGATGATAACTAGTTCAAATTCAATAAAGAGAAAAAATGAGTAGATTTGTGAAGTAGAGTGTTTACTTAATTTTCACAACTTGTATAAGATATATCAAAGTTTTAAAAAATAGAAAGTTACCTTGGGATGACCAACCCAGAGACTTACGACATGTCCATAATTCTAATGAATGAATATAATTCCATTTTTATGTATTTTCCTATAAGGTTAGAGATTGATCATGTTAATAAATTAACTCCTAGTGATAGAGATTATATTGAACCTACTAACAAATTTAATATACCATGGTAAATAGATTCCTCCATTAGTGGCAATTCATATGCCCATATGACAAATTGGGTGTATGATCATGAAGTAACATCCATGTGAATGGTATTTTATATATAAAGATAAATACCTCAATATTTTTATACTAAAGATCTATAATATTTCCTTCACAAGCTAGAGAATCACATTCTAAATATAAATATGTGAGTCAATACATTTAATTATTCATTGAAAGGTGTTGCCACAAGTTGGTGGGTTGTTCATAAGTTTAAAAAAATCCACTAGGAAGAAGCGTGTTGAATGTTTTGGGCTAGATTTCACATTTAAATGTCTATCTCAAATAAGCAGCCACTCTTTCAAGAAAAATAATTCCCAAAGTTAAATGTTCATAAGTTTGTTGAAGCATGGACATCACATCAAATTGAGCCAAGATACTAGGTGCATGTTTTTCAACCTACCTTAGCTCCTCTACCCAAAGTCTGATATATTCATCAAGAACATAGATATGATACCCAAAAATGGCCATAAATTCAATAAGAATTTATTCAAACTATTTTTTTTGAAGATGAAAACTTGATACTACATAGGGATCTATATAAATTTAGAACTTTCTTATGTCATGGGAAAGAAGAAGATATACCTGATGCATAAGAACAAAAATCACAGGGTGAAGCTAGAAAAAGTATTCACACATATATAAAAGATTGTAATACTAAGAAGTAAAAATATGAATTTATGATGAAACCTTGAAATAGAATTTTAAATACTGCATAGAAATTTAAAGTAGTGAAAGTGAGGAATACTTGGATTTGAAAGGATTATTTAAACCTAAAAGGGACATAGAGATACCTAAAAGGAAGAATTTACAAAAAACATAAGAGGATTAGCTATTGAATATATATTTTTTAAATTAATCAAGTCAAATAAAATTAATGGATTCCATTCAAGCAAAATTGAGAAAATTTTGCTACGAACCAATGTGAAGATAATTGAAAACATTGGTACAAACATAGTACCATAATTAGTAACCAATGGTGATTATTAGACATAATAACATATCTCAGAGGTATTTAAATTGCTATTGGGTTATTAATGTGTGTTTTAAACCAAGTTCTTATAATTTATGGGTGTAGAACCTTGCCTAGGTGAGATTCATATTGAACTAAAGGAGTGAACATGCCCAATTAATAAGTACCCCTATAGGGTAAACCCCGATATGAAAATAAGAGTAAAATTAGAAATAGATCAAATGGAGGAATCTCAAATCATATATCCAATTTATAAGTCAAATTAAGTTATTCCCATAATGGTACAACCTATAACAATAAGGGAGGTAAGAGTCTATGGAGATTACTGAGCATTAAATGATGCTTGTGTCAATGATTCCTTCTTAATCCCCTTCACAAATTAGGGGATTAAATATTTTACATGTTATTAAGTATACTTATTTACATATGGGTTAAGTGGATACCATTTGATCCATATCATAGTTTAATATTAAACAAAAGTAACAAATACAATAGAATAAAGATCATTTGCTTATAAGTTAATGTCATTTGGACTAAAAAACACACTTGTAGTTTTCTCTAGAGAAATTGTCATGGCATTTAAATACTTCATTTATGATTTTTTTCAAGTATACTTTGATAATTGGGTAGTTTTCTCATTATTTAAGGAACATCAATCAAATTTGTGATTAATGTTATAACTATGTCAAGATATGTGAATCGCATTAAATCTTAATAAATTTTTATTTTTTACACCATTTGGCATACTCCTTGGACATATTGTTTATAATAATGGAATTATAGTGGATCAAACAAAATTTGTAGTCATAGTAGGACTCAAACCTTCCATCAGCCTAGTAAAGGTGTGATCATTCCTAAATTGGTTATTATCACAAGTTCATTTGATGTTATTTTTTAATCTATTTTGAATTGAATGAAATAAAATGAATAGATCTAAACTATTAAAATTTATATACATGAATATACAATAGAATACATTAAATATAAAAAAATACAAAATGATTTTTTTTTAAATAGTAAATGAGCCTAATTATATGCAAACCTCTCTTAAATATATCTTATGTTGAATGTGTAGGCTACTTATGATAGAAAATTTCTTGAAAGGACATGTGTACTATGTCATGAATAGATACATAAATCTAATTTGTTATTACACAAGTATGCATAAAGAGGATGAGACTACACTACACTTTTTTTTTACTATACTCATGTATTAATTTACTATGCACTTAATTTTGTATCTAGGTCAATGTGACTATCTATGAAGATTGATTGATAAATATTGTGTGTTGATATGCCATGTAGAAGACCTAAAAAATAAAAACAATTATTCCTACATAATAAACACAATAGATATGAAATCCTAAAATGGTGTAATACGGTTAGGGGAATAGCTAAACTACCCCCAAAAACCCCTGTGTAATCTCACTACTACCTACATAACCCAAATAGCTCTCATCCCTATGTAGTTCTCCCTCTTTGGGTAATTATGTGATAAATGATTATGTAACTATATTAATGTAGCTATAATACTAATTAAAGTACATAATAATGGATTGCCTTGAACTTAAAAAAAAAATAGACTTGACCTATTAATATTAAAATTTAATGAATTTAAATTGGAATAAATAGTGTTATTTTGCTTAGTGTGTAATAGAATGTCCAAGTGATTACTAGATGTAATTAGAGAAGCCTTTATGTGATTTAATAATCCTTGATTACTAATTATATTTTAAAAAGGCACAAGAGACACATTATGAAACATATAAATTTGAAAAATTAATTTTTAAAGTGTGAAGGACAAGGTCATATTAGTGGACAAGGCCACAATGAAACCATGTCTGACATATCATGATCCTATTCTAGAAAGATAGAAACTACTAGAAATGGTCTAGAAGTAACTTTTAGTTCTTATATGGATGAATTGGGTTTAAATATGGATGCATGTATGATATATTTACTATTTACAAGACAATATAGGCTCTCTTATATATCATAAGTTAGTAAAGTGAGAAACAAACCAAGTAAGGAAATAATGTCAAGATAAAACATTTTCAAGCATTGAATGATTAATTTTATGTGTCTAAATTTGCCCCCACTTTATTATAGTGATTTAAAAATTGAAATTAATAGAGTAAAGTATATGTGAACTTGAGTGTGTACCCACACTTTATATTTTTATGTTAAGCATGATCATGCAAGATGTCATAATGAAAAAACATGCAACAATGCCATTAAGAGTAGTTATTGTCCATATTTGAAAGTCAAAAATATGAAACTTTAAATTTGAATTTTGGAAAATGAGAAAGTAAATTATACACCTGAAATATTATGCAATCTAATTACCTTGTAACCTGAAAATAAATAAGTGTTTTCTCTGTGTTGAGGTATTTGGAGAAATGTTGAACCTATGTAAAATTGAGAGTGATAAAGTCTAAATTTTAAAAACCTTTGAATGATATTGAGTTGAAAATATTGTATTCTCTAACTCTCACTTGACTATGTAGAGTAATCTATAAAATAATTAAAGGGGAGAACCACCAAGTATGTCTAGATACATAGAAAAAGAAAAACCATAAACATTGAGTGTCACTAGACTCCAACATGGCCTATTTGAAATAAGACAAATCACATCACCAAATATGGATCTATATTATATTTTAAACTTTAAAAATTTTAAATTTATATATTTTAAAACTTTTGAACTTTTGAACTTAAGAAATTTTAAAATTTTAAAACTTGAGAAATTTTGAATTTTCCATGTAGTAGCTTGAACGTGGATGATATCATGCCTTTTATACTATACTGAATTGATATTGAACACCATTTGAGTTTTGAAACTATTTAAACCTATAACTATTTGAAATAATTTAATGGTAGGAATGATTGCATATCCATGTCACATGCCCCCAAAATTTGAAATTTTGGAATCATGTTGTAGATCTAAAAATTATACAGTGCCATAAATCTAAAATTTGCTCATGAAGACTTGACTACTAAGGAAAATTCCATTGTGATGCCCCCAATTTTAGATGATAAATATATCCTAAAGTCATTTATCTCAAAATAAATCATATGTGAAAGATAGAATCATGTAGTATCATTTGAATGTATTATATCATAATATTTCAATACAACATTGACTTTGTATATGAAATATGTGTTAGATAGATATATCATTGAAGCAGATAAGCATGGTGTTATTATATGCATCATGACACTAATTTAATAATATTATATATAATTAATTCATTATATAATCATGGTACCATAGTAAAAAGTAATGAACATACCAGAAATGTCATACAATGTCACATAATTTTAATAATATGTCACACATAAGGCATAAAAGCCACATAGAAGGGACATGTGAATTTTGCATAAATATAAAAATCCAAGGGCCACATTCAAGTGTCATAATGATTCCATAAAATTGATAATTTTCACACACAAGGCCATAGGCCACATACAATAAGCAAACAAGTTTGAAATTATCATGTAGTAAAGTAAGAAAAGGAAGCACAAAGTAAATGAGACTAAGTTACATCCACCATTTATATCAATGTCATCATTATCAAGTAAAATTTTCATGTAATATGAGTTATTATCAAAACATTTATATGATATTTAGCTTTACATGGTATAAATATTGTGGATACATACAACCCATTGAATTTTTTCATGAAGAGTAAAGAGATGCCCCTGAGTTAGAAAGGTTGTTAGGTAATAAAGGAATCTTGACATCAAACAACCATGTGAAATTATATCATGTATCACACTCAAATACATCATCAAAATTAATGTGTATTTAAAATTGAAATGTGGTATCTATTTAACAAAGAACAAATAACATATGTAAATAAATAAGCTAGCAACATTTGAAAATACTTTTTAGGTCCTAATTTTGATTTTTTATTATTTTTTTCAAAAAAATTTAAATATTTAATTTTTTTTGAATTTCTAAAATATTTGAATTGAAAAATTATTAAGAATTAAGGCCCCCTTTCTTCCAAAAACTGATTCAAGCAATCCTCAACAAGGTGTTAAAGCATAATATGATAAGAAGGAAGGAAATCAATGTGCCCCCAATGTATGTTTAAATGAATCATAGTAATGTAGATCAAATGATTAAGATAGATAAGAATTTAAATGTTCCTAAATGGATAAGAGATAAATTCTATCATGTAAGTGCAAGTTATATCATGATAAGTATGAAATAGTAAGAAATAATGAGTATTGAAATCATTTGTAAGATAGTTGTTTTGGATTATTTTGAATCAATTTTGAAAAGTAAGATGGTGAGTTCCAAAATTTAAAAATAAATCCAAGGTATATAATAATTCTTGGATAAGAGATATAATAAATAGTAAAGAAGTGAAATAAAATAATTTATGTACAAGGGGAAGTATAACTAATCAAGAGATGGATCTCAATAAGTGGATTGGGAGGAAGTAGTAAGCTCTATCCAACTAAGCATCTCATTAAGAGGATGCACATATGTATATCCAAATTCATTTTTTGAATGAGTGACTTCTTGTGAATAATAATTTTAAACTATATATTCCTCAAAATTTTGATAAGTATCATATGTTGTAATATAATCGTCTGAACCACTATTCATATAACTATGTGAAACTGTATCTATATATGTAGTAGGGTAGGATGTAATAACCTATACATGTATATGTGGTGAATATATCTAAATAAAATTTTATTATTTAGGAGATGAATACCTCATTTTATGTGTCACTTTCTACTTAAGATAATGTAACCTATTCTTTGAAACTAATAAAATATTCTCATGTGTAACCATATCATTCTCAAAAGTAGATGGAGAAGCTAATTATGTAATATACTCATGCTCATGAATAGATGAGGAAATTATAAACTACTATATAATATGTAAATCATGTTCTTGAATAATTATATAAATTATTTCATTACCATGTTGCTTAATGATTATGCATGAAGTTGTTATATAGTATAATTAACATCATTAGTTCTGAAGGATATTCATATTGGATTCTTAAAAATTTGAACACTTGATTATCATGAATATGTTTGAGACATTTATGCATTGTAAAATTTATTGCTCTAACATTTTGTATCCAAGGGCATATTAATAACATATCAAATATTTTTATACTTGGTATAACTAATAATAGAGTGGGAACAATGAGAGGGCCCACTTATAAAGGTAGAATTATATGCCCAAGAGTATTGTTGGGACCTCAGAATACATTTATTAAATCAGGTACACTAAGGGACCAATGAATAATTAATGGACTTTCATCCTCTCCTTTTATGATCACTATTGGTATAATCCAAAACATAATTTGTTGGTATTTAGATTCATTAAATATATTTATTGGAATTAATCTTTCATAGATATGTTATTACCACCCAAAGATCAACACAGTCCATAAATACAATAACTCTTTACACCAATTGATCCTCTCTAAAATTATATTACTTAATTAACCTTGTGTCTACAATTTGGACTCGAGAAACTTGATTCACATTATCCATCAAAGAAACATCAAAAGGATGGAAATGATAAGGTAAAAAATTTATATTTATATATGAATATGGAAACATCAATGTTTGGGACCAAATACAATCCTAGTTATAGTTTCACCATTGTATTACAATTTTTACATAATTTTTAAATTTAGCTACATAAGGAAGCTAGTCAAATAAAATATCATGTGCTTAATTCCAATATTTTTACTCTATAGATAAATAATTACAATATTATAATTCATATATACACAAACTTATAACTACTTTATAAAATAAGAAGAATTGTATAAATCAACTAAAAGAGCATGGAACTCATTCCTAGTTAAACATATGTATTTTATAAAGACTCATATCATAGAATTTAACAATAATATTTTTCCATTTTAACCTAAGATTGAAAGACATTCATAAATCATACATAATGAAATGTAAAAAGATAGTTGATTTAATTATCTCATATCTTTTATCCAAAATTATTGACCTTATAATAGTTTTACAAATCAATATGTCTGTGTGTGTGTGTGTGCACGCATGTGTGTGTGTGTGTGTGTGTGTGTGTGTGTGTGTGTGTGTGTGTGTGTGTGTGTGAGAGAGAGAGAGAGAGGATATGCCACCCATTTACATAGAATCCCACTATGAGACATCATGGAAAAAATAGTTATAATAATACAATAACATGTTCCAAAATAAAAAAGGGGTAAGAACATAAAAAACATGATAACAAATTTCCATTCTGCGACCAAAATGGGAATGTAAATATCATCAAATAGAATCCTAAGGGTAACCACCTCCCAATTGAATCAAGGCACTTTAATGAGCTATCAATGTCTATGCATTGAGATTTTCCTTTTTATCTAGCTTTGACACATTAACAGGTGGTTCCAAAAATAGATCTTCCACTTGAGGCATAAATTAAACATGTGCCTTTAAAGGGCCCTCAAGAGAGCATTAAATATATCGACCTAGTGGATGTTAGTAGTGGACTATGTGGTAATCTATAAAATATCTTAGGCCTTATATTTATTTCCCTTCACCACCATCCTCTTAATGGATGCCTTTAAATGCTCAAGGTGTAACCCAAATTCATCGATGTTGAATAAAGTGCCATCAGGGTGAAAGAGCACAATAATGCTAAAACTCCTTGAAGTAATCAAGGATATGGTCATTGATCTTCAACAATAGCTTGATGGTAGCTTGTATGTCTTTGAGACAATCCTATAATTTATTCCTCATGATCCATTTAAAGATATGATATAAATTAATTTTTTTAGAGGAATCATTTTTATCATAGTGAACATCCCTTTATTGATGATTACTACAATTTTATTGAATTTGCTATCAATATGATGTAATAGTTAAGGTACTATTATGTTCTTTAAAAGATCACACTATTTTTTGAAGGATCTCTAGTCACCTCTCCTAAGGCTTTGAACAATTTTATAAGTGTTGTTTCCACCTTGCCAATGAGGCCAACTAGGAATAAACTACTAAGTTGGGACTTCAAGGCCCTGAATTGTTGCTTAAAATACTCCATAAGATTCTCTATCAGCTAATTTTTAGAACATATCATAGATACCAGGTCTTCTACAATATTTTATTCTCTCATATGAATCTTATTCAAGTTGAGGGAGAAGAGGTCATGTTATGTTTTCCACACAATGAAGTCCCCATCCTAGGTGAAGGCTTGGGTCATCACCCTCTTCATTTTGCTAATATGTATATTTAATTGGATATAGATCTTTGGGTCCCTATGGTATAACATCTCAAGCCTATGTGATCCCAAATTATCCATGGGTCAATTTCATCCTTATCCTCCCTTTATTCTCAAGGATATTGAAGATGAGGCATAAACTAGAGTGGATGGTGGAGGCATGGGTAGAGGTGGAAAGAATGGAGAAGGTATATTAAATGTGATGGAATATAGAGGGGGAAACATGGGTGAAAATATGAAAGTACCTATGGGATATGCCCATGGGAATAAATGCGATCTCAGTTACTCCTAAGTCATATAGACTTGGGGACCAATTATATATAGGAGCTAGGTGTTCACCCTAAAATAAGAGATGGATTAATTGAATCTAATTCTTATGAAAATAGGTGTGTGTGATAGAGTTCCAAGATGGTGTTTTAGGTTTAATAATAAGCTATGTTGATGGGCTAGGTGAAATCATCTTCATGTGCTTAGTGGGATTTTACTTAGGGCTCAATTATGGTGTTGATACACTTGAAGGAGTAGAAATGGAAGGATCTCGAGGTTAAGATAGATGCCTTGTGTATACTTTGTTGATACCCAAATTTGGTAGGTATCTTAGTTTTGTTTCACTTAAGATTGTTTAATCACTAGATTTTTTGTAATGAGGGGACACCTAGACACTTGGGATCAAAATAACATTAAGGGTAATTAGCATAGTTGGAGGGACCAAGGATGTAGGGGCCATTATGATCATAATGGTAGTAATCAAATCACTTATAGGGACTATGTGAATCACATGGGATATCCCAAGGATAATAGAATGGGTGAGCCAAACTAATGTTGCATAATTTGGATGGGCATGGAGGCTTTGATCACCAAGCATTATAAAAACCAATGGAGTAGGGGACCCTTAGGGAACACTTATAGGGGAAACTACATTGGGAGTCACTAGAGGGGAAGGATACAACTAGGTTTAAAAACAAATAGGTGATATAATATGCTTCTTAAACATGTTAAAGGTGGGAGTTAAAATATCTAGTGATGTTAAATGTTAGATTGGAGGTGAACTTCCCCGAGATATAGAACTACTATAAAAGTGAAGAGCATGTTAGGCATTAGTTTGGATTACCTAGGAAATACCTATAGTTGAATTAGAAGTAAAATTTGATGGAGGTGTTTTTGGAATCCCTTACAAGACTAGCTCAAAAATCCTTTATTTAATGGTTGGGCCCTCCATAGTAGGTTGTGGGGGGAATGGGTATTTCCTTTGATATGAGCCTAGGTTATGTTTATTAGGCTCTATAAAGATGTACAACATCCATATTTGAAATAAATTTAGCATGATTGGTAGGGTTGAGGTGGCATGAATCACCTAGGTGGATCTCATGATGGTAATTTGTGTTCAACATATCCCTATAAAACTCCATGTGAGCCTTTACCTTCACTTGAGGATCTCACTATTTATCTTCATATTTAGGGAGATTGGAGTCCCTATATGTGGCCATGGCCTAGAGGTTAGGAAATATCTTATACTCATGGCACCTAATTATGATTGGGAGAGAAATATAAGACGTTTGTGTTTTATTGAGGTAGAAACCAACTATGCCATTAATGAGCTAGTAAGCAATCTCCTAATCTACCAGTTGGTCTAAGATGATGTAGGATAACTTGAAATTATTTCCCCATATGCCTTCTACCCTAATGACTATGTATTTTTGGTAATAACAATAGGCACTAATGGCTATGATTAAATCTCTCATCTCTTCTTATAGCCTTCATATGGGCTTCTCATTGATTGTTAGGTACATAGGGGTGGAAGTGGTCATAGATGTCGATAATGTGGTGCTTGAAGTTGTTAGTGCATAATTTAGGGAAGACCACATGGACTAGTAAACCTATAGGTATCCATTGGGGGAACATGATTATCTCATATTTGAGGGTGACATAGGTGGAATAAACAAGATAGAATGTCATATATAAATCTACCTTAGTGTGCAAATTATGTAATTTGAATGATATATTAAAAGTGATGATCTCCCTAAGAGTTGGGACTTGATTCACTATTAATATGATGCTAATCAATTTTAACAAATTTTTTTTCACATGCATAATGTAATTTACCCATATAGATATATGAAAAATAGCATGCCAATCCACAATCCCTGTTTGAAAGTCCTAATGGTGGAGGATTCAACATCCTCCTTATTACCCTAGTAGTCACTGTCATCATCCCAATCCTTAAGGGTATCATGGATGTTTTGGGTCTTCATACAATCAATGGTGACTTCATGTCATATATAATGTCACAATTGGAGAGGTTGTAATATCTCTTAAAGGTGGCCCAAAGATGTCTATAATTCAGAGCCCTTATTTTATGAATGAATAATATCATTATTGCACTTGGACATCTTTAATAGATTTGTAAATATATCATTGTACTAGAAGACTTAGGGATTGGTAACAATTTCATGCAACCTAGAATCTCTAAGATATATCAATTCACATACAAATTTGACATCATCCTCATTTGGATCATTTTCATTACTAGGTCTTTGAATATCTTCAATTATCATGATAATTTCATTATAGTGTTTGAAATGCATAACCCCTTGAAATAACATAGTATACTTAAATTCTTGTTCTAGCTTGGGATTAGATGTGGACACCACCATTATTTAGTGTTGTTGTTCTTAAAAAATGTTTCTCTTTTTTTTACATGACTTTTGTGTAAATTCATCTCAAGATTTTGGAATAACTCAGTAGATGGATATAAATAATTTAAATCACATATAATAGATAATCATGATCTCAATTTAGATGGGACATTATAGGTCTATGGGATATTTCCATAGTAATGTCATCGATGATTCTTGATATGTGCTTTAAACTTTTGAATTGATGGCTTGATTTTGGAATAGCCATTTTTTTCATTTTTCTTATATTTGATTTTATGTAGAATCAACCTTAATTAGATTGGATAACAATGATGTGAACTTTCCAAGTGTCAAATCATGAACTACCTAAATTGGTCAATGAATATATAGAATATAGTGGGCACACACCTATTTTTTTCCCTCATATAACTTAGGATGCATTAGAGCCTATTAAGTGTTATATGTATCATTGTGCAAAGGGGTGACATCATGGGTTTGACATAGTGGAGATTATCCAAGTGGAATAAAACCCTATGGGTACAAGTACACATGTTAATCTTTGATTTTATTAGGCATCACAAGGCTTTAATAACTCTAATGACTCTAGGTATATGATTACATGTGTTAATCTCTAATTATATTAGGCTTCCTAAGAATTTAACAATTTTAATGAATTTGGGTGTATAGGTACATGTGATATTATTTTCTTAGATTTAACCTCCCAAGCCTCTAATAACTCTAGTGACTATAGGTGTATGGGTACATGTGGTAATATCTTATTGAATCAGGCCTCTTGAGTCTCTAATAGCTTTGATGACTCCTAGTGTATGAGTACACATGGTGATATTAGATTATATTAGACCTCTTATGACTCTAACAACTCTAACACATCCAAGTGTATGGGTACATGTGGTTATATTTGATTGGATCAAGCCTCCAGGCCTCTAATAACTTTGATGATTCTAGGTTTATGAGTACACATGATGATGTCTAATTGGATCAGACCTCACAAACCTATGATAATTATAAAAAAATTGAGACCTTTAAAACATATAAAATACTAATTCATTTTAAAATTATCTCACAAATGAAGGGTTACCTACCTATCAAAAGATGATATTGATTTTAATCAGAGACCAAGCATAAAGTCAAAGACTAGACATAGAAATTTAAACAAATAATATATTTCTCTATTTTTCAAACCCTTTCAAACACCAATATAAATATATATGATATGTGTACCCTATAATTAGGGACATTAATATCCATACAAAATCTCACTAAACAACCTCCAAACAATATAAAACTATATATGTAATATTGTTAAGATAACAATATTTACATTTAATTATCAGTCATTAATAATGTGAACATATAGATTTATAACATTCACAACCTTTTATCATTATTAATTCCTATCATACAGCCCCTTAATGTGAACATGGTTCAAACACTAATCCTATATCTATACATGCACTCATGATTTAGTGATTTTATCAGAATAACCACAAACTTTAATGATGGTTTTTAATATGACTTACCAAGTGGTTTACAAACAACCACAAAAATATGTTTTTCAAGTGGATTACCACCAACCATAGCATTATGTGTAGTCCTTTTATCATCTCTCTTCATTATCACACATTCAAATAAGATAAAAAGAAAATTTAGGCTCACTTGTTACAAATGTGAATATGAATATATCATTTTTTCTTATCCACACACAACTAAAATAAAATGTTCCACCAAACCATATGGTCCCCATCGTTCATGACTCATGAGTGGCTCTAGAAACCTCCTTCCTTCATTGCCTCTAACCTCTATCAAGTGAGTTGCTTACTCAGCAAGATAGGTCAGCATGTGTTCCAATTATTTTAGTTGGTTCTCTATTATTTGATTCCATAGAAATTAGAATCCCCCCATAATTTTAATGTCATATGTGAGATATAATTCATCCTTGAGGCAAAATTTTATTTTAATAATTTTGACAATGACTCTATATGACATAAAATGACCTAAATAATTAGACTCCATATAATATGACTCAATATACTTTATCGATGTAAAAATAAATTTTAATTTTTTTACTCATTTTTTTAAATCCAATTAAGGATTGGATTAGATAATCTAATTTGACACTTTAAAATTTTTGAATAGACATTTTGACATTACATTAATTTATTTGGATAACACTATTATTTGAATAATAAACTTTGAATCCTAAATAATCTATAATAGCTTAATAACTATAGAGAAAACTTGATTAATAAAATACAAAATATAAAGTCTATTCAAAATTTTATAGGAGTTTAACAACTATTGACTGAATATTAACAACCACAACTCACAACTATACATTAAAATCACCATAAACTAAATAACTTTCAACTATGACTGACAGTGTTTTGACAAATAATTAGACAACTCTATTTTATGACTAATAATAAAAAATAACTAACCAAATGGTATTAAATATTCAAGGTATTTTTGTATGGTGTTGTAAGAGAGATTGAAGTCATGTTGTGATATGGGTTACATTTTAAAATGCATGAGTTTTTATCTTATCTGAACCAAGCCTTCCTAAGCATGAATAGAGGATAGTTCCAATAGGTTAAGCAATGTAAAACAATTTTAAAACTATGATTTGAATGAGATACAAGTTGAGATACCAATAATATCCATTTAAAGATACTATATTAGTGATTATCTCATGAAAATATTAAATGGATCTTTAAAGATAATACCATTCATAATTTACACCAAACCACTTTTAATATCAGATCGAAAGTGGTTTTGAGAGTATACCTATGCCTTTGCAAATATCTGAACATGGTGATGACGAGTTTGCAACAAAATTTAGATACACTTTTTTAGATAGAGTAGAGATACACTATTGTATATGAATTGAGTTTTTAGATTGGATGATATTTGAGTGAAACGTTGAACACATTGACATTTGTGTGAAACAAGCCTAATAAGGAATAGCATAATAATACAGATGAGTTTGATATCTATCAATGATATAATAACTACTTGTATTTTCTCTTGATTAGATTCTAGTGACCCTAATAGTACCTTGCATATTTATTTGAATATTACTTGTTTCTTTACTACTTGATAATTAATCCATAGAATTTGATAACTCATTGTAAGGAACTTTGTCTAAACTTATTGCCAAAAAGAAATAAAGATTGAATATATTATAATTTATACAAATTGATTCATTGTAGATAAGATATTCAAAACAACAAGGTCCTAAATTTTTTAGAGGAATATCATTTAAAATTTCTCTTTTCCCTTTTATAAACTTGGCTCTAATACCAAATAATGATTTCAATAAAATACCAAGCATAAATCCAAAGATTAGACACCAAAATTTAATCAAATAATTTATTTATGTATTTTTCAAACTCTTTCAAACACCAATAAAAATAAATAAGATGTGTGTATCATATAATTGGGGATATTCATATCCTTACAAAATCCCACTAAAAAACCTCCAAATAATATAAAGATATATATATAATATTATATATATATATATATATATATATATATATATATATATATATAATTTGTTAAGCTAATAATATTTATGTTTAACTATCAACTATAAATAATGTGAACATATAAATTTCTAACATAAGAAAACCTTTGGGAGGGCACCATCTAGACTCCAGGACCTATTTGATTTAGATATTTTATAAGAGAAAATTTTTATTACCTAAAAATAAATTAAGTATAAAAATACTTTAAAAACATAGTGGGATTATACTTTTCAAAATAAATGAATCACAGAAGATATTCAAATAAAAGCTAATGGGCTTTGTCAAAACTCAAATAAAATATTAAATACTAGGATACATCAGGTGTTTGAGATCTTTAAATTAGATGGGGTTTAATAAATGGATAAATTTTCAAGATTTTACTCTTGTATGGGTCCCATTTTCTTCTATAAAAAGGGACATGTCATAACAAATGGTGACTATGTGGTGGAAATATTTTCTAGTGTTTATAACCTAGAAGTAAAAATTCTCATTGTAATATAGTAATATAAACTATGAAAACCATTTTGAATAGGGCCAAATAATAATCAAATTCTTAAGTATAATTTATTACATAACATACCGATTTGTAGTTTCTTTAAGAGGTTAATTTGTGTGAAAAGTGATTCATCACCTTTTGTCTCTTTTTGAATTTTTGGCTCAGCTTGGAGACCACTTAGGTGTTCATAACTCCTAAAAGGTAATAATTTCGAACATGTTAGTTTGGGAAGGGAGACTTGGGAATTTATCTACTACTAGCCAATAATATATATCCCTAATATAGGTGTCTTTGGTTCTACTCTAACCTTTCTCCATTACCAACTAGGTTGGAAATCATGTGATTGAGGTTGACCAAATCACCCTTTTTTAGGAAAAAACCTTATGATTTTTTAGAGATTTTTAGACCCCCTTTTTTACTATTATGATAGCTTATCTATCTCTAGTCCATAAGGATTGGGAACCAATGTATCTAAGGTAAATGGTTGATTTAGTGAGTTCTTACCACCTAAGGGGAGCCTTTTTCATCTCATCGATTCAAAGTGACCTCTTAATGCATTTAGTGTAGTGATGACCTCTTGTCATCAATAAACTTATTCTTAATTTACTTTCTCAAAATTTAATCAATGTCTTCATTCCTACTATGTACTATAAATAAATAATCACATAGATCAAATATTTAAAGATGAGGAAAAGGTATTTTGGTTCTTGTTTGTAGATTATGATCTTAATGCTCCACTAAGCATTTGAAGGGGCCAAACAAGGTAATTTAGGGACTAGGGACACACTCTTAGGTATATGGGAACGCTATTTGAAAATTATTTCATGGGAAAGTGATCAAGGGGTAGTCATGATAAAATGAGGAAAAGACAAAGCAATAAATCAAACACACAATAGGAAGTAAACTAATCTAATACTATGCTACCCCTAAATTAAACTTATAATTAATATGATATGATGTTAGATGGTGTGACTAAAAATAAATTCTTAAAAAACTATCCATTCATAGGCATATGTAAGTTACTCCCTTTTAGATCTTTAATTCTAAAATCATTTTATCCTAGTAACTCAATAATTTGATATAGGTTGATCTAGAATGAGCCTAATTTAGAATGTTGGCCTTTATTTTCATGAAATTTGTCCCATAATAGGACTAGATAATATATTATAAATGTTTTCATTTTATCCTTCTTATCAAACTAACTCATGAAGGTGTCTTGATTTCTAATGAAGCTCTAGATAGCTTCCTCTCATGTGTATTCCATTTGAACAATGTCTAAAAACCTTGAATTTACTTTTTCATTATTCTCCATATATTCTCATATGAATTTTTAGGAATTAAATCTAAGGGTCACTAGTAATATCAATCAAACCCATATACTAGTATGAAAGGTTAAATTTTGAGGGGCAACTTGTATCTAGTACAATCAACCTAGAGTTCATATTTTAGTAGTGTGTGTTAATATTAGCATTGCTTATTTGTAGATTTCTTGATTGCATCCATCATATTTTTGATAGTGTACTAATTTAACCCATTTCCCTATGGATAATAATTCAATGGGAACTTTAGGGTGATATTTTTATTAAAGGCCCACATAATGAATTTGGTTGATTAGAAAATAGGGCCATTGTTGTATACTAATGAGACTAGTATGCCAAATTATGTGGTTATATTATGTTTGAGAAACTTGATCACCTCCTTATTGATGTTTTTCCTAGTTGTTATAGCATGTGTCTACCTCATATAGTAATTGGTTGTATAAAATATGAATTTGTGGCCAAATTAGGAGTTAGGATTGATGACTCCAATAAAATCTAATCCCTATTTATTAAAAGGATGATCTTTTATCATGGGTTGGAGTGACATTGTCAATCAAGTCTCCCTCTTTGAAAATGTTAGACATTCATGGAAAATATGAACATTGTTATGTGTATATTTGAATATGGTGGGATAATAATACCCAACTCACATAATTTTTTGGTTTGTTATCCCTAAGGGGTGGTTGTTACCCAACTTCTCATGGAATAAATTCATAATTTCCTTGGCCTCCTCTCTTAAAAAACATAAAATATATATACCTTAATATTTATTGTAATACAACATCCTTATTTTTAGAATATACTAAGCTACCATCAGTTTAAGATCTCTCTTTTATGCTTTGTTTAGTCCTAAGGGGGATTCTAATAAAGCAATTAGTGGATGATTGAATCATAATAATCTTGGAGAGCCATTTTTTATTGATATAGTTACACCATAGTGATTATGGGGTATACTTATATGATCAGATGATATGGCCTTAACCACTTACCATTATGTCTATCTTGACTTCCAAGTTTTATTCTTATAGCTTGGCCATCCATCAGTGTCTACATTCCTCCATTTCATCCTATCCCAATATGATATTGATGGTTATGTTATGGATAATAAAATGCACATTTTTTTTAATAATATATTACTAAAATATCTTCACAACCTTTACTAATGCATAAGCATGTTTATCCAAGGTGGAGTACTTCAACTCTACATTCTTCAAATATATACTCATGAATCCTATACGATGCTCTTCTTCACCAATGTTTTGAGAAAGCACAATTGATGATAATCAAAATTGTGTCCTACATGATGATGTTATTAATGTCTTAAAAGTCCTCTTTAGCTAGGGGAATCCATTCCACTTTATAAACCTATTTCAGCATAGTGTTTAAAGTTATAACAATCTCAAAAAAACCAAATATGAATTTTCATACAAAATTTACATTTCCAAAGAATGACTCCAGTTATTTCTTGAATTTAAGGAGAGTTAATTTTGAAATTGCACTAGACTATTCAAGATAGATGCATATACCTTATTTGGTGATAATGTGACCAAGGAACTTATCTTCTATAATACCAAAAACACTTTTCTTGGGGTTAAGGGAGATATTAGACCTCTTACGCCTCTCAAATATTTTATAAAATTGGTGAACATGGATATACCTACATTTTAAAAAAGTATTTAGATCATCCATGTATTTACCAATCAAACCTTTATAGGAAAAATCCATAGCCTCTGAAAAGTGGCCCCTACATAAATGATGTTTAATGATAACATTGTATAGGTAAAGATCCCCCACTTTTTTTAAAGGTAGTCTTTACTCTATCTTATTGGTTCACTAAGATTTGGTTATACCTTGAGAATACATCTATAAAGGACATCATCTGAGAGTCACTTACCATATGAATAACCTAATCAAAGGAGGATATATGATAATTTTATTTATCTAAAGCTTGATTTATATTCCTAAAATTAATGCATGATCTAATCTACCATTTTTCTTATGAATTGGAACCATGTTGGTGATCTAAGTATAATTATAGATTGAGAAAATTATTCCTGTCGAGATAAATTTATGAAATTCTTTATGGATAAGAGGCTCCAAGATAAGATTTATAGGTTGTTGTCTTTATAAAAATGGAGTCTTCCCTCATTTAAGTGGCATAATGTGTGTTATTAAGTTTGGTTCAAATATATTAAGGTCTTTGTATGCCAAAGAAATAACATCTTTATATTGTATAATCAATTTCTTGAGTTATTCTACCTTAGTTGGATAAATCAGGTCCAAAGTTGATATCCTTATGTTGATCAATGGACTTTACATTGATTGTGTGCACTTTTGTTTATATATATGTTGGTATCTTTGGCCTATGTGTGAACCTATCTAGGTAGAACAATATTTTGAGTGAAATCATACCCTTTAAGATGCAACTCTATCTTAAATTTAGGACACCATTTTCTTCACAACCCTCATCAAGGGGATTGACTCTATCCTTTTAATCTATAATTTGAACACTAAATACTCCAAAAGTGTTTAAAATTTGTAATATGTGGTGATCATCATCCAAAAATTGAAAATTTTTGATAATGTCCAAGATTTTTGGACATGGTATGAGCTCTATAGAAAAGTGATGTAACCTAGAATCATCTACAGGAGCTAGATTTGTAATAAAGGGTACTAAATAATTCATGACCTTGTTCTCTTCTCTATGGATAGGGATGATGTTGAAGGCATTAAATATTCCAATCAGATCCTATGCTTGATGTTTATATTTATTTAAGTATGACAACTTGACTTAAAACTTACTTCTAACTTGATTCACCTCTATCTTAGATTCCTTGAACACTCTCACTTATTTTAGCTTGTGCTTTATGGAAAATTTCAAGCCTAAGATCAAAACTTTGTATTCTATAATGTTATTAGTACAAGGGACCTATAGCTTATAGAAATCCAAGTGTTATTTTCATTGTAGTATATTAATAGAATTGTGGATCTAGAACCTTATTTAGAACATGCTAAATCAGATTATAGGGTCCATAAGCTTGATGACTCTAAATTTTTATTAGTTTTCCACTTCACATGTTCTGTTGACATAGTATAATTTTTAGTGCCATAATATACTATGTTTATTTTTTCATTTATGTTAATATATTTCATGATCGTTTGTTTCATTATAGATTCTATATCAATACATATCTAGGTGGCCACACCTCTCCAAGGTATCCACATACATGAGAAGTTTGTGGCCATATACCCATTTAAGGTTTTATACTAGTCTTTACTAAGTATCATCCTATATGCTCATAGTGTCTATACTACCTAAATAGCTTTGGACTATTAGACATTAGGCTTAAACTGTAATTAGATATGTAAGTTCAAGAGCTTTTCTACCACCTTAACTTTAGACTTATCTATTTGGACTACTATTTTACCAAGTTTTATATGGGTTTGTAAATTTTTTTTATAAATTATAATAGGCATGAAATTTTTTGAGGCTTTTGAATCAACTAAGCAGTTATGTAAATTTTTATCAAACAATTATATTTTTATGAAGAAAGGAGGGACCTTAACTTTGTTCTTATGTTTTAACATGTTGGTGTGCATAGTATTTTTCTTAGGGTAATTTGGTTTATCCTTTAAATATTTTAGGATGAGATATCATTGCTTGGTGATCTAGGATAGCTCATTTAATCTAATGCTTATTTTGATCATTTTCATATACTCTACTATGTTATAGCTAGTCCTGCTAAGAATAGATTATATTTTTATGAAGTTTTAGGTCATTCTCTTTTGGAAGTAGAGGATCATTTATATCTCTAAGGTTAGTAGGATTCACACCATTATTAGGAGTGATATATCTAGGAAGGGATTTTTTATTATGTTTGAATCATAAGAGTGTAGTTATATCATTGGTACTATTAGAAGGAATGAACCTCATTGGAGGATTTTACAGGTTTATTACCATCTTGAATAGGGAACTTGAGGGTATCCAATACCATGGATGTGTTTAGAGGAATCAATGTACTAGGGATGTTAGATGAGTTAATGACATTTTATAGGTTATTAATTACCTCATCTCCTTCCATATCTTTTTTGATAATGTCAAAGGCATCATATAGTTTTATGCAATATATCTCTCTATGTTGAATGGTTTTGTACACTCAAAACTAGTTTGATAAGGCCAACTCACAAATATTAAGCTTAGGAAACTTGTTGTGTGAAGGCTCTATTTGGTTATTGGATTAGTTAAAGGGATAGTTTTATCTTTGGTAGGTGAAATTCTTGTTAGATTTTTCCATGCCTTTGTTTCTTAAATGTCTATGAATACCTAAGAAGTCATTAATGATATTTTTTAACATGCACTAGATTTCATCCAATTCATTATTGGTATACTCTTTTGGTATATTTTGGGTTTTTTAGTAGTGGTTCCAATACTTGATTGTGAGCTTGAGGTACTACTTTGTTATCATTTAGGCTAAGGAGGCTTAAGTGTTGGTTAGTAATAGCATGCTTTAAGGGGAATTGGATAGTGATTGGTATTGGATTTAGAACTAGTAATTTATAGTTGGAATTGAGGATAGGGATCAAATCTATTAAATTTGTAAGTGTTTTTTGGATATCTACCACAATTTGGTCTTGGGGGTTCAATTATTTTTCCACCTTGATGACTTCAACATAGCCTAGTGGTAAATACACTATAATGGGGTCCCTACATAAGAACATATCAATCCAAGGGTCAAAATCATTATTTTACATATCAATATCTATTTGGGAATTTGGAATATATCATGTAATGACTTTACTATACATATTATGAAACCTAACATTGAAGGTTTTGAAGGGCTCATTCACTTCTCTATTTATTCTATAGAATTGTTGGTATAAGATATTAGGGTCAACAACTTCCATAAATTAGGTCCAAAAAGGTGTTTATAAATTAATATCATATCATAATGGAGTTATTAGGTAGGTTTATAAACCATTCATAGGCAACATCCATCAGGGTGAATGGGAAGATCCTATAGAATACATTTTCATAATCAATGTTTAAAAGTCTAAGAATTGTTTTATATGAAGTTGTTTAACCCTAAAAATATATATTGGGATTAACTAGGGTTAAATGGGATAGATATATCCTAAGGTACAAAAATGATAAACCATCTATATAATAATCTAATTAGATGCTAAACTTAGATATAACATAAGTTGAATTCATTAAACTAAGAGGCTAAAAATATTAAGTATAATAATACTAGATATGTAAATGATAAAGAATCAATGTAATTAGTTGGTTCTAATGTTGACATAGTTCTTGATCTAGAACAAGTAGGAAGTAGACTAGAAGAATATTTTGAAATATTTCCCAGATTATAGATTAAGTTCCTCTGGAACTACAGACACTAGTATCATCCTTAGATAATTACATCGATTTTATTATCTAAACTTGACATTTTTTCCTATACATAATACCTACTATAACAGGATGAAACCACCTAGATGCTTTTAGGCTTTTATTCAACTTTAATCTAGTGCATTCATATTTAGGTCATGAACTATCACTCCTCATGAAATTATAAAACCATAGTTCTTAGTATTTATAGTGACCTTGAGAAAAATTGGTTAATGGTAATATAGTTTTAAGATGACCCCAAACACCCATATATCAATTAGTTTTACCTACATATGCAATACTCTAAAGAGGGCCTTAGACTAAAGTGGTTCTCCCTTACATGTTGGCTTGTGTGTGAATCATGCAATATCTAGAAATCAAGTACAATAGTGACCTATCTTGTAACTTAGAAAATATAGATTTTGGGTTGTTCCTTTATAAATTCATACCTTTGTATGTGTTTTCCATATGATTGATATGAAAATAGATAAAATAGGGAAGCTTTGCTTTATTGAGTCCTTGATTGAATGCTTTGATAAGTTACCTTAGGTCTTTTCAAGGTTTTTATAGGTTATGAATGAATAAGCATTGATATTATATTTATATTAATCCCTTTGGAAAAATAAGTCACATTAAATAAATTAATTTGACCATTAGGGTATGTTTAATTTTAAAATTAGATGATTTTAGGGCACTAGATACTAGCTTAGGAGTATGACACCTACATGATTTAAGTGCCTATCTAGGACACTAGTGTCTAAAGAATAGGAAAGTAGGTACAAGAAGTGGAAGATAAGTAGGTTATAACCATTATGGGAAAGATAATAGGTATGGGTCATCAATATAATCCTAGTTGGACTAAGAGATAGGCTAAGGGACACAATAAAGAGTAGATGCAAGAATTCTAAAAGCAAGAAAGGTCCAAAATTGAGAGGAACATCCAAGCTCTAATTTTACCAAGTGTACAATACTCAATTATTATATAATCCATGAATATCATATAAATTTCCTCCCCTTTAATCTATTAATTAAATTTTTGGTTTAAAGGATAAAAAATGTGTAATTGGGTGTGTATAACACATCTTGCCTTTGATTGAGTCTAACTTGAGTTTTTTATTGGTGTTTTACCTATAACTAAGAGCATGTTATAGTACATAATCAATGTATATAATATAAAATTAAAAATTTTGAATAGATTTAAATAAAAAGAGCAAGTTTTAGGAGTACACATGTGTTTTGATTAATTGTATTGCCTATTGGTAAGTTGATATGAAAAGATATATCATTATAAGGATCTAAAATTGATATCGGGATAAATATATATAAATATAGATAATACATATACAAAGGATGTAGAGAAAGAGATATCAGAAGACACATACCCCTAACCTTGGAGAAAAGGTGGTTTTCCACTTAGAGATTGAGAATAGCTCATCCATGAAACCCATCATACTTATAACCTAGTGAGAATGAGTGAAAAAAGTCAACTCATAATATTAAACTAGTAAGGCTCGATGACATAATCAATTCTAACCTAAAAACTTTGCTATATTAGTGATTTAATCATCTCAACCATACCTAAAAGTGAACCAACTACTACAATATATTGGTTTGATATAATCCATAAAATTCAATCCTAGTGGGTGATGACAATCCCTAAAAGTGTTTTGAAATTTGTAACTGATTTGAAGTTTTAATGTTAGCTGCACATTACATAGATTATGCACCTTAGATATGTTTCATGCTAAAATTATGTATAAAAATGGTGCCAATGTATAAAATTCTACTAAAACTATGAATCTAAATCACATAAATGTGTGATTTAGCCAATTTTTAAATTGTGTAAGTGTGGAAAACATGATTCCAATGCATTCCCCCACTATATATGGATAAATATGAAAATAAAAATAAGTGCCAATTGGAGGACATGTTTTTATAACATGGACTCATTGAATCTAAGTGTGCCAAATACTGAATAAGTGGGCAGAACATGCTTCTAAAACATGCCCCCATTGATTTTGAAATTATGAATGTGTGGAATCCATGCCTATATGACATGCCCCCATTAAATCTAAAAACTATTCTAAATGTGAAGAAGTGTGGAGAACATGCTTCTAAACCATGCCCCCATTGAATCTAAAATTGTGCCAAATATGGATAACATGCCTCTACAACATGACTTAATTGATATGCTTCCCCATTTTAGGTGAGGGAAGAATAAAAACTAGTAGTTACTTCACCTTAAAATAATAATATAATTGTATAATCTATTAATTGAAACATGTATCATATAGAAAAACACATCTAGGTAAATGTATCATTGAAGTGCATAGGACTATGTGATCACATGAATACCTATATGCATGATAAATATCATGGAAACATATAGATAGTAAAATACAATATCAAAAATAAAATCAAACACACAAACAAGACCACTCAAAAGTAAGTTAACATATAATGGTCTTAGGAGACTAAAAATAAGGTACATGTTGAAATACCCCACAATCAAAGGGGCATGACTAATTCAAATGTCCACAAAATAAATAATGGAATATTAAAATTTCCATACAAGAAGAAATGAGATATTAAAATTTAAAATAAAGAATACCTAGGAATGGGGCCCATAAACAAAGGATCAAATTAAAATTCTCAAACAAGCAAGATAAGAGCAAGGCAAAACACTCAAGGAAGTGTATAAAGGAAATAATAAGCAACTATAATAAACATATCATAATAATTCATGGATCAAATGTGTTAACAAAAAATGTCAAGTTCATAGCATATCAAGTACCCTATGATAAATATAATCATGGATAAAGGTATGTGTAAGTACATATATGATCTCAAAACATGATAATGTAAAGTGACCATATAATGATATAACCTATGTGTATCAAGATCAAATAAGTAGATTCCCCCAATGTGAAAATTACATGAGTAGAGGGAAGGCCCAACATTTAAACATATGAATAGATCATGTATTTGTGTATGCATGTATCACCTTCAAGTAGAAGCATAACATACATGTGTATGTAGTATTAATTGATACGCCATCTATCAACATGGAACTAACACATAGATGCCAAGGATCCAATAAAATATGTAGGTGCTATAGGAATGTATTTTTTTGGTATTTTTGTAATATTTTAAGAGTAAATATCATTCTATGATCCCATCTAAAAAATGATCATATGTATCTCCCCACTAGAAACCTTGTGTAAGTAATTTATGTTACTATCAAGGAGCATGTGTAGGTGAAATATCTATCACTATAGTGTTTATTATATTATATATATGTATAATATGACTCTAAGGTTTTGAAGTATAAATATAAGGAATAGGGGTTCATAGAACCCATCTTTATGTGATCTCTAATTTCTTTGGAATAATAATAGTAGAAAGATGTTTAAGTGCAATAAATGTTTGAATATGGTGTATAATAGAAGATGAAGATTATTTGGAACCCACCATGTGCCTTTAATGTAATTGACTTCAAAGTACTATCCACCTAGTAAAGGGGATTACCTATTGCTTACCTTTTTCAATGGATTAACCTTGGTAGGCTTGATAGTTTGTTGCCTAAGTATAAGTTTTTCTTGTTTAGAGTATGCTCATATGGTATTTCAAAAACTATAATTAACTAATTGGCATGAATTTATTTAACACACCCATATACTATAGAAGGTACTAATCAAAGTGTATGGATCTAAGGTATTATCAACAAAATATCAAAGATTATGGTGGAAGGTATGACTGAAAAGGTAGTAACCACATGTTTAGGACTGACTTATAAAGGTAGGTCAATATCATAAAGAATATTTTTGGAGGTCATGTTGAATTCTATAACTCATCTAATATAAGGATGAAAATCATGATGAGTATAACCTAGATGCATATTTAATGTCATGGTTAAACAATTTTTTCTTACACCATTATCAATCATAACACTGTGTATATGTTATAGATCAGACTCATCATCCTTAATCTTTGTGTCATCAAAAGTAAAATAAGGTATTTGAACCATAGGGTGTATATGTCATGTATAAGTACCAATAATCCCATCTAATGGGTGCCCATAATGTGATGAAGGAGAATGTGCATTATATGCCATTTGCACTTTTGGTTCCTTCTTTGAATGGTCTTACAAAGTGTTTATGTGGGTTTTATGCACACTTAGGAAGCCTTTATAAGGTAGCCTATAATATTTTAGTATCTTAGTGTATGTGAACTCCACTCCAAGGCACGATTTGTATCATATTTGGTTTTGCAGTAAATTGTGGTGGAATGATGGATGGAAAAGAAACTATTAAACTAGATGGTTTAGATATGGTGCATCCTAGATCTACTTTGAGGTAGATGATGATGGATCTATTCTAAACTGGGCATGAATTATGGAAAATAAAAATATATGGAAATTCAAGGTAAAAAATAGAATCTATAAATAGAGAGCATATGTTATTTCTAACTAGATTTAGAATATGGACAAACACCACATACTAATGCTTGTAGTGTGTTTCTTTGGCACACAAAACTGACAAACATAATAAGGAGGTCTAAGGAATAAAATAAAATTAACTAAAAGTTATTAGATAAAGGTTATTGTTACTAATATTATTGTTGCATATATTAAAAAAAAATCATAGATAATGAGCAAAAAGCCCTTTCAACTAGCGATAGAGGAATTTGTATCAAAATGGCACTTCTAAAAAGATTTAAAGATTAACCTAGAAAACTTATTGCATGAAAGCAAGATTTATCAACCTAAAATTTCTACTACACATTCTTAATTGATATAATCCTACTAATTATCCAAAATTTCTATATCACATATCAACAAACTAAACTACAAGTTAGAACAAAGCACATAATCAATATATCACAGAAATGAAAGAGATAGTCATACAACATAGACTTGTAAAATAACTCAAAGGATTTATTATCTATATTGAATGTCAAAATTTCTCCTCCCTTTGAAATGAGGGAGATACATGTATATATAGGATTGGGATGGGGATACCTCATCCTTCAATCCATGCTCAAATTTTCACCACCATTAGGACATAGATGGCCATGACATAGCCAATCATTCACACGAAACAAAAATTATTATAAAAACACTCTATTATAATCAACTAATATAATTATAAGGGAAATTACCTATGAAGTGGTCATTATAGTTTTTGATTCTTGGGATTTGGTATTCATTTTAGTTGTAACCAAAGTTACAGTTGTGGTTAGCTTGAGCATTTGAGAAGTAGTTGTAACTAAAATAGCCAGTGGAGGTAGGGTAATTAGAGATGCCTACCTACTCACCTAAATTTGTAAATAGAGTGTGTGACTCACTTGGAAGTCCATTTTAATTTCCTTAAAGTATAACATATGTATTTTAAAGAGATGAGGATAGTTATCCATCAATTTTATATGTGATTTTAATACAACCCCAAGATCTACATAGAGAGTATCTATGTTAGGGACCCTACTTTTAGTAAAATTTATCAGCTGTAACAAGTCATCTTAGGTATTATACATTATTCCCTTCACCTCTACCTTGAAACTATTTGTTGTGTTCTAGATAAGGTCTTCAAAGATGGCCCTAAGGAACAATTCCATGTTTGGGTTAATCACACCATTAATTATCATTTCCCATAAAATTTTAATGGCTTGATCTTCATATATGGTGAGTTTTGAAGCTAAAATTTGCATTTCTTGATGCCATTTAATCAATCTATCTCTCTTAAAATATACTTATTTCAATACCCATGCTACATCTGGAGTAGTTATTAAGTTTAGATGGCCATAATTCTTGTTTTTGGATGCTTGGCTTAATAAATGGAGTTTGGCCTCCATTTTATTCATCTATGCATCAAAGGTGTACACATCTCCCCACTTCAGCTATGACTTATTCTATGCACTTCTTATTAACTAGATAATTCCATACAATTTTTGAATTGATCCTTATATGTTATCCATGATGTCCCTTGGAGGTTGTATGTTATTTCTTCCTTTCAATGCCTCCATAGATTGATCAAATCCTCTAAACATTTATTTTATTATTTCCCCCATAGAGTCTACAAAGGTGTAAGGGTCTTCTATGTAACTGACAATATCAAAGGGGAGTAATTTTATTATATTGGTTAAAGAGAATACATATTCTCTTTTTTCCACTTCTACCATCTATCTTTCAGCCATTATGGTTTTCCTTTTGACTCATCCTCATAGTCTTCATTTCCCTATCTAAATTAAACCTAATTATTGGTTTTTCAATAATAACTAGGTCTTACCCTTCTTTCTTTTGTCCATTACATTTTTTTGATCCATTCATGAATGTTTGAGGCACTTGGTTATTGTGAAGTTTTTCCTACTATGTAGGAGTGGTAGATGGGGATTTCCATAGAGAAATCATCAACATGGGAGAATAGGTTTTTAGTTGAGGTAAAATGGAAATAGTTGTTTGCCAACTAGTCACATTCTTTTTGGCCACTATATAAATTATTAGTTTTTCTTTCTCTAACCCCTTATGTGTTGTAATGGTTATAAATTATGATTGGGTTGCATGACCAATTCATAAGACTAATTGAGTGGATGGTGGGGAGGGAGTAAATAGGGAAGCCAAAATGGTGGTGGAGACCAATTATTTGAAATGCATTTATTTCTTAAGTCTAGAGGACTGAGGGATTGAGGAAGCAAAGATTAAATATGTAGGAAGGTTATTGAGTAAATTTTGAAAATAATCCATCATTGATGTGAAATAAATTTTAGTGGGCTATGTTAAAGGTTGGATAGGGGTTTCCACAACCTTGAACATAGTTTTTAAGACCAAGGCTTATAGAATAAACATTACAAAAATTGTACTAAATAGAATAATAGTTGTAATATTAAGTGAGGAATGAGGAGCTTATTTATTTACCACTTGAGAAGTAGTAAGTAGGGGAACTATTGTTATAGGTGCATTGTTGTGCTAGGAGGTGCCAAGGATGGAGATAGGTTCACTAACTACCCATATATATAATATATAGGTTTAGACTCTACTTCATCTTATTTGTCTCCATTTGGGTCCTAAAGCAATATCGTTGAAACAAAACTATTCTTCAAAAAATTAGTGCTACCTAACTGAGTCTCTTTTGGTAACCACTCATCCTTGGGATCACTTTTCATGGTCTCACTAATGGTTTTAGACAATTATCTCTATATTTTATCCTCCCATTCCTCTTCAATAAACCACTCATTTTAATTATCTATCACCTATGTAGGCTATGCCACTTTCGAAACTTTTTAATCTAATCTTCCTCTAACTTTTCCTATGAGGTCTCCTTTATTAGAGTAACCTGAGAAGAATCTAAAGGAGTTCCCTCCTTTAAATTTTATATAATGAGGAGCTCAGTAGGAGTATAATTTGATGATGGAAGGGTTAAAATGGAAATAAGTGAATCTGATGGGGAAATAGGTGGTGATGAAGTGAGATCAGTAGTGACTACTAGGGTTGAACCTAAGGAAGTGCATACTTATACAAGGTAAGAAGATATTGATGGAGGTGGTGGTGCAATAGTTTAGACTGGGGGAATGAATTGATCCAAACCAAAAATAAGATGTTGTGAAGATTGTATATTCACATACTATACTACTATGAGTGGAGGAAAGGAAACATAGATAATGCCCCCCAGACTGGGTTATATCTATGAGACCTTATGTAGTGGTATTTAGTTAAGGAAGGGTAGATATTAGGGTGGTTACTACAATGGTAACCACCAACATGGGATGTTAAAGAGGCCCTTGAAATATTTACTTATCATTTCCCATAGGTGATTTTCATAATGGACCAACCTATTCTTTCACTTGGGCTTCAACATCTGGGGAAAACTTTAAGGATGTTTTAAAACCCAATGATCTACCTCAATTTTCCTAGCTTCTCCCTTAGTGGTTTCTAGATGATATTACATGTGTCTGGCTACCGCTATGGATGTATTTACCCTATTCATTAATTTTTAGACCTATGTATCATTCAAATCATTCGTGAATACTTCATCAAATAGATATGATGCATATCCATAATTAATCTTCACCTTCCCCCTAACTCTATTTAAGTGCTTCCTGACCCTATGTCTTGAATTCCATTTTTCATAAAGTGACCAATTGAAATCATAGTGTGTTTTGATCTTACCCACTAGATATAAATACTCCAATCTAGTGTAATATATACTACCAATGTTAATGGGATGTCATTAGATAGCTCTATTTGTAACTTCTTAGTTTTAACATATATATAATCAAGTAGTTGAGACATAATTTCCTACTTTGACACATTTTTTGGGTCTAACTGAGGTAGATACATGAGAGGAGACCTATTTCCCTCCATTTTTATAACCATATGGTCTAGATATAGCTAATATTCACTAATATCCTCAATGGTTATTAAGATTTTATCAGATAATCTAGGCATGTCCTTACCATAAATGGCTAGATATGCCATTAGATAAAAGATCACAATCAATATGGTCATATTCTTCCTAAGTTTGTGTATATGAAGAATATTGAAATCATCAAAAATCTTATTCTTAAGATACTAAGTTGATGGATCCTAGGGTTCCTTAAAAGTTGAGTGAATAGTACCCATTATGGTGTCTAACAAATAAGACATCATATATAAGTTGTCATCTGGTATGTTTGTAAAATTGAGGACTTGACTGATCAAATTGGCACTAAGTATATTTCTAATAGATTTGGCATTGGTGTAAGTGAGTATGGTATCCAACAAGGGAATCCAAACCTCATTGATGTGATTTATACAAGGGGAACCATAAATTCAATTTAGCAAATCCATAGCAATCATAATTTTAGGCCTAAATATTACAATGGGGATAGCAGAAATATGACCCTTTATTATGAAGGTACTGGGGTTACTAGCCCATTATGACAACTAACTAGTTACATTATTTTGATACATCCATGAATTACTTAGGGATTTATTATAGGCCATTTCAAGGAGGGAGAGCCTATAGTATTATTCAAAATCAAGCCCACAGATATATATTGTTAGGGTGTTACATTGGCATAAATATAAGATTTTGCCAAAAATTTGGCTATTTGTAAACAAATAAAATAATAGGTCAATGCAGAGCATTACCTTGGGTTCTTTATGGCATTATGTATGCATAATGATTTTATTATCACCAATCCTTCTCTATATCTTTGTGTAAAATTGGAGAGTTAATTCGCAGGGCCACAGGGTTTTGTTGCTTCATCTTCTTCCAATATAAAAGAATAATGTTTGATTTCTTGGTTGAGGGAAACCTCATCAAACCTTGTATTTGTGTATTAATCAGGTCTTAAAATGGAATATGTAGATGGGAAATGGAAGGTATGAAGAAAAATACATTTTTTTACACTTAAGAGCTTTGGTTCTCTAAAATTATGGAATCTCTTGGTTGTAATAAAGATTGAATTTGCACTAGCAACTACTCATTAGATGTTAATGTATCTTTAGTTGAATTTGGTGATTGTATATATCACCTTTAGAATCTTTAACTACAATGAATTAGATGCTATAAATCAGCCAATACATTCAAATTAATGATAACAATAGCATTGGCCTTTTTTCTTTCTTCTATTTTCAACTTTTTAATTTACCTAGTGAAGTGTCATCCCCTTTTGTGGTCCTTAGCAGCAGGTGGATTTTATTTATTTTTCTCCATGTTTTTTATCATATCCATTTGACACTTCAAATTATTTTACTTCCTCAAAAAACATTACATTATTATTATCTAGTTTGGTCTTTATTGACAATTATTCTTTTATTACCTCAAGGTTATGATATCATGGGACATAAAGGGTGGTTATGGTTTTGACATATCAAGAATGTCATACCCATTCCTTAAATATTTATTATTTGTGTGCATGAGATGATGATATGTGGTGTCATCTCAATTCTCTACTCACTCAAGAGACTCAAAAACTTCTAAAACTACTTTGATAGCAGTGGGTCTACAAGATTATGACGTGTGGATGACTATTATTACTCTACTAACCTTAGGAATTTTGTACACTAAAATTAAATATTCTAGTCACCAAGTTAGTGATATTGGTATGTAGATGGTTTTCACTGATCCACAGGCCCCAAAACTTTCATACATTAGACTTCAATATTCCAGTCACTAGGTGGGTAGGATTATGACACTTAGCGTAATCCTAACCTTTTACTTGCCTTGAAGTCTTTTTTAGAAATTTCTAAGTGTTATAAAAGCCATGAGATAGTGGGTTGTCACTGAATGTCATAAAACCTTTTAGAATACTAGATTATAATTAATAATTCACATGCCTTTAGATATCTAAGAGAGCAAATGAATGTCATGTGCCAAGCTTTGGCAACTTGATAAGTGTTTGGGAAAAAAGTAGAAATAATTCTAATCAAAGAACCATCTGCATAATATATAACAAAAATCAATAACATTTCAACAAACATGTAAGTTGGTTAGTCTGAAAGAAAAAAAACTTGACATGATTTTAGATTAAACAAATGAACTTTATGAATCATTAGAATCCAAAAAAACTTTGATAGAAATGTATGAAGTTAACCAAAGTTTGGAAATGTAACTTGAGACAAGCATAAGAATATTTATTTTTTGTAATAATAAAATTTCCATTATGTTAGTTTAATCTTCAATAAAAAAAACTTAGGTTTCCCCATCGATCCTAAAAATAAAGACTACTTGACAAAGTGGGTCCCTATTTAGAAAACATTGATGGGGGTATGTTGGGACACAAAAAATGGAGACTCATAAGTGGATATTCCTTAATATTCAATAACTTTGAATCTTTAGTTAGAAACTTTAAAGTGAACATGGCTCATCCCACAAAAAGATGATTAAACCAAAGACATGAAAGAGGCTCCCAAAACCACATGTAACATACTAGCCTTGCTTATACCTTGGGTTTATGTGTGGTAGATTGAGTTTATTTTATCCTTATTTTGAAATTTCGATCAAATACTTAAAATAAACTATAGGTTTCATAATGGCTTCTCTGAAGCATAAACAAAAAAAATAGGGGCTCACAGATTGCTCTTCTTCCATCCAAGAATTTATAGCCCTAATAGAGTTACCTTTGATTCCCCTATCTTCTCCCTTTGTAAACTTTCATGATGCATGATACATTGATCTTATTTCATCATGTGAGTCTTTAATTACCTTTAGAATTTTATTTAGGTTTACTAGATCACTCTTTAGGATGCATTAATACTCTCTTTTTCTTTTTCTTTTAGAATGCAAATGGAAGAAAAGGTTGGGAACCACCATGAGTTGGTGTACTAGAGAAAAAAAATCAATATGATAAAAATTTCATTTCTAGTGGCCTCTATATCAAATGGTTGTTATATCAAAAAAAAGTATTAGTGTGGAAAGCATGCTTAACCAAGTAATTAAAAAATAATAATTTACATGCAGTAATGAGATAAACATTTACGTACCTAATAAAAGTATTCAATTGTGATATATTTCATACCTAAATATTATAAGTCTTAAATGCATGGGTCTAAAAAAGACTTGTGAATTAACCATTTTGGATACTCTGCTTAGTCTCTTGCTTCACTTACTCTCCTTTTTGGGCATGCCTCATGGATTTAGTATATAAGCTTAAAGTTGCATATGGATCATAGTAAATTAGATATTATATTGATCATTTAGGAAGGAGTCAATTAGGCTACTCTGTAATAAAAGACACCTCCTCTAGAAAATAGGAAATCTAATCTATGGAAACAAAATGTTGAAATTAGGAAAGGTTAATCTAGAAATCATGGAAACTATCCTAACAACAGCAAAAGATAAAAAGTAAGGAATCTAACTATGAAATAAATAAAACATATTCTAATTTTACCTCTACCATAGCATCTATCATTACTCAAAGACATCAATATTGGTATACCTAAAGTAGTGCTTCAAAAATTATCCATTGACTAGGAAGGCTAGGTTATTACCTTCAAGGTCTTTCAAATTAAAGGACTTATTGCCTAAAATAATAGACAATTGATATGGTCCAATATAAAAGGGAGATAAATTATTATGTTGGATATTTTTCTCATGAGATTTATTCAATAAGAGAGCTAGGTCTAATATCTTAAAGGCCTTGATCTTGGATCTTTTGTTGAACCACCTTTTAACAATGTCTTGGTGTTTGTTGAATCTTTGTAGTGATTTAGTCCTTACATTCTCAAGATGGACTATTTCCAATAATTTGGAATGAATTCTTAAATCCTCTTCCATGTAGTCTTGTATAAACTGATAGGTTATGAGTTTAATATGCATGGATAAAATAAGTTGTTGTCCATATACCAATAGGAAATTTGAAGTCTTGAGGGCTTAATTTTGTCTTGTTTTATCCACCCATAATGTATATTTCAATAATAGGTGCCATTCTCTTGACTTGTCTTGGGATGACTTCTTTAGGTTATGAGTTTAATATGCATGGATAAAATAAGTTGTTGTCCATATACCAATAGGAAATTTGAAGTCTTGAGGGCTTAATTTTGTCTTGTTTTATCCACCCATAATGGCATTGTACTGGGAGTGCCAAATTTGATTAGTAAATACTCCTACAAAAATTTAATTACATCTTAAACTCTAGATTTCTTTGTGTTCACTAATTTAGTCCACCTGGTGTAATAAATAGTGGAGGTAAGGATGAACTTATGCCCTATAGATGAATTGGAATTGATTACTTCAATGAAGTCAAGGATCTATTGTGTAAAAGGATGACCCTCAATGATAGGGTATATTGGCATGGTATAATTAACCTCTCTCTTCCCAAATACTTGGCATTTATGGAAAGTCCTAACATGGTTTTGGGTGTCTTTTAAAATAGTGATCCACTAGCACCGTATTTTTAAGAACTTTTGTATTATTACAGTCCCATAAGGATGATCACTACCTAGTTTTTGGTGTAGGTTGTCCAATATATCTATAACTTATTCTCTTTATACACACCTCAAGTTGATTCCCTCATAGTTTTCACAATAAATAACTCCCCTTTTTATCATGTAGTGGACAGAATTGAGCCTCAAATCTTGCCTTTGTTTTCTATTTAACTCAAGTGGGCATGCTCCAATAAATAAACAATGAATGATATAAACATACCACTCACCTCCTTCCACTTGGACTTCATGGATGTATTTGATCTAGATGCATGGATCTATTTCAATCATTAACTAAACAATTATTTGGCCTATTACCATCTTAGTTGGTCTAATGTCATGATCCAACTATTGTAGCTTTTCCATATATTTACCTCTTCTTTTACCCAGCTCATTTTTACTAAGGTTGAGCTTAATTGTTGAGTCTTGGATGATGGCATAAATGTGTTCCTCAATATACAGTACCTGAACTTATTTATAACCTTGACCAATGTATAGATTTTCTTATCTATCATTGAATTTTTTAATTTTGCATCTTTTAAATTAATGCTGATTAAAACAATTAGGTGTTCAATGATATTTACCTTTTGGGTGAGTATTGTAGAAATGGTATGATCTAAATCAAAGGAATAAAAAAATAAATCCTCAATGAATTTAAGACTAATCATACTAGAGCTTGAATAATAGCAATATTCATATCTTGGAAGGAAATCTTAGCCTCAACTATCTACTCTATCTTGACATCCCTTTTTAGCATAGAATTTAGTGGCTTGAACATTTTTTCAAACCCATAAATTAATTTACATACAAATATGCTTTTATCAAAGAATTATTTCAATTTTTTTTTTCTATTGGGAGGTGTTAGCTTTGAAATGGCCTGAATCTATTTCAAATTGATGGAAATCCCATCCTTGGTGATGATATGGCCAAGAAACTTTCCCTCTATGACCCAAAAATACTCTTATTTGGGTTAAGGGATACTTTGTATCTTCTACATCCATATAACACCTATTACAAGTGATTTGCATTATATGTTCTAGTTTTATAAAATATAGTGAAGCCATTCATATAGATGATGATTTACTTACCAATAATTCTTTAGAATGTGTATTATATGTCTCACTATCAAGTTTCTCAAACATTGACAAGGCTAAAAATCATCCTTTTATAACCATAAGTTCCCCAATTTTTAGTGAAGGTCATCTTCATTCAATCTTCTGATTCTAACAACACTTGGTTATATCTTGAGAAACCATATAAGGACATATCCCAGACCCAATAACAATTTTGATTACTTCATCTTGGTAAGGTAGATGATAATTATCTTTCTTCAAGGATATGTTCAAGTTTTTAAACTTGATACATATCTTTATATCACCATTATTCTTCCTAAGTAGTACCAAACCAAAGAAGAGTGCCTGATAGGAAATATGATCCTAGCATCCAATAGCTTCTAAACATTAGTCTAGGTGAGAAGTTCTAGAGTGGGATCTACTAGTCTATGGTGTTTCCTAAAGATTTTGTTCCCTTGATTTAGAGGAATAGTGTGAGTGATTAATCTAGGATCAAAATTCTTCAAGTCTTCATATGTATAAGCAATCACATCCTTGTACTCTATCAGTATATATTTAAACTTTTTTTCATCCTCAACACAAGCCAGGTTGATGTTGACATATTAAGGGTGTTCCTCAACCCTAAATTCTCTCTGATGAAATCAGACTAATTTTTTTTTATTTGTTTTTTTATTTTTATCTTGATAATCTATGTCAAATATCCTTTCTAAGGATATCACACCCATAGGTAACGTATCTTCCTTGAGCTTCATGATACCATTATCCCTAAAATCTTTTGCTTTCAAACATCCAAAGTCCTTATCATTAATATTCTCATCTTTGAAAGCCTTATAATTATCTATGAATTAGATAATCTATTGATCATCATCAAAGACCTAGAATTTTTCTATATTATTCAAGATCAAAGGGAAATGTACTAGATCCATGAAAAAATTCTACATCTTGGACTCTTGAAGTGGTGATAAGTTGGTAGCTAAAGTTTCTAGTGAATATACCACTTATTTTTCTTCTCTCAGAATATCTCTAATGTTGAAATCCTTAAATAACTTAATTATGTTCCAAGTTTTATATTTGTATTTCCTTAGATATGCTAGCTTGCATTGATATTTTATTCTGATCTAGTTGACCACCAACTCTAAATCACCAAATATTTACAATTGTTTGACATCCTACTTTAATGCAAACTATAGGCCTATGATTAGGGCTTCATATTTATATTGGCTATTAGTACAAGGGAACTAAAATTTATATGTGATGAGGTATTACTTCCCATCTAGATTTGTGAGAGCTACCTCAACACCATAACCTTGTTTATACCAAGCACCATCAAAATAGAGGGTCCAAAACTATGAATGGATTTTGAATTTGTATTTATAAGGTGTGTTATCTATGGTGAATGTCTAAACATTGGCATGAGAGGATATGAATTTGACTCTCTTTTTTTAATTGTACTCTATAATCAAGTACTTCATCTTTGGTTCTCTGTTAAATTTTATTTGATTAGGCATCCCCTTCTATGGTATCTACATGTGTGAGAAATCAATGGCCATGTACCCATGTAGTGTCATCAACTAATCTTGACTAAGAAATAAACCATAAGCCTCTAGAATGTCAACTATTAGGATGTTTATATACTACTATACACATGGCTTACAGGCCATTTATATCTATATATTTAATAATTCCCTAAAATAAGGTACTAAGGACTTATCTACTTACAGTACTACTCTTTTTTACTTATCTAGGGTCATCCCCAATTTTTTACAGATAGTTATAGGCATCACATTGGATGAAGCTCTTGAGTCTACTAGATAATTATGAACATTCTTATCAAATAATCTTACCATTAATATTAAGGGTGGGACCTCAGGCTTATCTTTATAAATCATTACATTTGTATGTTCATACTTTGACTTATCAATTTTAAAGGATCTAACAATCAAGGCTTTGAGAAAAAAATCCCTCTGCATAGTGATCTATGCTACCTTATGCATAGTGATATTATCCTTTATCTTCTTCATGTCTTATATGATGTTATATCCTCCTTTGCTTTATGACATAGTGGGTTGCAGTTGATCCCTTTACTTTGGAGGAGGTGGATTATTATCGCCACTTAAATCTAGAGGAATAATGGGTTTGTTTTTGGGAGGCATAATGTGATCAATAATAATCCAATATGGGAGATCATTATTTTATTACTATGATGAAGACTAAATGAAAACACATTACTAAATCTAACACTACAAGTCTAGACACTCAAGGAGAAAGATAACAATAGAAGTAACTATCAATAGAAGACAAAATAGCATTATTTACCTTCCTTGAGAGTAAGAGTTATCTGTTGGCTATGGAGGAATGTGTTTGGTTATGTGATCAAAGAATACTTATCAATCATTCTCCATGCACCATCTCTCCTTGTCACCTTAGCAATTTTGGGCTTGGATTTGGTTTTGGCTTAGATATCATAACAAATGAGAATTATAAAACTATAAAGAGAGTATTTTAAGTTATTTTTGCATCATAACATTACACTAGAAGATATTTTTGACCAATGGGTTAAGCCTTATATTTATATCCTTCCAAAATAACATTAACCCAACTGTAGTTATGTTAGATTTAACTATAGTTATGTTTAGATTTATTGTAGTTGAGTTAAGGAGGGGACAAGAAAATAATACTTAGGAAAAAGATCCCATTTATTAATCATGGCTCTCCATTTTTTAATTTAAGGATTTAGGGTAAATATTGTCAATTCCTTGAGTTTGAAGATGATGACATCATCATGACCTCAATTTCATTGGAATTTCCTTTTTACAAAATTCATTTTCACTAATTTCACATGGAAATTTCACTTAAGCATTTAATTTAATTTGTTTAGTTAATTCATTTTGCTTAGCATTTTTGTACTTTAGGAATTGTTTAAGTGCCCTACTTAATAGGTCCAAAGGCCAAACTATTAATTTATTAGGTTGTAACTTGATTGGAGATGAATTTGTGAGAGTTTATTGTTACATACATGATAATATACAAAATAGGGATACCTCAACATGATTCTAAACACTAATTATAATGTGAGGATAAAATTGGGACATTCATTGATTCCTAGGCTTAATTATCACTATTTGGTAGAAATCAGTCTAAAGTCTAGTTGGAACACAGTTGTGGACAAAATGAGGTGTCTACATTTTTCCCCTATTTGGGAAGATGTTAAAAGATATAGGCATAGTAATGTCTTCTCAAAGAATGAAAAATGGTTTAATGCCTTAGATGATACCCGAAAAGGTGATGGGTGAGCCCTAAATTCCTTATAGAGGGAGCAAGTAGAAAATAAGGTTAGTGAACATTCCCTAGAAAATAAGGAAACATGGTAACCTAAAGGTAATAGGGGTGGAAACATTGATTTTCCTAAAGGTGGTTATAATCAGTGACAAAGTGAGGTGATCTAGTAGGGTTGAAGAGTGATAATGTTTTGCCTAAAGGTTGTTATAATCAATTATCATAGGGGGTGTCTTAATAAGGATGATGAATGATAATGATTTTCCCAAAGGTATTTATAATCATTAGTGTAATTAAAAATACCTTAGCAGGGTGGATAAGTTAAAAAATTATTTCTCTAAAGGTGGTTATAATCATTAGAACAGTGGTTTACCCTAATAGGGTATCTGTAAGCATGATAAAACATGTTTTTTCCCTAATATGGGGAATATGATCATTAAAGGTCCATATGATTTTCCCTGGTATGGGAAACTGGGAAAGGGGGCTTACGTATTGAATCTATACTCACAAAATAAGAGTAATTTGGCATAAAGGATAAACATAAATTTAGACTACCTACTAGTATAGAGATTTGCATCCTAACTAGCAAGGATTACTATTTAGTTATGATTTAATTACTCTACATTTGGGTAGGTCATGGAATTTTCCAAGTGTGAATAGGGAGAATTACTATGGCACCATTTCTTGGAAGCTCCATCGAATTAATTTTTGTGGTATATTAGGATATTATATATCATATCTATAGACAACTATAATAATAATGTGTATCCAAATCATGGAAAAATTATTTTAAATTCAATTACAAATCACATAGGTATAATATATAAACAATCAAATCCCAAGTGAATATACTATAATAAACTAAGTGTAGAAACGTACATAAATTCACAACTAAATTACAAGATATGGGTAATCAAGATGCAAGTGTAAATAAAGTGTAAGAATCCTATGACAACTGTGACACCAAAAGGCAAAGAGGAAAATAAAAATAAATAAATAGATAAATAAACAAAACAAACCACTAATAAAAATAAATAAACGAACAACAAAACACCAATAAAAATAAATAAACATGGCCACAAAAAAATAACACAAACAAAAGAAATCAACAAATCCAAAGAAAAGAAAAGTGAAATAATTAAACTATGTTAAACAAAAAAAGGAAAAATACAAACAATGTTTAATCACAATGTTAGTACAAAAAGAATACAAATTGTTCATGCATGTGTAATAAAAGTGTTACTCTTGGCAATAGGGTGACCCCTAAGTTAGATAGAAACAATGCAGATTTAGTAATGCAAGAACAAAAGATTAATAATGTTGACCCTAGGATATATGGAATAACAACATACAAAAAGAAAATTGGGGTAATAGAATAAAATGAAGGGGTATCCGAGCTGACTCTAGATGTACTATACAAGTGGGCATTGCCTACATAGTCTCATTGACACAACATTCAAAATGAAATTTAGGCCAAATGTAGTTCTCCCAGGATGTGGAATAAATAAAATTGATGATAAGGAAACATGATTTTCATGTAGAGTAATATGGGAATGGTCTTAAAAAATTATGAGTGCATAATAAAAAATGGGTATGAAATTCATAATCATGAAAGTGAACAAAAAAAATCACTCAAGTGCAAGATAATGATTTAGGCTAAAACCACAATAAAAGATAATAGACAAGTGCTCACACATAAATTGGGTTCATAATGCTTACTAAGTATAACGTGGAGAATGATAATAATCTCCAAAATGGTGAGATCATAAATAACTTTTAAAACATTGAGAGTGTAAATAAATCTAAGTGATTATTAGAGCATCAAATTTGAATGCACAATGCTCATAATATAAACTCAAAAAATAGATAGATCATATGACTAAGGCCAATAAGGATGGGTAAACTAAAGGACAAGTGATTACTTTGAAAATAGATAAGAGTCCTAGGATCCTTAAAGCGAATAAGTGGTCAAAAAATAAAATAAGGTGAAGTGGTGGTTGAGCTAACCCGAGATACCCCATGTATCCAAGTGTTGTTTACATAGATAGTGTGGACCTTAGGATGATGTATTTATCCAAGAAATGGGAGGAAAAAGACCAAGGTGGTATATAAATAAATTTAATAGCTAAGATGGCCCATCCCAAAAATAATTGATAGCTTTATATCTCATATATAAATTCTAAGCCAATTTTCATGATTTAAGGATTTATTAAAAAATTCAAATATTTTTAGAATTTATAGGCATCTCAACTCGATTAAGAATTATGAGATACAAAAGAGTAAACTCATAAACTAATGATGTCATGGATTTACATGCTCACAAAATGGTGAGAACATTCAAACTTTAATGGCTCATAAAATAGTCAGATCATGGCAAAGGGGTGACTAAGCTAAACTCAACATAAATCAAGCACTACCTATATAGTCTCGAATGAGACCTCAAGTCACTATAATTCACCCTTACAATGGAAGATATGAATAGGTAGAATCAATTTTTTGAATTAGGTAAATGGCATAATATATCATAGTGACATGGCAAGGTGGGTAAAAATGGGGTTGTTCTATATTTGCTTAAAGGTAGTTAGAACGAGGAAATAATGACATGGGTCAGTGATATTAATCTACCCAAAGGCAATTATAATTATTAGGACTGAGAATGAGATATAACATGACAACAATAAATAATACAATTACCAAACCACTATCATACTGCTCTAGGATACTACCTCTTTTTGAATATTGAAACTTCATCTAAATCCCCTCACTAAAGGTTTCCAAAGAACTGATGGATCAGAACCAAGGCCAAAAAAGGGGGAGTAGGAGGGTCAAACAACATTGGTCAACAAATAAGGTATGAAAGGGATGATATATGGTATGGTATAATGAAGGTGAGATTATGATATGACATAAACAATCCTCATAAACAATACCTCAGGTATATCAAGAAAAATAACATTTGAGATGTATTATGTTCATGGGCTCACCAAGTTCATCTCCTTTTGGTGTACCTAAGTTGTAATCTCCAATGCCATAATTAGTAATACTTACACAAGGGTGTATCCAATTAGGATTGAACTTGCCTTTCTTTTTTTTCTCAACCATGGCATTCTTGTGTTTTTATTTGAGAAGATATCCAAGTTCAAACTCTCTAATATTGACATGTCAGCTATACTAACCATGTAGCCAGTTATGATATGCTTGAAAGTTTTTTATAGTCACCATGCATTTTTTGTCTAGTAACTCAAGCTCTTACAAGAGAGTGACTCTATAATCCTCACCATCAATGATGTGTTTTAATTAGATACATAGAGAAGGTAACTCAACCTTGATGGGAAGAATGGCCTCAGTGCCATAGACAAGGGAATATGGTGTGTCTCATGTTGGACTATAGTAATCAGTATGGTAATACCAAAGAGCACAAAATATTTGTAGGTGCCAATCATGACCATCATCATTGAAAATCTTCTTAAGAATATTGATAATGGTCTTATTATATACATCTACTTGGTCATTACCTTATGGTTAATATGCAGTGGAAAAGTGTGAGGTGATGTTAAACTTAGCATAAAGTGATTTGAAATTTTTTTAAATGATCTATCATTATAAGATATAGTGTCATATGGGATACCATAGTGGCAGATGAGATGGTTGAAGATGAATTTGGAAAAAAAAATTCTAGTCACATGAGTGAGGGTTATAGCTTCAACTCACTTAGTGAAATACTTGATAGTTGTAAGGATATGTTTATTTCCATCTAAGAAGGTAGGGTGAATACTTCTGATGAGATTGAGTCCCCACATTAAAAATGGCCATGGTTTAGTCATCAATTTGAGTGTTCTAATTGGATCATGAATCAAATTTGTATGCCTTTGACTTTTGTTACATATTTTTACATAATTAGTTGCATTTGATTCCATGGTTGGCCAATAGTAACTGGTGTGCATATGATTTTTGGCAAGGATGGCATAATTAGTGTGGGACACACACTCTTTTGTATACTTCCCTTCATGCTAATATGGCTTATGCCAAATTCAAACAATGAATCAAAGTTCCATCAAAGCTTATGTAGTAAAGGGTTGGTCTAAGTAGGGTATATCAAGAGGCTTGGTATGTGAAAGATTTTTATTGCTTTTTTGAAAGGTCTAATGGAAAGATTTGGTCATGAAGGTAATTATATAAGTTATAATACCAAATAGAATTTGAACCAACAATATCATAGATCATTTTAATAGTTGAAGGTTCATGAGCAGGCGTTAAAAGATGTTTAATTAATAATTGATAATCTTTTGCCTTATCTATGATGCATATCAAAGAACCAATGGTATCCATGTAATTTTTTATTCAATTATTATCCCATGGTATGTGTTCAAACTAAATATGGGAAATTTTCTACTTGAGAATTTACACCATGGCCTTATATGGTACCAATTTATCATCTTTGGTATAAAACTAATCTATAACTTGATTGATGATTAGCTGAGAATCACCATGAACTAAGAGATGATAAATGTTCCATTGTACCACTTGAGAAAGCCCTGTAATGAGTGTTTCATATTTATCCATGTTATTGGTACAAGGAAATCTAATACATAATGATTTAGGAATGAGATCCCCCTATGGTGTAATAAATAATAGGCCTACTCTTGATCCATGATATGTGAATGACCCATCAAAATATAGCTTGTTATGTTGCTCCTTAGGAGGTTTTAATATGATGGTCATGATGTACTTGTCTATGAATGTAAAAGTGAGTGGTTTAATATCTAGAAAGGGAGATTCATCAATATGATATAAAATTATTTATCCCTTAATGGCCTTTGACATTCCTTCAATATTCCTTCAGATGATCAAAGGATTATAGACATTCTACACCCCAAATAAATGTAATACCTTTCTTAAATAAATGAGTGAAAGGATGGCACTTATCATACAACTATGAAATGAAGTGTCTCATAGACTCGATTTTTCCCTAAAAACTATGGAGCTTATTCAAAGTGGAATGTGGTAACATATTAGTAATGGATTAAACCTTGGTGGGATTAATTTTAATGCCTTGATGAGAGATAATCAAATCCTAAAAATTTTCCTAAAGTGACACTAAAGATGTACTTCTTGGGAATAAGTCAAACCTTGTACTAATAAAGCCTTTTAAATATCAATTAATGAGAATGTATGTCCATAGTCGATTGATTTTCTAGATAATTTTTAGAGATAACCATGTATTCATTTTTTAACTAATGTTTTGGTTCATACTCCATGAACCATCATTAGGGTGTGAGAATGAATGAATGATCTTTCATATTATGATTGGATGATCTACATAGGTCTTAGATTTACTCAATATGTCATCGATATATTCTTTGATAATATCATGCATCATGTCATAGAATATAATGGTCATAGCCCTTTGATATATTTCCCCAACCTTCTTGAAGTTGAATAGCATGACCTGATAGCAACATCTTCCCTAAGGAATGGTGAACATTAGTTTGTGTTATTCTTCTGGTGTGATCCTAATCTGAGTATATCTTGAAAATCCATCTATGAGGGAAATAATTTCATATTGAATTGTGGATTCAAATATCATGTTGATATTTGGTAGAGGAAAGTCATAATTTAGGTAAGATTCATTGATGGCTCTAAAATTAGTGAAAATTTTGATCCCTTTTAGGTTTTTATTGATAGCATAATATTCAATATCCACTCTAAATAGTCCATCATTCTAATTCATCTCACTTCCAATAGGTCTTCCAATTATTTATTATCTAACACAATAATATGAGGATGAATCTTATGTAGTTTCTACTTCATGTTTTTAGCATCAAGATGTATAATGATGTGGTGTATAACTGTTGACCAAATTTTGGCTTTTCAAGCCAAAATTAGGAACCCTTATCCATTCAATCACCTATCCATGTCTTTCATTGAAATCAGTAATGAAGTTTCATTTGAGAGAGGTATCTTGTATAAAACCATAGCAAATGCACAAGTATTTCTTTCAAATAGTTTGTTTTAGTCTTTTTCTAAGCCATCAGGTCTTTTATTTTGACTTAGTGTTCACTTTATTTTGGGTTTTATTCAAGGAAGATTCATTTTGGGTTTTATTCAAGTGTTTCTTTTAGAGGTTTTGCCAAATTCTTTTAGACTTTTTATCTAAAGCTTTTCCCTTAAGTATTTTATTTTGGGCAAATTGTTCACACAACTTTTTTGAAGGGTGCTTGTAACTTTTCTGAAAGGCACTTTAACTTTTTCAAAGGGATTTTTCAAGCCAAAAAGGACCTTTGCATTTTTTTTAAGGGTATCTTTGACACTAAGTGGACCATTTCCAAAATTCTAAAGGACAACTATATATTTTTCAAAGGACATGTACATTATTTTTAAGGGTCACTTGATTTCTTCAATGGATCATTTCATTTTTATTGAAACGACACTTGCCTTTATTAAAGGACAATTTCAAATTCCTGAAGGGACATTTTCAAAAAGTCCAAAGGATTGTTTTTGGGAAAAGGTGGACCATTTCAAAATCCTAAAGGGTATGTGACACATTTATGATGGGTATCTACAGGAGGGTTTGTGGAATCAATTATAAAAGTTTTAAAGGGTATATTAGGGTTCTTTTCAAATGGGAGGGTAATTTTAAGAATTCTAGAGGATTGTTTCTAAAATAAAGTGGACTATTTCAAAAATCCAAAAGGTATTTTCCTTTTGGAAGGGATGTTTATAACTTTATTGAAGGGTTACAAAAAAAAGCTGAAGGGTATGTTTTCCTTTCGAAGAGGTCTTTTTCACTTGTTGAAGGGTCATCTCAAAGAAATAAAGGAAGCCAAGAAAAAACTTTGAAGGAATTCTTTTAGATAAATTTTTTGAAGAATTTTTTACAGAAATTATTTGAGGTGCCAAAGTCCATTTTTTTTGGACATTTTGTCCATGGGAATTTTAAAAGGTAAAAAGGAATAAACAAAATAGAAAGTCTAAAGGGACTCTTTAGAAGAATTGTCTAGAGGAGTAGATTTCCTTTAGGAAAAAAGAGCCCAAAATCTTTCAAACAAATTATCTAAAAGAATGTAGAAGATAAAGCCTAAAGACAAATGCCGAGGACAAGAAGTCTAAAGAAATACCTGAGTGATGACCTATAAAATGTCAAGTTTAAACTATAAAAATTAGCCATTGAGATTTAAACAAAGGAGTGACATCCCACACAATGTCAAGTTCAAGTTGCAAGGAATATTCATTGCTTTTCAAGCAAGAGAGTAGGCACTTGAAGATAGATGAGAATATGACAAATGGTTAGATTCTAAGTATGAGTTACACAATAAATAGAAATAGACAAGTCAACGGTTCAAGTTGTTACACTATTATATAGCTCAATGAGACATCAAATAATAGTTAACATCCAAAAAAAATCCAACCAATGGATCCTTTTATAGCAAAATATAGTTTAGAGCATCTTGATTTTGTTGGCATAACTAAAAAGAAAACATCTTACAGAATGTAGTGTAACTATTCCATTCTCAAGTTGACACATGTCTGAATCTTTTTAAGACTTCCCTTTGCTTGATCTCTTTCTCAAAGCTATATATATGTATTCATTATATTCATTAAGGATCCTCTACTAGTTGTGGTAAAACTCTAGCTAGATTTGTACTAGTAACTCTTAAAAAAATATGCAAGTGATTTCACCATTTTCACATTACACTATTGAGTATAAGTTTAGATCTTGTTGATAATGACTAGTGAAAAGGTTATTTTATAGCATGTCAACCTATGATCACTTACCAATGTGTAGAAAGGATGATGGTAGGTCTATGTTAGCATTCTTTACTAAGTGTATAAAAATCTTAGAAGTGTTCTACATGTATTCTCTTTGTAGAATCATTCATCACCCTCCTAAATGTCAAATACCTTCTTGAATCCAACTAATGAAATATTGATGCAACAATGTCTTTATTATGACTTTTTGTGAAACACCCTTGTTTATCTTTAAGTAGTGGTTTTAGTCTTAAGAAGATATCAAATATTGGTGCATCTCCACTTGTTTTCCTAGTTTTTTTCATTCTCCCTTTTCATTCACAATTATTAGTTTAGAAAGAGTTTGAAGGTGCAGCAAGGGGAGATAACCCTAATCTAGAGACTCAGCTCAACAAAATTTCCATCCACAATAAGAGAGATGATTCCATTGTGCCACTTGGATGATCAAAATTGATCATTTCCTCAAGGGTGAAAATCCAAGTGTCAATAGTTTTTGGCATGCTCGATGGGACACTAAGACCTAGAAGATTGTTCAAGAGTGGTGTTGGTCTTGACATAGTTGTAAAAAAATAAGAATTTACATTTAATACCTAGAAACTCCATTAAATAATTAAAAGTCGTTGGTTGATGATAAATCCTTTTTTCCATGCCAAAAGTGACCACTAGGTGTGCTAAAGATGTACACTTCACATTTGTGTAATTACCTCCATATTCCACCAAAAGATCCAGGTTTATCAACACTCATCCTTACAAAATAAAGTTTGAGTTTAAAAATTATAAATTTGTGTTGTATACTGCTCCTAACATCTATAGTAATATTCCCAATATGGCTATAAGATAACCTTTTATTCCTTTTCAAGGGGCATCTCCCTTACAACTTGCCCAATATGAACAAATTCTAAGAGTTACCCTCAAAAGTGTCCCATATTTTACTGGAGATGGTCCAATTACTACTATTGAGTACATCAAGAATATATAAAACATTTGTAATATCCATAACATCACTCAAGAAAATGTAGCCATTAGGTTGTTGTCCTTGTCTTTCAAATGAAAATTTTTGGATTGGTATGGGAGCCTACCTATAAATTCTATTAGCTCATGGGATGAGTGGGGAACCCTAATGACTAATGGGTTTGGGTAAAATAGTGATCACTTGTCTCTAACTAATAAATTGACCACAATAAAGAGGGCACCACATGAATTCATGCAAGATTTCAATACTAGGTTTCAAAAAACTTGGGATAAAATCCCAATTCTTGTGAGGCCAACTACAAATTATGCATTTTTGTACTAATTTAAAGCATTGAATAGTGGCATTACCATGATGATTTAGTCTATGGGTGGAAACACATATCTTGCTACCTATGAAATAACCATAAATGTTGAGAATTGTCTTGTCCATGCAGGAAAAATAGCTCCTAGACCTCCAATGCCACTATTCCTTGATTTGCATTCTCCTAGTCAAAGTGCATTGCCTACTTTAACTCCTTTGCTTGGTCAAGAAAAATATGTCATTACCCCTACCAATGAAATAAATGAAGTCAAAATCCTAATTCAAAGTGTTACTAATGAATTGGTTACTCTAAAAAGGCAACAAGCCCAAAACTATAGGCCTTATCAGTCCTACAATTAGTTTAGACAAACAAATAGACCTCCTTTTCAAGGTAATACATAAAGATAAGGTCAAATCACCCATGTCAAGCCTTATCAAAATTATAATACTAATTTTCCCTCATCTTCCATATCCATTATTCCAATTTAAAATAGTTTAGTCTAGGAACAACCCAATTGCTCTTATTTTGAACAAGGCCAAGAGCATGTTACTTATGTAAATGAGATGCACAATCAAGGCATGGTAATGCAAGGTAGCCAATCTTTCCAAAATTTAAATTTAAAAGGACCTATGCAAGGTGGAACAAAAAATAGACAACCTCAAACTTATTCCACTCTCATGAATCATTTGGAGGGTGAGTTTTGTGCCATTAATTATGTGGAGAATACAAGTAATCAGAATGCTAGTGTGGCTACCAACACTAGATCAAAGAAAAAGGCCATTGAAAAAGTACATAAAATAAATTAGGGACTTGTTTTGACTCCTACATCAATTCAGATGGGAAGAGGACCTAATTGAGCTCCTAAATTAAAATAAAATTAGAGGATTCCAAATTTTAGGATAGATGATACAACCTTACCTCCACAAGCTACATCACAAAGTGCACATGTTTATAAAGAGAACCCTAAGATAAGTAATCCTTCCATTAATGTTGTGGACTAGATGAAGAAGCTTCATATGAACATCCCATTATGGGATTCTCTAGAATTACTAGGGTATAAATATATGCTCCAAAAGGAATTACATGGGTTGGGTACACAAGCTGGCCCATCTAGAAGTGACAATGTAGTTTTGGTCAATGAAATTCAATCTATAGATGGTTAGGTGAAGAAAGATGACAAGACTCATTTCTACCTATCCTTAATTATTGGTGATTTTTGGTTCATGATTTCATCAAGATATTGGAGCAAGTACATCAGTTATGCCAAAATGCATTGCAGATAAGCTAGGCATCAGATATGAGCTAATGACTAAGGGATTTTTGCAATTCGATGGATAACCAACCAAGACTTTAGGTATTATGAAAGGTTTTAAATTGATCCTTCATGATTTTCATACCTTTTTAATTCCTCATGATGTGGTAGTATCATATTTACCTTCCTATTTTTCTCTTTTCCTATCAAGAGACTTCACATCCAAAATTGGTGGATACTTAGGGTCTAACTGATCTTACATAGTGTTTAGAACAAAGTATGGAACTAAGGTAAAGATTGATCTAGAACCTATTCATAAATATCACTTGCATCCATATTCACCTAAGTCATAAAATTTTAATTATGCTATCATTGATGAAGAGGAGTTTCACATTGATCAATCTCCATCGTCTTCCCTTAAAGGAGTTTTTGATTTATTCCTAGATGAGTGGGGAGATGATAACTATGTGCATGGTCCTTAAAAATTTATTTAATAATATGGTATTAGGGTCTACTATATGCATGATAATGACTATTTCATACCCAATTTGATGAATTCAAATGAATATGTGAATGGATTGTGGCAACTTTTCTTTGATGGGTATAGAAGCAAGATTGGGGAAGGTGGTGAGCCATGTTAGTTTCACCTTCAAAGGAGAGGTATTTCTCAACTTTAAAATTTTATTTCTATTGTACTTGTAATATATTTGAATATGAGGCCCTAATTCATGGCCTAGAGTGTGCAAGGAAAAGAGGTGTCAAAGAATTGCAAGTGTTCGGTGATAGCAAGCTCGTTGTCAATCAAGTTAGAGGGAAGAATTTGACCAATAACTCCTTGCTCAAGTACTAAGAACATAGATTTTAGGACCTTGTATAAGAATTCATGGCATTTAACATCACTTATATCTTAAAATAAGATAACAAACATGCTGATAGACTAGTAGTAATTGGAGCTTAGTTTGATGTTCCAAAAGGCATAAGAGAAGACAAAAATCAACCTCATCTAAAGGTGATTGTGAGACCTTATATACCAAATAATGTCATCAATTGGAAATTTTTTATAGTGACCAATAGATAGATCTCTTCTTAAAATAAGAATCTAAGTTCTCTACTAGGAATCGGTCCATATTACAACAATAATATGGAGGGCAAATTATTCAGCTGAAGTCTAATAAGCTTCCCAAAGGCCTAGTGACTCTTAAAAGCATATTCAATGAAGATTACTAGATAAATAAGGAGAAGGTAAGCATTTAAACCAAGAAAGAGAACTATGAAAGGGTATAGATCTTCAAAGATAAGTTACTTGCTCTTGGTGAGGTATGCACTAGTCAAGAGAAGCATGATTTCATTGAACTATGTAAGGAGTTTAGTGATATTTTTGCATGGGAGTATAGTGATTTGAAGGTTTTTTATCCAAGATTGGATAAACATAATATATATCTAGATGAAAATTCCAAACCCATCAAGGAAAGGTAGAGGCCAATCAATCCCAAGATAGAACCACTCATGAAGAAAGAGCTCACTAACTTGATTGAGTCTAGATTCGTTTTTCCTATCAAGCATTCTTCTTGGTTGGCCAATATAGTCCTTTATATAAAGAATAATGGGGATATCAGGTTATTCATGTATTTTATAGACTTTAATATGGTCTCTTTGAGAGATCATTACCCCCTCCCTTCCATGGAACAAATTTTTCATGTGGTAGGACATACTGAGAGTTTTTCTCTCTTAGATGGTTATTCTGGGTATAATCAAATTTTAGTGAAAGAAAGTGACTAGTACAAGACAAACTTCACCACCAAATGGAGTAAATATGCCTATAGGAAGATGCCATTTTTATTTTCAAATGCTCGAGATACTTTTCAATGTGCAATGGATATATGGCTTTCCAAGGACTAATCAATGACATTATATTGGTTTATCTTGATGATGTGACAGTCTTTTCCAAGGATGCAAAAGATCATGTGAATCACCTAAGGTATATTTTTGAGAGGTTTAGAGAGTTTAGGATCTCTCTAAACCCAAATAAGTGTGTATTTTCTATTCATGAAGGCAAACTAATAAAACATATTATTTCTAAAAAGGGTCTATCCATGGATCCAAAAAGGGTAAGTGACATCCTGGCATGTATTTACCTATAAATGGTTTTCAAAGCTTCTTTGGTAAGATAAATTTCATTAGGATGTTTATTCCTAATTTTTATAACATGGTCAAGCCCTTGACATCTATGATAAGGAAGGATGAGATATTCAGTTGGATAGGAAGGAGAAATTTTTTGAAGAGATCAAGCAAGCCATTGCCCAAGATCCTACTCTTGCAAGTCCTAACTTCTCCAAGGACTTCAGCCTATATACTTTTGAGAATGAAGAGGTAATCTCTACCATGCTTACTCAAGCTAATGATGAAAATCTAGAACATCCTATTACCTTTTTCAATCAAGGTTTAGAAGGTTATGAGATAAGATGTGTGTGTGTGTGTGTGTGTGTGTGTGTGTGTGTGTGTGTGTGTAGTGTGTGTGTGTGTGTGTGTGTGTGTGTGTGTGTGTGTGTGTGTGTAGAGAAATAAGTACTTATAGTTATAAAGAGCTTATAGAAGTTCAGACATATGTTATCTAATAACAAGATTAATATTTTTGTGCCTCATCATAGTGTGAAAGATTTTTTGTTGAGCATATATTTTAATGAGAAAATGGTAGGTTGGATCACCAAAGTGATGGAACACAATGTGGAGATCAAAACAACCAAGTTAGTAAAAGGAAAAGGACTATGTGCTTTGGACACAAGATATGATTCATTTCCTTCAAACTAGTGAGTGTCCATAAGGTCTTGATAGGGCCAAGAGGAGGTAATTTAGGCTGTAATCCATCCCCTAGATGTTGGTTGATGGAGTACTATTTAGGAAAGATTTTTTAGGTGTGTTTTTAAGATGCATTGATTCATATCATATTGACAAAGTATTGCATGAGTTTCATGATGGACTAGCTGGTGGTCACTTTGCTTTAAAAACCACAACTACCAAGATAATGAGATTTAGTTACTTTTAACCTAGTCTATTCAAATACACCCATGCTTGGGTAAGTAAATGCCAAAAGTGTGCTCTTTTTTATGGCAAATAAAGGCTAGGTACTTTGCCTCTTTATCCAATCTAGGTTGAACAACCCTTCATACAATGGGATTTAGATTTCATGGGTCTGATCAATCCTCCTTCTAGTGCTAGTCACAAGTGGGTGTTGATTACCACTAATTATTTTACAAGATGGGAAGAAGTTGTAGCTCTTAAGGAGGAAAATGAAAACTTAGTCTTAGAATTCTATGAAGGTATAGTAACCAAATTTGGAGCTCCTTCAACAATCATCTCAAATAATGAATTAGACTTTCTACTAATAAGGACAAGTGAATGGGCTTTGAATCATGACATCTATCTGAGCACCTCCTCCAAAAGTTACTCCCAAGTTAATGAACTAGCTAAGTCCACAAACAATAATTTGATCAGGATCATAAAGATAAAAATGGAGGAGAATCAAAGGACATAGCACACCAAGTTGAAGATAGCCCTTTAGGTTGATAGGATCACCCCAAATAGAGTAATTGGAATCTCGCCATATACATTTGTGTATGGAAGGGAAGCTAGACTTCTTATCTCACTTGAATTACCAACCTTAGACCTTACTTATTCGCTGTAATTAATGGAAAATGATAGAATAGAAGTTAGATTATGTGAGTTGATGAAGGTTGAGGAAATAAGAGATCAAGCTATGCACACCATGACTACTCACCAACAATAAACAAAGAGGTATTTTAACAAGTGCATACCAATAAATTTCAAGGAAGGAGACATTATCCTAAAATGGGATGAAGATAGGGCCAATCCTAAAAAACACATAAATTTTGATGCTTTATGGAGTGGCCCATATGTGATCACACAGTGCAAATAAGACAATGTTTTCCAACTCTCAAAGTTGGATGGAGAGGATATGCAATATCCCATTCAATGAGATATATCTAAAACATTGTTATTGATGGTTTTTCTATTGTACATATTTTCCTATTTTCCTTGTGTTCCCTAAGTGCTTAGGCACAGATGTGAGTTTGTCTTTATCTAGTTTTGCTTTGTCTTTGCTTAGTCTTGTTGTTGTTGTGTGGTGTATTTCCTTGTGTGTTTTTTTGGAAAATCCTTGTTATTCATCTTTAGGAATCCATTAACTCCATTCCCAATGGACCGTATAGGCTACTAGTCTAATCAGTGTAGCAGGCACACTACCCCTGTGAGTCACCAATTTGTTGACCAAATTTTGGCCTTTCAAGACCAAAATTGGGTACCCCTATCCATTCAGTCACCTATCCATGTCTTTTGTTGGACTCAATAATGAAGTTTCATTTGAGAGAGGTATCATGTATAAAACCATAGTAAATGCACAAGTCTTTCCTTCAAATAGTTTGTTTTAGTCTTTTTCTAAGCCTTAAAGTCTTTTATTTTGACTAAGTGTTCAATTTCTTTTGGGTTTTATTTAAGGAAGATTTCTTTCAATTTTTATTCAAGTGTTTCTTTCAGAGGTCTTTCTGAATTCTTTCAAACTTTTTGTCTGAAGCTTTTCCCTTAAGTATTTTCTTTCAGACAAATTGTTCACATAACTTTTCTAAAGGGTGCTTGTAAATTTTTTGAAAGGCACTTTAACTTTCCTAAAGGGAATTTTCAAGCCAAAAAGGACCTTTGCATTTTTCTAAAGGGTATCTTTGAGGTTAAGTGGACCATTTCCAAAAGTCTAAAGGATAACTACAAGTTTTTTGAAGGACACTTACATTCTTCTGAAGGGTCACTTGCTTTCTTAAAGGGATCATTTCATTTTTCCCAAAAGGACACATGCCTTTCCAAAAGGACACTTTCAACTTCTTGAAGGGAATTTTTCAAAAAGTCTAAAGGATTGTTTCAGGGAAAAGGTGGACCATTTCAAAATCCTAAAGGGTATGTGACACCTTTCTAAAGGGTATCTACAGGAGGGTCTGCAAGATCAATTGCAAAAGTTTTGAAGAGTCCATTAGGGTTCTTTTCAAAGGGGAGGATCATTTTAAGAAGTTTGAAGGATTTTTTCTAAGATAAAGTGGATCATTTAAAAAAACTTAAAGGTATTTTTCTTTCAAAAGGGATATTACAACTTTGTTGAAGGGTCATAAGCAAAATTTGAAGGGTATTTTTTCATTTTGAAGAGGTCTTCTTCACTTGCCAAAGGGTCATCTCAAAGAAATAAAGGAAGCTAAGTAGAAACTCTGAAGGAATTCTTTTAGAGAAATTATTTGAATAATTTTTTGGAGAAATTATCTAAGGTGTGAAATTCCATTTTTTTCAAACATTTTATCCACAGGAATTCTAAAAGGTATAAAGGACCAAGAAAAATATAAATTCCAAAGGGACTCTTCAAAAGAATTGTCTATGAGGAGTAGATTTCCTTCAAAAAAAAAGAGCCCAAAATATTTTGAATAAATTGTCCAAAATAATACAAAAGACAAAGCACAAAGACAAATAGTGAGCACAAGAAGTTTGAAGAAATACTTGAATGACAGCCCATAAAACATCAAGTTTAAAATACATAAATTAGTCATTGAGATTCAAACAAAGGATTGATATCCTATATAATGTCAAGTTCAAGCTATAAGGAATATTCATTGCTTTTCAAACAAGAGAGTGGGAACTTGAAGATAGATGAGAAGATGACAAATGGTGAGATTTTAAGTATTAATTACATAATAAATGAAAATAGATAGGTCAATATTTCAATTTGTTACACCATTGCACAGCTTAATGAGCTAGCAAAGAATATTTAACATCTAAATTAAATTACAACCAATGGATCCTTCTATGGTAAAACATAGTTTAGATCATCTTGATCTTGTTATCATAACTAAAAAGAAAACATCTTGCAGAATGTAGTGTAACTATTCCATTCTCAAGTTGACACATGTCTAAATGATTTTTAGACTTCCCTTTACTCGATCTCTTTCTCAAATCTATAAGCATGTATTCATTATATTCATTGAGAAGCTTCTGATTAGTTGTGGTAAAACTCTGGCCATATTTGTATTGGTAACTCATGAATAAATATACAAGTGATTTCACCATTTTCACATTTCACTATTGAGTATAAGTTCACATCTTATTGATAATGACTAGTAAAAAATGTTATTTTATAGCATATCAACCTATGGTGACTTACCAATGTGCAGAAAGGATGATGTTACATGTCTCTATAATCATTCTTTACTAAGTGTATAAACATCTTAGAAGTGGTGTACGTGTATTTTATTTTTAGAATCATTCATCACACTCTCAAATGTCAAATACCTTCCAAAATCTAACTTATGAAATACTGATGTAGAAATGTCTTTGTTGTGACTTTGTGTGAAATACCCTTATTTATCTTTAAGTAGTGGTTTTAGTCTTAAGAGGGTATCAAATATTGGTGCATCACCAATTGTTGTCCTAGTTATTTTCCTTCTCTCTTTTCATTCATATTTATTAGTTTAGAAAGAGTTTCAAGTGTCATCAAGGGGAGCTATCCCCTAATCTAGAGACTCATCTTAATCAAATTTCTACCCACAGCAAGAGAGGCAATTCCATTGTGCCACTTGGATGAGGAAAACTAAGCATTTCCTCATGGGTGAAAATCTAAGCATCAACAATAACCAAGGTAGGTTCCAAACCTGACATGTCTAAATAGACCCATGAAAATATGTCAAAAAACTCCCTCAAAAGGGCTATAAAAACTTCACATTCCTCCTTAGTGAAGGATGCATCTAATTTGATCTACTTCAGGTCCTCTAGAGTCCTAATATTTACTTCAATATTATCCTCTACTAATAAAGTCAAACCATTCTCTAGAATAGTTGGTAGGGATGTAAGTTGGCTAGTATTGGTGAATTCCTCTAGTTAGACTGGTTCTTCAAGCTCTCTCAAATAAGATGAATCTAAATCTCCTAAGTGTATCAATGGCCATGTAATAAATATTATAGGACATTCTCAAACTATTTGATCAAAGGAATTATGTTCCTCTATAGTAAACTTAGACCCAAAATCTAGTTCACTATTGGTAGTATCTTGAGATTCATTCAAATAAGGGTGAAAATCCTCATCTAGTGGTGCCTGAAACAATTTTTCACCAAGAGATTAGCCTTTTTCTTTACTTTTACCTTAGTCCAAAAGTGCCTCAAAGAGGTTTTCATTTTGGGACCTCAATGTTTTATCATTTTGTTTTTGGTTAAGGGTGTTCACCGTCTCTCCAAAATAGGCTATAGGTCCCTATGTGATAGAGAACCCTTGTTTTTGGTCTCCCAATAGAACATTGTCTCTTAGGCCTAAAAAATCATAGAAGGCCTCATCATTTTAAAACTTGTATAAAGGTACTATGGATTCTTTTTGGCCCCAGTCTATAAGTTGAGGATGATAAAGGGAAAGTGGGAAATGTTGGATCATTGGTGTAATGGTGAAAATGGTATATGGGTTAAATATGTTGGTACTGGAAATTTATTCATATATGTTATGATCAAACTCTATTTTGATATTAGAATCATTGTCACTAGTCATTGGAATTAGAACACAAATAAGATACATGGGGTCACCCCCAGTCAATTTAAATTTGAGACAATGAGTTCCTTTGTATCTAAGATTAGCCTATTAATATCCCCATGCCTCCACCTTCATACACTTGGTTATCCATGATCCTGTAGGCATGAGATACTTTACACTTCAGTAGTAATATAATAATTTGTCATTGTATAACCAAGAATCATCATTGGTAAGTGGTTCTTATTCTTGTCTAGTGCTAGGTGTGAAAATAATAAGTGTTGGGATATGAAGGCTTCATTTTCCCTTTTGTCACCATTCTATGAAAATTGGCCTAACTTTGGTCCCTCCATAGGTCTTGGGATTTTACAAAAGCTTGGTTATATGCAATGTGTCATGGGTAAAATACTCTCATATACCATTTTATGAGATGGTAAAATGATTAGACATTTCAAGAATAAATGTATGTGAAGATGATGCAAGGATATCAAGGTATATACAATTAGCCTCTAGTAATGTAACAAGTATCTATTTGTCTTTGTCCTTCTTTGGCACTGGGTATAAACCAAAATGGTAATTTTAAATTTAATTTTTGGCCTCTAAATTCTTTTAGTACTCACATCATTATAAATCTCCATCGATAGTTACCTCCATCCTTGAGTGAGGAAACTTGATACACTGGTGAAATGTTGAAGGAATTGCATAGATTTCATGTATCCATGGTCTACCCAAAATTAAATTATATGATAAATATAGGTCTAATACATGGTAAAGTGTATCATGTGTCAAATTCCCAATGATCACTAGAAAGCTAATAGTTCCTTGTGATTCCCACTCTTTATTATTATAGGACTTAATAGTAATATTCTATGGTGGAAGGTCAGTTGTTATATCTCCCAGATGTTTGATTAGATTTAGAGACACAATATTCAAGCCCCATCCATTATCTATGAAGACACATTTAACTTTGTGTCATGTGATGACAAATTCAATATATAATGGGTTATTATGGAGAGGACCAAGGGATGACATATCACTTTGAGTAAAGGATAATTATTGGCATAGGGAAGATGCCCAACCTAAGCTTGAAATTTTTTTAGTGTGATGTCATTTGGAAATTAGAATTGGCCTAGGAGTTTTATAAGGATATTCTTGTGGATGGTAGACATATGTAACAATACCAAAATGGAGATTATGTAGGTGTGTTTTAGAGCTATTAAAAAAAATCATGTCTTTTCCTTAATAGTAATTGGATTATTCATGGTTGCCATAGTGGGTTAAATTGGATCATTGGTAAGAGGTTGTAGGCTTAAGTATGGTGATTTTAGATCACTGAGTTGTGATTACACAATCTATATTGGTAATAGGACCACCATAACTAATAAATAATAGAGATGGGCTAGAGAGGGTAAATATTGATTGTCAGTTCACTTAGCTATGACCATGAGGCAAGCAAGAGTTACCATCCTAAGGTCCTAAAATGGTAATATGTGGTTGTTGCTACACTTGGCTATAGTTATAAGTCAAGGAAGGATTACCAAAATTGGTAGGTTGATTACCATTATTAGATAATGGTCTTGGTATATTGGCCTTCAGTCTAGGACTAAAGGTAATACTAGAAACATGACCTCTTACAATATTACCTACAACTTTGTTGTAGTTGTGTGCAACTATGTGATAGATCCGTTGGTTATTGTGGTCATTTTGGACTTTGATCCTTCTATTTGATGGCTGAATTTTTTATCATTATTCCTAATACTATTATTATTATTATTTCTATTTCTATGGTTATGACCTTCATTGTTATTGTTAATTGGCATTGTTATGTTGTGGAAAAGGATTTTGGTAGATAATCATGTTAGTTTGGTAGCCATCATGAAGAATGTTTACAGTGATTGATCTATGTTGGGAAGTGGTATTGGTGTCAAATGTTTGAAGGAAGATGAGGATGGTCTGAGAGTCCTAAGGACTCATATGGTGAGCTCAAGTTGTGAAGACAAAGGGGGAGTCCCTAATTTTTCAATTAATGTCAATAATATGATGGCCTAGTCTGTGATCAAAGGTTTGAGTCATATCAATCATGTTAAGGATAAGATAGCAATTTTTTGAAGACTCTTTATCATTAATGCCAAAGTGAGAGAAAGACCAAAATAGGGGAGATGAGAATGGTTAGTTTGTATTATGTTTTCCATCAATGAAAAAGGGGGAGTATGTTGATAAGTGTTGTCATTGATGTCAAGGTTGATGTTATTGATGTCAAGGTTGATGTCATTGATGTCAAGGTTCAGTAGGTGAAGATCATGGTGATTGGTATTTGAGGTATGAGATTGTGTGCTTGATGTGACAAGGAATCCATGTGATAGCATGCATTTTAAGGAAAGAGAGAATTTGAATTCAATTAATGTCTCTTTTTTTGGTTGATGTCAGGGTTCAGGTCAGCCTGAAGTTATTAGTGTTATCATAAAGAGGTATGATGGTCAAGTGAGCATTGAAGCATGGTTATGAGGATCTAGGTATATATGAGATCAAGAGATAATATTTATTATAAATATATTGTTTCAAAGGTGTGAGAGTGATATCTAAAGAGTATTCTTATTTTATATCATTGAGGTAGTCATGTTTGACTTCTAGTTCTTGAGTATAAGGTGTTTTGACAAAACCTATTCATGGCACTAGTCATGGCATGTAAATTTCTTGTGAGAAGGTATGAGTATGGTGACTTGGTAAGAGGGATGAATAGAGACATAAGATGCTATATGAGGTTTATTTAGTATGTGAGAGTGGTGGAGAGTTCATGGAAAGAGGCATGAAGGTTAGTTTTAAGGCTTAATGTCATTTGTAGGTCAAGGTCTAAGTGAGAAAAGAGAGAGAGAGTATGGCTTAATGAAGTGTCATGGTCATATTTCAAGGTTTTTGAGATAATATAATCATTTTCAAATGTGAGGTATGTTGTTTCAAGTTTTTTCATGTAGTTTTTTGTCATAGTTTGAATGACAAGGCATGAAAAGTTGTTTTGAGGTCTCTCAAGTGCTCAAAATGAAGGTTTATCAAATAAACAAAGATTTTATTATGATCATTATCTCATCAAAACTTTTCATGGGAACCCAAAATATTCATGGCATATAGGTAAGTTTCCTAGCTCAAAATTCTAGGTATTAGTTTTTAGATTGAGGGGTTATGCTTTATGACCTATCATTAAGAGTGAAAACATGTTTAGACCCTCTTAGAACCCAATAAAGACCCAATTTTAAACATGTTACTCAAAATTGATCATGATGGATTTTTAACATCAGATAAGATATTTTATCTTTAATTAGACTCTCCCAAGTACCTTCAGGTGATATTGGTTAGAGAGAGGAGAAATAAAATGTTGAATTATAGGCTTGTCTATGAAGAAGTTATTGTAGAAGTCAAAAGTTGAATTAGACATAGTAAGAAAATGGATGGAGGAAGAAGGTATACACTCATTTTTTATGACAATGAAGTTTTTTGAATAGGTTCTAGTCCTCAAGTGTGTTAAACTAGTCATCCAAGTTAGCCAGTTGCTAACAGCCCTAATGGTGTAAACAGTGAAAAACCTAAGCAATAGTGAGAAGATGAATTAGAATGTGTTTTCATGATATAAAGATGAAAAAAAGTACATGGATATGTTTTATGATACTGGTATGTCTTATTAATTCTTTTTAGAGATCTTGGAATTTAGGTATATTGGTAAAAATGGTGAAGCCAAAATGTCTTGTCTGACTCAATGAGGTCTATGTATTATGAGGTCAACAAATTGGTTTGTAAGACCAATAGTTGCCACTAGACCATATGATGTTTATGTTCTAATATGGTATTGATATGTCATATAATATTTTTAATGCATCAATATTCTTTTAATGTGTCTAAATAGGTGTTGGAGTTCAATGTCACCATGATTGGTCTTTGAAGAAAACTAACAATTTTGAGTAAGTAAATTACAGTGATGAGTTTGAGGATCTATGCCTTGCATTTAAGTATAAAATGAACATAGTGGTTTTTTGTGACTTTAAATTCTTTTTCATTATTTTTAAAATATTTTAATTCAATTTAAGAGGTTGAAAAGTTGAAGCCAAAATGGCTTGTCTAGTTCAAGCAAGACTATGTGAGACAAGGTCAAGAGATTGGTCTACAAAACTAATTTTTGATATTATAGATCATGTTTTTTGTGATTGATTTTATTATAAATATTTTATATAAGTTTTTTAATGCATTTATAATAATTTAAAGTGTTATTTCTGGTGTTAGATGTCAATTAGTTTCATGATTGGCTTTTGACAATCCTGGCAGTTCTAAGTCAGCATACGAAAGAGATGAGTTTAAGCCTTTTAGCCATAATTTTAAGTGTTTAAATCATATGGTGATTACCCTAAGGTCATAAATAATCTATATATACACTTTTTTTTATAATTTTTTAGTGTATTAAGTGAGTTTGAGCTTTTGTATTGAAAGGCAGATTTTTAGCGTACACAAGCCTAATAGGATTGAGTACTAATGAGGGGTTTTGAGTAGTGATTTATTGTAAAATGATTTATTAGTATTAGGATACATTTTTTATATTATATTTTAGTGGTATAATAAGTTTTCCTACAATTTTTTAATTATTAAATTATTCCAAGGAGATCAAAGGGTAACATATACTAATGAAGGCCTAATTGAATTAGGTCTCCTTAAGGCCTAAAAGAAGGATTTGGTCTATTTGAGTTATGTCCGACCTAATTTAATGATTTATTCTTAATTTTAAAATTTATCAAGGCATATTTTTTGGAAAATATGATTATTTAAGTGTGTGTGGCTAACCAAGAGGTGTATGAGCAAGAGGCTTGTATATATACAAGGTAATTTTAGGCCTATATGAGCAAGCTAAATGTAAGTGACTAAAATGACACATTTTTTAGAAAAAATATGTATTTTATACAATAATAAGAGTGTATATTATATTTAATTAATATTTTACAGTGTGTCTACATTTTAAAATTAAGGTCATATGATCTAATCAGTCTTGAAGAGACCTAGTTGAGCAAAGAAGCCTAGAAGGTAGTTTGAGAGGTATAAGATTGTGAAGAGTTAAAAAAGGAGATCATAATATATTATGTGATAAATATATTTTTGTAAATTTTATAAAATAAATTATGTGGCTAATTTATTTTTGATTCATCTAGGGTATTAGTGCCTTCTTATAGGTTGGTGCTTATTAAAGACTAGTTGAGTGGGTGCTTGACTAGTTGGGGTTGATGCTCCATGTGGAGTTAGTGCCTAACTAAAGATTGTTTTTTGTATTATAGGACAATTTTCCATTTGTATATATCATTGGGTTTTATTCTCCTTTATGGCTTCCCATATATGTAATTTTTTATCTTGTTTCATGATCTTGTATGGTTGTATATGCTTTGCTAGATGTTCATATTTGTATGAATGGTTCATGTATGCTTAAGTAGAATTTAATTAATGTTTTGAATGCACTTATTCACACCCCCCCCCACTATTATTGATTATTATTCCAACAATTAGGCTCAATATCCTAAAGGAGATCCTAGAGGCAAGGATGGATAGTAGTCAAGTTCAAGGAGGTTTCTCTACCAATAAGGTTTCATTCTTCAATGGGACTAATTATGATTTTTGAAGAATAAAAATGAGGACATATTTGATGTCAATAGGCCATGATATATTTAAATTAATAATTAATGGATACACTCCACCTCCTACACCACCAACTGATGTAGCAAGCAAGAAGGAAAGTTTGAAAAATTCCAAGGTAATGAATGTCATTCTATGTGGCCTATCAGAGGTAGAGTTTATGAAGGTGATGCTTTATGAGTTAGCCAAGGTGATATGGTATAAGTTGAATACTATCTATGAAAGATACACCAAGGTAAATATGGTTAAATTATAGACTCACAAAAGGTAATTTGAAAGTATGAATATGAAGGAAGATTAGAGCATTGCATCCTACATGTTAAGGGTTGATAAAGTGGTCAATGTCATTGTAGGATTAGGAGAAGTGAAAGAGTATATAGTTGTTCAAAAGGTATTTAGATCACTAACTTCTAAGTTTTATTCTAAGGTGTTTGTAGTAGAAGAGATGTAAGACTTGGATGAGCTAGAGATAGATGGGCTTCATGGCATCCTAACTACCTATGAGATGAGAATAAATGAAGGAAGACCTCCCAAGAAAGAAGTAGCATTTAAAGCTTAAAAGAAGTTAAAATCCAAGAAGGTCAAGGATGAGGTATGTTTAGATATTGATGATGATGAACTGATAGTCATGTTTTCTAGGAAATTGAGGTTTGGATCTGGTAAGTACAAGGGTAATTTGCCTTTTAAATGTTTTAACTATGGTAAGATTGGTCACTTTGAATCTAAGTGTCTTAACAAGGATAAGATTGAGCATGATGGATAACATGATGAAGCCTTCAATAATTTTAGCAAACACCAAGACATATTCAAAAGGTGGTTTGACAAAAGATCTAAAATAAAAAAATTTTGAATTTTAGACTTGGTCTTACTATGGGACAAAGCCCATGAGATAAAAGGCCAACATGACAAATTCATACCCCTTTGGAATGGGCCATATAAAATTAAAGAGATTGGGTGATAATGCATTCAGACTAAAACTTTCACAAGGAAATGACTTAGCTCTATTGGTAAATAGATAGTACTTAAAGTACTACTTCTTGGTTGCCCATTGCACCCCCACCAAAGGATTGTGACTAGGTTTAGTATAGCAGTATGTAGGGGTAGATTAGTTTCCATTCTACTTTTTTTTCTTGTTATGTGTTTTCTTTTAGTTTTTTTATTTCCTTAGATTATTCATTGTGTGTTTAAATTAGAAATAAGCCATGTGGGTTATGTCTCAATTTTCTCTTGCAATCATCCCAAGTTATAAAATTTGAAGAATTGAGGTGTAAAACCCATCTACATCCCAATATATGGTTATCCAAAGTAAGAAATTACACTATGTTTTAGATTGGAAGGATCTAATGTTAAAGTTGTCATTTTATGGAGTCTATGTTTTAATTATGATTGTAATCTAGTTCTAAAAAGTGTATGTTTTATTGAATGAAGGTATTAAAATTCTAAAAGTATGTGCATATTGGCACTTAATCTCACATCATAAGACTACCTGGGTAGAATTCAGTTACTAAGAGCGAATGGTTCTTGAGAAAAATTTCTAAAATCTATTAAAACCTAGCCAACAAACTGGTTCCCAACCTCTAAGGGTTTGAAAATGTATGTGTGTGTGTGTGTGTCAAGTTGAAATAGACTTGACACTATAAGTTTTATTCCCTTAAAGTTGATTCAGGTAAACTCCATTGGGGCTATGAACACCTAGTTGGAAGTGGAGCAAGGCCTAGAGTGGAGCCAAAGGTATCTCTATTGGGGTTATGGACACCTAACTAGCATAAAAGTAATGCCAAGGCCATCCCATTAAAATCTAATGATAAATATATATATCTAAAAAAATTTGCCCAAAACCTATGTTCAAAGCTATAAAGTTTGAAGCCACTAATTTTGAAACCCAAAGGCATGTTGTTCAACAAATTCAAATAACACACATGGTATGAATGGTTTTCATATTTTTAGGCTTTATTCCATCAAGTGGAAAGTTTTTATTTCTAGAGAACTAATTATAATATTTGGTATATCTACCAAAGAGTGACTACTTAATGATTATATTCTAAATCAAGACATTTAAATTCTAACATATTGCTATGTTTCCCACAAGGGTCATCATTTGTTGATATCAACATGCCCCATTTCCCTAAAATGGGGACCCTATGAAAATTTTGGGTCATTCACCCTAGGATATACCTTACCATTGGATCCACATGATTTAAACCCCTTTGTATGACTTAAAGGCTTAAAATTCATGTTAGTCCATGAAAAATGTTGATAGGTGCATTTTAAATATTTCATTAATTTCTAGTTCATTAAGTTTTCTAATGATCTAATTTGTTTAAAAGTTTTCTTACAAGGGGTTACAATTTGAAGATCTAAGGTATGATCCCTAAGACTCTATCAAGGTTACTTAATTAAGGTTTTCAAATCATAGTATTACTTTGGCTATGTTGAAATTCATATTTGATACTATGATGTACCTTAATTTTAAGTTTTAGACTAGCGTCCAAGTTAGATTTCATACTCAAGGATTATTAATTTAGACCTATCCCTTTTATTTTACCTCATGATTTTATAACTTTTACATTTTTTCCTTTATACAAGAATTCAATGCTAACTCAACCTTAATCAACATGTGGCAGTGCTACATGAACTGATCACTCATCCATATGAAGTTTTTAGCTTTATCACACATCTTTTAGCTTTGTAAAAGTATCACAACCCAATAACCCAATTGGAGTGTGCCACTTGTCACTCAATCATCACATTCCAATTCATAAAAGAGTTATAACCTAATTAAAGCATGTCATGTGGCACCCAATCATAGCCTTCTAAGACACTAATTGATTTATAAATTCTTATTATAAATTGATCCAATTTCATCATGAAATTTGTCACTTGATCGTGCCCTTTGTTCCCCCCATGGCTAAGGTGAAATGATCAATTCCAACCATGATGTGATTTCACAACAAGATGACACTTCATAGTTAGTCATTAAATCTTGGATAGATGGATGTTATGTGGAAGCCACTCTATCTATAGAACCAATGGGCTTAGGACATGTGGACCCTTTATCTCATGGTAATAACCTAGTGTAAAACCTAGTGAAGAGTGATCCAATCAAAAGATGATATGTGGTAAAGTGTCATGATTTATGGCTCCATTGAAAGTTTTATATAATAAATCCATGTGATAGTGCAATCCAATGAGATCTTTCCACTTGACAAACCAATATAGGTCCCAAATTCACATCATCCCAAGAATAAAAGGGGTCAAGCCATCAACATCAAAGAAGAGTGATCCAATCAAAAGATGACACTTGGTAGGATATTGTGCAATCTACCCACATGGCCCAATATTTGAAGTAGAAAACTAAAGTACACAAAAGAGCACCAAGTGTTGAGCATATGTCAAATATGAAACCCATGAGGTGCATATCTATCCATAAAGTGTCAGTTGTAGGTACGAACTAAATATTGATGGGGTTCATTTTGGCAGTTGTAGAGCTAGGTCACTTCACTAAAAAAGTCAAGCCTATGATAATAATCCACATGGATAAGTCAAGGGTAGTGACTGATTGATTCCTTAGAATGGATTTTTGAAGCCATTAAGACAAAATTGAAGAGCTTCCTGGGCTTTAAATCAAATCAAGTTAAATATACTTGCCATTTATGACTCATATCTTTCAATTCAAATTCTAAAGTTCAGAGTTTAAAGCTTGATGTCTCAAGGCATTACATTCACTTTCAATTTTTATCTAATAATAACTCTTAAATATTCTATGATTGTTGCTAAGGAATTTTGTACATTTATTCTCCATTAAATCAATCCATGAGCTTGTCAATCTCAAAATTAAAACTATGGCTAAAGCTAGAACATCCAAAAGGACCAAACTAGAACAATTTCCATTCCTCTACTCCTATAGAATGAAAATCATCTTCTAAGACACTAATTCTAACTCAATTACATTGGCCATCAAAGACAAACATAATAACATTTTTTTCTACCATGTATAAAGGACTGTAGATAGAGACAGTGATGATGAGGAAGACTCCAATAATGTAGAAGATAGGTTGGAAATTCTAGCACTCAAATCTATAGGGTTACACAAGGTTGCATCCAACCTAGAGGTACTCCCCTATGTACACTTATTCTACCAAATGTTTCTTTAATCTAGGTGTGTTAATAATATGAGTAAGTCTTTTAATTTGGTACAAGACATTTATTTTATATCTAGGTTATCCTTTCAAGCTTATTATGATCTAACCAAACTAGAGATCATTTACAACCAGGAGACTATGACCCAATGGCTATGAACCCATGACATCATATAAGTTTTGAGAGAATGGACTGAGAACAAAGGAAAATTTTTATGAAAATATAAAATCATCTAAAACTACATCACCAAATTAAAAAATGGAGTATATATGGGAATGGTTATGATGAATTGATTACACGGGTCTGAGGACACATGCCACATAGAAGAGAAGTGGGTTCCACTTCTATAAATGATAATAGATGATGAAAAGACTCCCCCTTTGAGATAAATCATATCATAAAACTTATAAACATAGATTAGGATGGTCATGGCTAACCAAGGGGATCATTTATATATGATGTCCTACCTAATGGATATCATATGTGCTACATATAAGTTCCCCCAATTCACCAATTTGGATACAAAACTGAAGTGGACTATGCTTCACACCTTTTCAAAGTTAAGAGTATATAATACAAATAGGAAATGAAGGATATCACTGAGCACTTCTATCCAATAGTGTATAGGGCCATCCATGAGAAGCCCATGCCTAGACTATCAAAGGAAATTAGAGTAACACTGAGCACCCTAGGATCCTACTAGTATTACCTACACTTCATAATGATAAGGGTAGTTGGAATTAAGATAGATCCCCTTAGGTTTCCCACCATAGTGCTAGATAAGTTGGTTAAACAATATATTTCCATTCAATTACTCATAATGGTGGATGGATTGTGTAAGAATAAGAAGAGAGGATTAGTTCATCATCATCTATCAAACATTGGCTGGTTCAGAATTGAAAATTAGAACTCAGTCATAATTTCCACCAAGTAAAGTTTTACCTTTGACTTGGAAAGAGATGCCATTAGGGAATCAGACCTTGAGAATCAAGTATAGGGAATCCATAAACATCACCTACTATCATGAGCCTAAAGATGAAGATAGTTTCTACATCAATGCAGCCAATGACACAGAGGTAAAGTAGGTGTTTAAGGCTACCAATATCCCATAGGTTAAGGGTAGGTTTAAATATGTAGGTCTTTATGAATTTTTCAAACCTGAAGATGCTTAGGCATAAGCATCTACATCCATAGTCCATGTTTCTAGTATTGAAGAATAAATACTGACTAACCCTCAGCTTAGTTAGAGAATATTGTACACCTTATCTCCTACTTTGGAGAAAAGGGGAACTACGACTAAAAAGTATACTAATTAGGCTTCTATTTTAGGATAAACATCTAGCATCTCATCCTAGGTATAAAGTGTTACCTCAGTATAGGAAATACCTTTGGTGGAAATAATAACACCACCTACTACAACACCAGTAATTTTAGCACAAAGATTTCCTCCCTTATTTCATGTCAAGGAAGAACTGGGTACCTATAACTAGTAATGTGTCTATCTGCCTCCTTCATTCTTATATAACCAACCTTTGAGCATATTTGCTGAGCCCTTAACACTAAATCATATGAACATGTTGCCTTACATGCCTCTCACTAGTCCTGTGATTAGGCGCGTGACTATGTCATTGCCCATTGTTAACCCTTTAGTTGTTTCATCCACTTCTAAGGTCTCTGTGATGTATAATTTACCTCAAATTCTACTTGGGCCTATGCCTAGCCTAGGTACCTAACTACCAAATAAAGGGAATACTATTGTCATCCCCTAAGTTTTTTTGTTCCCAACTAGTACTTTAGTTATCACTGGTTCTTTTTTTATTCAATAATGACACTTTCCACTTCATCCCCCAGTCCTACATTTGTCCTACTCACCTCTATAGTTAATTCCCATACATCTACCTTCTAGTGATCGATACCATCTCATCAATTACCATCATCTACTTAGCCTTAGATTGGTTTTTTAGATAAAACAAATGTAGTTGGATATAATGGAGAACCCATATTTGGTCATAGTAGACCCTCCATGGGTCTCACTAGAGTTTGACAAGAAATCTAGGGCAATGAAGAGATTAACCAAGAGGAAAGTCACCCATCCAGACCAAATAATTTTGTATGAGTAGGAACATACCCTATTTGAATTGATGAACAAGAATAAATCTAGGCCTATCCAATATTAATAGTATGAAGATGACCCCCTCTCATCTCTAAAGGCATATGGTGATGTAGTTGAAGAATTGGTAAAAGGAATGTAGTAGAGAGAAACTAGTCTAGAATAATAGCACAAAGCCACATTCTCAGAGGAAACCATCACCGAGGTATAATGGTGTATGGTGGTAATGTTGACACACTAAATACTTTAGCCTAGTACAAAGTAAAAGGGGATGAGATCTACAATATAATTCTAAAGGTAGAAGGTGTATATGGTACATATGACAACAAGATAATCAACTTGGTTAATTTGATTAGACTAAAAAGGTTTTAAGAGCTGAACTTGATCCTATTAGAGTACTTGAGCATTTATCAGTCCTATATAATTGGAATAAGGAAAACTTTAAACCTTTGGATTGATGAAATGAGATATTTGGGCTAATCTCTCACCTAATAGGGTGGTAGAGCCATAACTCTTCTTAAAGAGGCTGACATCATGCACCTTGATAACAAGGATGGTTTTATTATCAGCAAGGATGCTTTTAGATCCCAATTGCAAAATTTTATTATCAATTTTAGGAAATATGCCATGGCCAGAGGAGTGTCCTTTGGGAAAGATATGGTAGACTTGGCAACATCTATCAATCAAAGAATAGAAAAGTTAGTGGATATCAATGAGGTTTTAGGACCTCTCTTGAGTAAGCATGATGCAATGGTAGGTATTACCATCAAATTATTAGAAGAACCTATTTTTTATTTTAAGTTAATTAACAAGAATTACAAGAGATGCTCTGAAGTATAGAAAGGGTAGATAGAAGTTGAGAAACAAGCAAGTAGTGGGCCACAAATGGTCACCGCGTGAGATTATTCCTCCTCAACCCCTCTTAAATTATCTTCTTCTTTAGCAACACTAGGAAACACTCCTTAAATTATTATAGGTTCACATTCATATTTTTATACATTGGGAGATTCATCATCATCCACATTATCAAAATCCTAGCTTGGTACCTCAGGGGTGAGATAGCCACTTGTCAGGGTTTCTTTAATGAATGTCATGTTTCAATTCCCCTTAAAGTATTGTAACATATTCCCCTATTTGAAAGTGAATATTTTTTATGAATGGACTTTTTCCATTGATAAATTTCATGTATTTGGTTCTCTTGAAACTAATATAATCATCTTAGGCATGAAAATGCTTATATATAGGGGCCTCCCCCCTCAATTGTACTTTAGAACATAATTTTTTTGAAATCAATGCAAAGAGAGAGAGAAATTCCTATAATTTATTCATTGTTTCATTATTTTCATATTTTCTTGTTTATCAATCTTTTCTAATGATACATGATTTCATTTTTCTAATATTTAAATTTGATAGTAGTGTTTTGAATGCATCTTGCTATTTTTTACTTTCATCTATTCTAAAAAAATTGTTATGTATGCTCTACTTTCCTTCTATTCTACAAATGAATGTACTTAAAGAAATTTGTTGTGAATAAATATTTCAAAACATAATTTTTATATATATGCATTATATTTATCCTATATTCCCCACTACATTTATGGTATTTTGAGTCCAGCACTAGGATCTCATGAATGTTAGTTTTATTTACACTATTATCAGGAAGAACTAAAGAAAATATGTAAGTCTTTGTAAATGTAATGCAAAAATTATTTTCTTCTCTACCCTTTCTTCCCTTTTTAACTTGTTTTAAACATGTGTCACTTTATATTAATGCTCATTGTATATATTCACCTATTTGTTTAAATTTTGGGCATAAGTTGACAAAATACAAAGTAATTTTACATCATAACAACACAAAGAAATTTTAGATAGATTGTGTCACTACTGAGCTCTTTTTGTCCCTATAGTAAGGTATTAGCCACATAATCACTCTAGTAAAACTAAATTTATCCATAATATCTTCCACTACCTACACTATAAACTAAGAAATCATTACTCTATTGTTTGTATTATATATTTGACACAAATATACACCAACAACAAGCATATTTGAGAGCCCACACAATCATTCAAACCCTTGCCTAGATCACCCATTTTACATTTATTTTCTCTTATATTGTATTCATAATGGGATTTATGAGTGAATGCTTATTTCACATGTTGTATAGGATCATGAAATTCATTATTGCACTTATATTCTCTTTCAACATGTTATTCATTATGTTCAAGCATGGATAAAATATATTAAAATCAAGAAGATAACATGTATAATATAGACCGTCAAGCACATTTCAATCCTTATTATTATAATGATACATCTTATAATGACTCTCGTAAAATATTACAATCATTAAAATAAAAATGTTGTCACCATTTGAGGGTAAGAATATCTAGACATTTCACATAATATTGAAATAATAGGTCTTGGATACAAAAAATATTTTACTTCTCATGGAAAAAGCCAATCTATACCATCTCCTAAGATCATACCTATTTTTATAACATCCAATCCAATTTACTTCTTATCACAACTAGAGCTAAAGAGAATGAGCACAAACTTTTGTGTTTCCTCCTCCTCACTCTCAACCTACTTCTGTCTATCAATGTATTCTCATTATTTGTCTAAGGCTCAATTATATTACCATGTTCGTGTTGTTCAAACTAAAGAGGATGACCAACTTTACCTTCCCAACCTAATCTATTTGATCACAATGTTCCTCCTCCTCTACCTCCTTCAAGGCAAGTTTATCAACCCAAGGGATATGATCTTATTTACTAATTATGTAATACTCTAGCCAATATTTTTATTCTAGAGCTATTAAAGAGATCACTAGCCTACAAGGATATATTATATGTAATGTTGTGAGATATCACTCTTCCTATGGATACTTGTCCATCATTTTTTACTTTTATCATGAATACCTTTAAGGATATTGACAATACTATTACTTTTTATAAGGAATACAAACCTCTGAATCATATCATTAAGAAAAAATTTCCATTATTTATTCAAATTCAAGTACATGGAAATATAGGCAAGCATGAATTGATTTATAATGGTTTTGAGATAAATAGAGACATCCATGACTTCATACATAAACTGGGCTTCAATAATGATAATCTTCAAATATATGAACAACCTATACATTACTTTGATATCACTCCAAAATAAATATTGGTAACTATCACATTGGATTTACTATTAGACCTTAAAATTATATTTACTATTGTTCAAGTCCTACCTGATCAATTATAATATAATCTCCTATTGGGTTGGACTTGAATTCATGCAATGAAATACATACCTTTTACATTTTGTAGATGCATCAAATTTTTGCATGATATATATGAATATATAATTCCAACTGATAATGTACCTTTTAAATATTAAAAAATAACATAATCACATTTTGATAAGTTATACATCATACCTCTTGAGAAAATAATTCCAATGGCATAAATGCATGCTTATGAAGTAGGTGAATCAAGTAATGTTAATTATACCCATAATTTATTCACATTTTTAAGTAGATAGAGGAACATATCAATAAGTTACACAATCTAGACATCTAAAATTGGCCACCAATGGCTCCATAACCAACTTTAGATCCATTCTTACCAACCTTTGCACATTTATCCTAACAATGTCTAAACATCCTAAATTTGGCTTCATCACATGCAATTAAATAAATTTGACCTATAAATCAATTAAAAAGATAAAATGCCTAAATCATTTAATTCAAAAGTTGCACAAATATTAAAATTCCTAAAAGAGATTAATTAAAATGCAAATCCTAATCAAATCCTAATTGAATTCATCCATGAGCAATTAAATCAATTATCAAAAAGGGAAATTCAAGAATCAATAAATATCCTAGGTTTTCATCATTAGATTTTGTGAGTTGTCATTTTTGGAAAATATCCCACCCATGCTTATTCCATGTTAATCATGAACATTTGACACCTTTTAACCCTACTTAGGTTAAATAAGCCAACCAAGGTTAGGATTTAACTCATTCTAAGTGATTTCAAAGCCAATAAAATCAAGCCTAGATCTCTTCATTTGGAGAGCATGGAACATAGTAGAGTTATAATGTATTATTTAAGGCATGAAGCAACTACAATGTTATAATACCAAAATTGAACCAAGCCAAGTCATTTTCCAAGAAACATCAAACCAAAGCCAAGCCAAGCCTAGTGCTAAGAGGAGATGGAGATAGCCAAATCCCCTTGATGAAGACCTTTTGAGCACAATCCAAGCAAGCCAATGAACACATCATTTGGAGCATTTAAGGAAGGTAAGGAAGGTTTTTTTTTTGCATTTTAGTTGAGCTTTATCATTTTTTGTTTGTTCACCAAGCTCCCCCTATGATCTAGGCATGGAGGTGTTAAGCTTTGTTAGTGTGTTTATTTTCATTTTTATTTTATTTTGAGAGTATCACTTGATCTAACATCTCCTCCATCATTAAATTCCTAGCATCACAAATGGCACACTCAGTGGGACCCATTGTATCCCACATACCAAGGACATAAATATACAACTTTTAAATTTTCATTTGGATGCTTAAAGCTCTCTAAACTTAATTTTTTAACCAGATTTGATTTGGGTTTATTTCTCAGATTTACATAGAGACTGGTGACAGTTAGTATAATCAATAATAATTTGGCCTAAACTGGCCATAGTTATGACCAACCAACCCTGATTCTATGTCAACCACCAATGGTTGGGTTGTAGGGGGAAAATGTTCATAAAGCTTATATTTTTATTCTTTCTATTATTCCCTTTCATGGTGTTGACCAAATTTTGCCCACAACCAAAAATTTTGGTCCCCTTCCTCCATTGCTAGTCAATGCCAGTCATTTTTAGGTGCATAAGTTTAATGAGTTTGGTTCATGGCCTGGTTTAGGTGGTTCAGTGACCTTTGGTTCAAAGGGTCCATCTTCAAGTTCAACATCTTGATTCTTCAACGGTTGAACCATTGAACCATTGAACCATTTTTGGTTCAACGGGTTTGGTTCAATGGGCTTGGTCAAAGCAAGTAGTTTGTCAGCCTTGGTTCAATAGTTCAACAGTGCGCAATGGTTGAACCCTTAAATTGTTGAACCATTTTTGGTTCAACGGCTTGGTTCAAGGGTATGCCCTTGGCTGAAGGGGAGTCTGCAAGTTTAATTCCCTTATTTAGGGTAGGCACTTCAACACATAAAGTTCAAATCTGGGTAAGTTCAAATTCAAATTTTTTCAAATTTGACTAAGTCCTGAATTCCTTTAAACTTTTTGCTCGAAGGAATTCGGGTGCAGCTCAAAGCAAAGACAAACCCAGGAATTTTTGTGGAATTTTTCTCCATGAGAAAATGTCCAAAGACAAAAGTCTGTGGAAAATACAAAAAGCCCGTGGGGACCCGAGAGATCGTCCGAAGCATCGAAGGACCCGCTGAAGGACCCCAAAGGGCAGGTGCCCTTGCGGGGAACTTCCAGCCCAAATACAAAGGGGCACTAAGCAAAGCCACAGAGAAGCCATGAAGACCTAATGAAATTTTGGATGGGGATGGTGACATCCTGGAGGACATCAAAATTAGTAGAATAAGTTAGCTGTTGGTTTTCAAACCAATGATGGCCATATGAATGTCAAAGTTAGTGAAACAAAATGGCCATTTGTTTTCAACTAAGAGAGAGCTAACCAAGGGGCCAGAATGTAGTGACCCACTAAAAATTCACCCCCGAGGGCTGAAGGAGCCAGAAGAGACAAAATTGAGAAATGACAAGGAGACAAGCATGGAGTGAGCAAATAGTTAGTCCAAGTGGTGCCAATTTGAGAAGTGACTCGGATAGGTGAAACAATTCGTACGAATTGATCATTTGGGATGCAAATAGCTAGTAAGGCAATTGGGTTTCTCCATTTTACATTTAATGAGAAAACAAACCGTGTATTGACCTTGAAAAGGTAGACTTCAAACAGATAAAGTGCATAACTCATTAATGTTTTGAGCGACTTGTTCTTCCCAATGAAGGGACGTGATGGGCCACTTGTAAACAAAGAGTGCCAAATGGGCCTCTTTTCTTCTCATATATATTTAGGACTTGTCATTTTAAGAGGGATCTTCCACATTTTTAAGGCGCAGCCCTAGCAAAATTTCCACCTGAATCAATAAACATAGTTTTACATCCATCTTGGATAGATTTTTTCTATGTATGTCTTGAGTGTTGTTTGTGTTCAGTCATTCTTTCTTGATGCTTTCACAGGCCCAACACCAACATACCTATTGTCTACAAGGTGCCATCTCTGCAGCTGATAGGAGGAGATCAAGATTTTGAGAAGTCAAAATAAAGGAGATTACTTACAGCGTGCATTCCATAGCACCTTGGTGAAATCTCTATTTTCTATGTTTTCATGAGAGCCTCCCTGCCATTTTCTTTATAGCATGGTCCTTCTACCAAGACTGAAGTGTATGTATGCATTTGTCTAGTTTTAAGTGTGGATGTGAGAAAGTCATTTCATTTTGGTGTATCACCTCCTTAGAGTAGTTTGTATTCTTGCAATTTTTCTCCCTTTTCATCCCCCCCAGTTTATATATCTAGATATGTATGTATTTACACTTGCTAGAACAAACATGATGCATCAAAGGGAGCTAGCCCTTATCTAGAGACTCTCCCCTCCAGCTTCGCTAGTCCCACAGGCGAGAGGGGAGTTTCCATAGTTGTGAAGAGAAGGCAGGAGCTCGGCCTCCTGCCAAGGGTGTAATCTCTTGTGTCAACACATGGTTTCTTAGTTTCAAAGGCATCTAAATCACTAGACTTAAGTTTATCTTGTATATTTTATTGATCTTTAAACTAACCATTGCCTAACCTAATGTGTTTGTCTTTTTTAGTTTTGCCTTTGAATCCATAGGTTATTGACAATGGTTTTTATCATTCAACATCAATTTACTTGACCAACAATAGTTCCCTATTAATCGATCATCACAGTTGCCTTAAAAATAGTGGTGGTCATCTGTGACCATCCACGATCATTGTGTGAAATAAAATTAAAACTTGAGAGCTAAAATTAAACTTCATTAGCCCAATCAAGAAAGTGATTTAAAGTAGGCAGTTATTATCTAACAATTTTAGGTTGAAAGATCAAGTTGAACACCAAATTTGCATGTTTTGACCAACCAAACATTTCATTTTGGTATTTTCATAGGAATTAGTCAAATCTTGCATATTTCAATTTAGGCACTAAAATGAACATGTTAGATCTTACACATTTGGTATCTGGTGCATAAAATGAATCTAACATGCTAAGTCTTAAAAACATTTCAAATTTGGTGCCTAAAATACATGTTTAAATATTGAACATTTCAAGTTGGTGTTTTAAAATGAACTTAGGATACATCTTGCACATTTGTACTTTGGGCTTAAAATGAACTAGATGGTCTTCCTTAAATTGGTATTTTTTGCAAATATTCTTTCAATTTTTTGAACTTAATCTAAGGGGATAGTAAAGAACAATGTCACATTTTATTTGGTGCTTAAAAATCAAATTTTCACTTGAATTGTTTGTAAACTTGTTTATTGATTTTTTGTTTCGTAAAAAGGATAGCTCATGTATGCTTTCCCCCTATCCCCTATAAGGAACTCATGGGATCAAAAGTGCCTTTACATTGCATTTGGTGCCTAGTCTAAGGCATATAAATAAAGTTACCTAAGCTCTCCCCAAACTTGTATAGTATTAGGTGATCCAAAAGCAACCCTAAAGTCTTTCTACTCATCTTTTATTTTCATCAATTTCAGATTATGAAGGGGATGTCATTACCTCTTACAAGTTCTTTAGGGAAACATTGGCCCAATGCTTCATCTCCTTGCAATGTTTCAATCCCTCTCCATGGAGGGTATATAAATTGGGATCACCCCACTAGGATAGTGGTTTGAATGGTTAAACCATATATGTTAGTGGTAAGATGGCCTAGAACAAATGATCAATTAGGACATCATACTAAATTGAGCAATTGACATATGTAGTGGTTGTAAAAACTACAAGACATTTACATTAAAAGCTAATTAATGTGGATCCAATTGCCATGTTGTTTTTATTGTGTGAAAATGTGAAATTTTGTACACATGGGATCAATCTAGATGGTCATAACTTTTAATTTTTAGTTGACCCCACTTTCTCACATCTTGATAGGATCTAGGATGATATACTTAGTTGTATTTTAATCATCTATTCTTTATTACTTGGTGTGTTAGAACTAAAAATTGTGTTGTTTAAACCATGTCATGAATGAGTCTTGTGTCTAAAACTACTTCATTATTTGAGGAGGTGTTATGCCATCCGTTTGACACCTTGCTTTAACTTAGAAAACCTTTGTGTCAAAATGTTGAGTGTGGCACTTGATTGAGATGGGTAACATTATGCTACCCAAATCAATTCAAGTTTCATGCCTTAGCAAGTCTTGAAACAACAAACCCTTGTCACATATTTCTTAAGTGATAACACGATTACACTACCCAAATTATTTAAGAAGACTTGTCTTATGTCTCAATTATTACTATTTAACATAATCATGTTGTTCAAATTTGCCTAGATTATTGGTTATCAAAATCCTAGTTTACCTTAGTTGAGTTTTTGATTAACTTTTACAAAGTTTGGATCTAAACAATGATTGATTTTTGTTTAGGCCTTGACACGCAAGGGCTAATACATAGATATTTCTTTTTTGGGTTGCATAATTTAGGCTAATTCATTACTTATATTTGGAAACTTTATTATTTGTGTCTTTGTTTGATAGAATCAATCCATATTCAAAGTGCCTTTTATTTTATGTTTTACAACCATATCAGATCATGTTTATGTCTAGAATCAAGTACCTAGTCATTGCCAAACTATTCCAAGTTTGTTAGATTAATCATCATCCTCATCATTTGTTTCAAGTCTAGATTTTGATGTCACATTTGGCCAAAAGTAATAACACGTCCTATTTGATCCTATATTTTGAGTCCACATTTGGACAAAAGACCTAGCAATATTTCCCTTTCTTAGTTTAGACCTATTTGGAACATGTTTGGACATTAGATTATGGCATCTTGTTTTTAGGTCATTTTACTTGACCTTATTTATGTTAAACATTTAACATTAGACATTTGACATTATACTATTTTTACCAATCTTTGCATCAAATGTTTTAGATATATAGTTCCACCCTCAACCAAGTTATATTAAGTTTTGAACCTCTTTATCTTTTTAAACATAGCATTTTAGAGTTTGTATAACTCTAACCCTAGCTTATCGCAAAAAAATTGCCATTTCATTTTATCATGGCTCACTACACACGCAGTGGAACTATCTAAAATCCAAGATATGGAAATGTTAATACATAGGAAGACTTTGTTTAATACCCTTATGGATACAATGTTATTTAAGAGATAGATTCATATCCACCAATCAACACTCAAATAAGGGAATAGATTTAAGATCCTTTGGCCAATTATTTGGTTAGAATGCCTCCATACATAGAGAAAGATTAAGAATAGATGGCCCAATTTTTGGCTAGCATACCTACGGTTGAAAAAAATGTCCAACATTAACCCTACTACTTGACCATGTCATCAACCTATGATCCTAATAGAGCTATAGAGATAGGGCATGATAATTTTCCAAATCTACCAAGAGGGCCTTATAACATGTTTTACAATCCAAATAATAATCAAGCCTCTTCTAATAAACCTAACATAATATTACCAATGCCATATCTAGATTTGTGTATGATTATCACATAAAGAGGCTTCATGGATGACTAATTCATGCAAATACAAACAACATTTCAAGCATATCAAAACCTAGCATGTAATTTCAGCAACTTGGCTATGTTAAATGCACCTCTTATTTAGTCACTCCCTTTAATAGGATTATTATTTAAGTTGATAGGTCAATAAAATCAAGTTTTAGAACTACTTACATAAAACAGTTTGATCAAAAACATGTTCAATACTGTAGAAACCTAAATCTGGCCACCAATAACCTCCAACCAAGATTTTGACCAATTTCTACCTAAAGTGCATAATTTGACCTAAAAACACTAAAATGAATTAAATGAGTTGAAATTTATATATTCAAGTGCTAATTATAGCTAGGTTATCCTTAAATGGGTCAATTCAATTTATGGGCTAGCTAACTTTGATCAGATCATTCTGAGTCAAAATGCCAATTTTGTACCTAGGTGCTCTGGATTGCTCTTTCATTTCAAATATCTTGCACAAGAAATGTGCTTTTGTTATTTTTTTTTGATAATATCCTAAATGGGATAATGGATCCAACACATCTGACATCACCTTCCAATTCCAATCCAATTTAATTTTGGACAAATAACAAGACATTTTGATCAATTTGAGTAATTTATGCACAAAGTGCTTAAACATGCTTAAGAGCTAATTAATCCAAATCAAGGCCTAATTAGTAATTCCATGGAAACTTTTTGAAAACTTGTTTTTAGATATGAATATTAAATATATACATCATTAGGTGACCTCATATCTTGGGCAAACATCCCTGGGCCATAAATGCCACAAATATCAGGATTCATGCCTCATCAAATCTCTCCATGCCTCTTAATTACTCCTCTATCCCAAATATTGATGAGCCTATTTATAAATTTTAATTACAAAATTGGATTAATCCTTAGCCACACATCTCAATCTTGAGATGGATAGTTTAGGTTGATTCTAATTAATCTCAAAAATCTATAAATAAGAGGCCTTACCCAATCATTTCTAAGCTTAATTTGTGCAAAGTTATAATGCAGGATTGGTTCTAAAATATTCATGAAAAGTAGTGTTACCATGCCAAATTGATTCCAAGCTAAGCCAAAGCCAAATCTGCCAAGGAGAGATATAGGTAGCTAAGCTTCCATTTACAAGGACTTCATGAGCATAAACCGAGTAAGCCAATCGAAGAATACTCTTGGAGTATCAAGAAAAGTAAGGAATGTGTGTTTTCTAGCATTTTAATTATGCTTTGTTCATTTATCTTTCTTCACTAAATCTCACCCTAGTAACTAGACATGAATATGTCATTTTAGTGTGTTTTTTATTTAGTTTCATTCACTAACACAATACTAATCTCCTCTTCTTAGTCAAATTCCTAGTTCACATAATGGCACACTCGATGGGACCCTTCTAGCTTCACAAAATTGGTCACAAACCTCCCTCAAGCAACTCACTAATCTTGTCCTTACAAAATCTTAGAGTGGGAGGCTTAAAAAAGTGAAAATTTTAAGTAAAAATGTTTATATGGAAGTCATGGGTTTGTTCTGACCCAGTCATGGTATTGTTCTGTAATTAGCAAGATTGTTATTTGGACTAACGGTATTATGTTTAACTAATTTGATTTTTAGACTAACTATGTTTTCATGTAGGGTCAATAATATCACTACTGAGTCAATCATAGGATTATCCTATTATTAGCAAGGTTGTTTAATCAAGTCATGGTATTGTCTAATTGTTAGCAGTTAATGAAAATACCGTGACTTGATAAGTAGTGAGATTATACTGTTATTAGTAGTATTGTAAAACTAAGTCACGATATTGTGACTAAACCACCTATGGTTAAGTTATAATACTTTAACTCTTATAGTCATGGTATTTTCCTATAAGTAGTGGGATTGCTCTATGTAATAGTGGGATTGTACTATGTAAAAAACCTGAGAGCTCTTTTTTCCAAGTTCATTATTTCAAACTCAAATTAGCTTCAAGGCTAAAAAACATACTAACACTTTTGTTTCAATACCAAGCTTGAAATTTTCTAAAAACATGTTTTAGATCATCTTTTGCATGCCTTAAAATGGATTAGGAACCTTGTTTTGGTGTTTAACAAGAAATTTAGATGTTTATGGTGAATGTTTTCAAAGTCTGCAATTAAGACCAAGGGGTCAAAAAAACACCATCACATCTTTCATTTGGACATAAAATTGAACACACTTATAATTTTTATCTTCAATAATCGCTTGATTTAAATTTTTTTAGAAAAGAGAGGGGTGTTGCATGTATACTCTTCCATTTGTCTCCTTTAGGGAACCTTTGAAATCAAAAGTGTCATTCTTATTGTAAATTTCCTAGTCCAAGGCATAGAAAGAATATCATCTAAATCACTCCCCAAAAACTCATCAAATTTTGGGTGACCTTGAAAATGACCCTAAAGTCTTTCTCTTTTAGTCTTTTATTTCATGCAAACTTGGCTTGTGAGGGAGAGTTCATTACCTCCCATGAGTTATTTAGAGAAGCTTTGACCTGGGGTTTCATCTCCTGATATTAACTTCACTTACTTATTTTGAGTTGCACATGAGATGTATCTGCATTTGGACATCACACTACACTGAGTGAATAATAAGATGTAGTGGTTGTAAAAAGGACTAGACCATTTTACAACTATCCAATGCTATGATCACCCAATTTTTATGCTTGTCTTTTGCATCATTTGATGTGAAATTCATTATGCAATTAATTCCCCTAAAAATGTTTGAAAACATGATAGTTAGTCAACCCCACATTGACATACCCTTGTTAGGATTTGGATAATTATACTTAGTGTATTTTGGTCATTTATCTTGCTTGGTGTTTTTGAGACTAAAATTTATTTGTTTGTTCATAAAGCCACATCAAACCCAATTTTTCTATATGTCACTCTTTTGTCTAAAGAGGCATTATCCTATCCTTTTTACACCATACTTGTGCCTTGAAATTTTTTCTAAACTTATTTGTGTGTGTGTCATTTGAGTTGCTAAGGGTAGTGTTATGCTACCTAAATCATGTCAAAACATTTTCAACCTTTTGATTCTTTGAAACATAACATAAATCACATAAGTCAAGAATGATTACATCATTAGGCTACCCAATCTACTTCAAAACTAGGTTACCTTGTATCAAAAAAACCATTTATTTCAAACCATGTCATGTATACCATTTAGACCTTTGTCATGTGTTTTCATGTTGTTTGATCTTGTCTAGCTTGTTTGGTTAAAATCCTAGTTTTCAACATTGAGTTTTCAATTAACCTTATCTAGTTTGGATTAAAACATTGATTGATTTTTGTTTAGGCCTCAATTCATAAGATTGATACATAGATATTTCTCTTTTGGGTTGCATAACTTTGGTTAGTCAATTACCCAAATTTGAAAAATATTGGTGGTTTGTTTGTTCAAAGCCTATCCTCATCATTGTTTATGCCTTTATTTAGGAGAACACAACCTTTATTCAAAGAGCCTTTTACCTCATGCCTTATTCCAACTGATCATGTTTTATTTCAAGTATAGCTTTTGATGTTATTTGGTCAAAAGTCCTAGTGTATGCATGTGTGTTTAAGCCTAGCTTTTAACTCTACATTTGAACAAAAGACCTAGTAACTCAACTTTTCCCTTTCCTAGTTTAGACCTTTTTTAGAACACTTTGACCTAGACTTTTGACATGCTCATTTTTATTTAGACACTTGACCTTTTGTGTGTATGACATTTGACATTATAAATTTGATGTTAGTTTTTTTATGCCAAGTCTTAGAAAAAATAATTTTGGAGATACAGCTCCACTTTTAGACCACATTGGAGATATAATTCTACCTTTTAACCAAGTTAGACTAAGCTTGAACCATTTGTCCTTTGGACATAGTTTTTTAGAGTTTTTAGAACTCTAAGACTTTTTATTTTAGAGTATAATTTATGTGCATATGTCTCTCTACACTTATGGTGGAGTCATGTACAATCCAACTTATGATAGAATGGCTACACAAAATCCCACTAGGGACCCCTATAGGGAAAGATTTTCTAAGGAGTTCTATTATTCTCCCTACAATACTCTATATGGGGAATATAGTCAAAATCCAATGAATCCAAATTGAGACCTTGATTGGTATGAAGAGGCTCGTAAGGAGGACTTTAAAGACCCAACTATAGATAATGTTGTTTGGGATATGGATCCATATCCTCTTTACAATAATCAATACATAGAACATAGTCAAGAGCTAGCTTATGAGCCAACTCACAATAGGGATGATATGGTTTATGAGGAAAACTTGGATGCTTTAGCTTATGCAAGTAATCAAGCTCCACCACATCATACCATTTCTATTCTAGGACCATAATGTCACACCATTCTCATACCAAGACCTCATCCTTTATTTTGTGTGAGTAATCAAGCTCCACAATGCCAAATCATTTTTATACCAAGACCTCATCCTTTGGATTGTGTGAGAAATCAATCTCCATAATGCCCATTCATCATTACAAGACCTATTCCTTTGGCTTGTGTAAGCAATCAAGCCCCATAATGCCCTATTATTACCATTTCAGGACTTCATCTTTTGGTTTATGTGAGAAATCATTTTCCATGATGCCCTACCATTATCTAACCACAAGTCATTCCTCATCCATTACCAATCCCATCTAAACCTCAACTAATCCAATCATTAGAAGACTAAGCTATATTCAAAACTAGTATCTTTCAACTCATTAGAAAAAAAGGCCAAAATAACCAACCAATCCAAGATGTTTTTGTTGAACCAACTATTTATGATAAGTCAACCTATGATGAATCACCTATTAATCCTATACCAATTGTCAAGGAGTCTCACTCTAATGAGCTAGTCTTTACTAACTCACTTCTTAATGATTATAACCACCTTTGGTAAAATCATTACCTTGACCATATGCCTATTTTTTAAGAGCTACCTATTAATAAATCAATGTTTGAGGAGTTATCTCTTAACATTTTTCCCATCTTAAAGAAGTCTCACTTTGATAAACTAGTCTTAGTGGAGCCCATCATGCCATTATAGGTTGTTACTTATCCAATACTAAACATTTAATAAGACATAATTATAATAGAGTACCCATAAAATGAAGAATCAAAGTTAGAGTCAGGTTTTATTCTTGAACTGACATTATATTTACCTTTAGAATCTAAATCAACATCAGTCTCAACATCAAATTTAGATTCCCTTGAGTTAGAATCAAATTCAAAAGAAGAATATGTTTATGGTTGTTACGACATTGGTTATGTATGCCTTGTAGATTAATTTGAATACATTTTTTATCCTTTTATATTTTTTTAGTATGAATACTTTAGCTTTGACACAAATTTTCCTAGTATCTCCTATAAGGATTATGATGCCAACACCCATTCGATTACCATTCCACATGCCATTACCATCAACTAATATATCCATATTATTAGAATTATATCTCCCATAAGTGTCAATTAGGATTAACAAAATCACACTTTGTTGAACTGTATCTACGGTGACATAGCAGTTGAAGAAGAGCAAGGAGGCCAAGACCACATTCATATAGCAAAAGAGCTCTCTCATAGTGAAACCTTCTCAAAGGCACTAGGGGAAAATCAAAGTTAGAAATAAACATATTCTTGTGAAACTTTTTAAAAATTGCTAGAAGAAAATCAAAGTCAAAATCTAATGTTCATTAGTGAAACCTTCTCATAGGTGCTATGGGACAATCAAGACAACTTCATTAGTGAAAACCTCATTGAGGCACCAATAGCTGAGAACAAAATTTCTTTACTACTTGATGAGGGCAAAATCAAAGATCAAATCAAAATAGCTTCCAATCTATAGCCTAATCAGATGGTAGCTACTCTCAATATCAAACAACAAAAAAATATGGTGGTCCTATTGAGAGAAAAAGTCTTTGGCCCTGCCACATCTAAAGTTATGTCAAATCTGACATCAGCAACATTATGTATGACTAAAAGTCCCGATCTTCATTTGTTTCCCTACCATTCCATAATCCATTATCATCTACCATTTCATTTCACAAACAAATCTATCATCCAACTTTTATCTCTATTTACCATACATGGCCACACTTTCTTTTACAGAGGATATAAAGATACCTTGTCTCAACACTTGATATAATCAGAATCAATGACTAACGAAAATCATAAAAACATTCTTGACAACTAAATCTATAGTAATTTCTTGATAGAGTAACTATTTAGATGAGGTGTGGGATAGAAATTAACATGATTGATTATTTTATTTGTATCATTTGTTGATTACGATGTACATCTCTCCATCAGTAGTAATAATAAAATTGAAAACCACACCCAGGCCAAAAACATGTATCATACCATTTCATATACCATACCATTTCATTTACATGCCTATCATTGTTACATATCCATTTTCCATTATTGCATGTTCTTGATATTCACCCTATCACTTGGGGGCAAACCCTCTTACCATTTTATCCATTATATCATTCCATTCCTATCTAGACTAAAGCCTATTTTTACTCATCCTACCCAATCCTATTTTGATCTTGGTTACTTTGGTTCTTCCTGCACTTTTTATGAGAGGATTCAAATCAAGTTTTAATAATCAATCCAATTCATGTTTACAATGATAATCTATGAAATTAGTGTGATATTTCATCTGGAAAGATATCTTTCATCTTATCAAGTTTGTTTATGTGAGCTTGATTATAACCACCTATGGGAAAATTATTATCATTAACCTATGTCATTATATCTTATTTATAACTACCTATGGTCAAATTAGGGGCAACACTTGTTTTCCATGCATTATCGCATCACCTTGCCATTACTATTTTCATTTGACTGGCCATTTGCTAGATTTGAAAACTTGTTGGGACCTAGTTGGTTTTTCCTCACCTTTTTTGTGGATAAAATTACTATGACTTGAGGTCATTTTAGGACTATGTGGGTCATGCTGAATTCATGTTGAGGTCACCTCAATCCCCCTTTTTATAAGCTCTTATCATTTTACAAGCAACCTAAGCCATACGCTCTCATCATTTTGTAAGAAACCTAAGCCATACACTCTTGCCATTTTGTGAGTAACCTAAGCCATATGCTCTCATAATTTTATGAACAACTAAGATATATGCTTTTACCATTTTGTGAGCAACCTAAGCCATATGCTCTCACTATTTTATGAGCAACCGAAGCCAAACACTCTAGCTATTTTGTGAGTAGGTATCTTGTCATTCTCTAACAAGTTATGATACCTCAAAATGCCAAAAAAATTCATAACATTTCAAAAATCCAAAAACATTTATCCTCTCTAAGCCTAGTCAGTTATCCTTGATCCACCTAACTGGGGCATGGTCATTGTTTAGATGCTTTCTTTTGCTTTTATTTTCAATCTTTCTATTTATTTATTTATTTCAAGTTGTTTGTTTGCTTGCCAATTTGTTTGCTTTCATCATTATTGCCTTAACTCAATCTATATATGTTCATTGGGTGATTTCTTGAAAACATTAGTCTTGAGTCCATCCATATCTATATATTAACATTATCATCATGGTTTTAATCATTGGTTTTTTATTTTTGATTGTTTATTAGATATCAGGATTCAGTCCTTATGCATTTTTTGACCAAGTCTTCATGGTGTGCTATCATGAATCCTACCATCACATGATATAGCAAAAATTATCTTCAATAAGGTCTACAATCAATAGAGCTGTAAAAATTTTCTCCTTGGCACCTTGGCAAATCCTCCCACCCACTTTGATTAATATAGATCATTTGACCACTCTAGTTGTATCATTATTAATCAAGATGAGCATCTCCTCATTAATAGGTATAATTAAATCATTCTATTGATCAATCTCATTCCTATATCTATCTCTTTCATCACTTTATGCCCACTCATCTTTAATCTATATTTTAGGTTATATCCTTGAGTTATGATTATTAATCAACCCTAATTGGGGCACCATCATCTTTATCCAATTTAGGTCCTTGTAATGATTATAACCACCTATGGGCAAATCATTATTCTGACTTTTATTCCTAATTATAACCACCTTTGGGTAAATCAGCATCCTTTTTAAATCAATGCATGTAGGCATTTTCTCATTTGGATTAATCTCAACCATAGGTTAATTTCACCTTTCTTCTTATTTCTTTTTAAGGGACCATCCATCAACATATGTGATGGCCACTCCCTCAAGGGGGAATCATCATAGGCTTCCCAAAATCATTTGGAGCTTTGTTCTTTAATCATCATCTTCTTATTGGCATATAGGCCATCTCTCATTATTTGAGAATATATTGCTTTGATTATGGTTTGAAACTTCTTCCCAAATAGAGGCAAATTGTAGACACCTAAATCTATCTACCAATAACCTCTAACCAGGCTTTTGACCAATGTCCACCTAAAGTGCACAATTTGGCCTAAAAATACTAAAATGCATTAAATGAGTTTAAATTAATATATTCAAGGGCTAATTCTATCTATGGTATCCCTAAATGGCAAAATGTAATTTATGGGCCAACTAACTTTGATCAGATCATTCTGAGTCATAATGTCAATTTTGCACCTAGGTGCTCTAGATTACTCTTTCCTATCAAATCTATTACACAAGACACATGCCTTTGTTATTTTCTATTGATAATATCCTAAATGGGATAATGGATCCAATGCATCTGACATCACCTTCCAATTCTAATCCAGTTAAATTTTGGACCAATAACAAGACATTTTGATCAATTTGAGTAATTTGTGTACAAAGTACTTAAACATGCTTAAAAACTAATTAATCCAAATCAAGGTTGAATTAATAATTCCATGAAAACTTGTTGAAAACTTGTTTTTAGAAATGAATATTGAATATTTGCATCATCAGGTGACCTCATTTATTGGGAAGACATACCTAGGCCATAAATGCCATAAATATTAGGATTCATGCCTCCCATGCCTCATAAAATCCCTCCATACCTCTTAATTATTCATCTATCCCCAATATTTATGAGCCTATTTATCAATTTTAATTTCAAAATTAGATTAATCCTTAGCCACACATCTCAATCCTGAGGTGGATGGTTCAGGTTGATTCTGATTAATCTTAAAAATCTATAAATAGGAAGCCTTACCCAATAATTTCTAAGATTAATTTGTGCAAAGTTATAATGTAGGATTGGTTCTAAAAGCTTCATGTAAACTAGTGTTACCATGCTAAATTGATTCTAAGCCAAGCCAAGCCAAAGCCAAAGGTGCCAAGGAGAGATGGAAGTAGCAAAGCTTCCATTGACAAGGACTTCATGAGCACAAACCAAGCAAGCCAATCAAATAATAATCTTGGATCAGAAAAGAAGATAAGGAATGTGTATTTTCTTAAATTTTAGATGTGCTTTATTCATTTGTATTTCTTCCCTAAGCTCAACCTAGCAACTATGCATAAAGATGTTAGTTTAGTGTGTTTTTTATTTGGTTTCATTCACTAACACAATACTGATCTCCTCTTCTTAGTCAAATTCTTAGTTCATAAATACCCCAACCATTAAGGAAGTGTCTTCTAATTTTACATAAAATAGTGATAAAAATGTAGTGGATAATGCCCAAGCAATGTCTAATCTAAACCATAGTGGTTTTAATGCACAAATAACTAGCCAATAATAAAATGTGACTTTAACTAGCACCATTAATGGTTTACAAACTCAGGGACTAAGAATTTCTACATCCCAAACTCAACCAACTACCTCTAATCCTTAACTAGTTGATTCTTCTAGTACTCAACAACAAGGATTAAGTAGTCAGCTAATGAGCAGTGTCATGCCACAATAGAATGTGATGAATATTGCTCCACCACAATAGGTGATGAGTAATATTCCATAATAGAAGGCACCATCAAACATACCCATGTATTAGGGGTAAAACATATTACAACCTTAGTAGGGGGAAATTAATGTTCCGCCTCACCGAGTAACAACAAACATACCTCTTCAATCATAGACTAACATGTCGATCAAAAACCAAATAATTTCTAACCAACAATGTGTAAATATTGGTTAGTAATAGAATCTAAATCTCCAACATGCATCCACTTCCCGATAGGGATTCATATAACAAAGAGGTTCCAATGTTCCTCAAGTACCTATTAGGTAACAATTACCTTTCATACAGAACATGCCACAAGTTTGGACATAGGGTATTGGTTCCCAAGTTCCCCCTCAATAGTAAGGTTTGATTAGTTGGTAGCATATCCTTATTTAACCTCAATAAGCAAAGTATAGATATATTCTTAAACCCCAACCATAGTATCAAGCCCACATACCTAATCCCAACCATAATATTACAACATAATATGTGTAATTTCAACAATTGCACCCTGACCCACACATGCATATTCCTGGTTCATTTCTTAGCCAATATAACATTCACCAACACATACCTCCATTATACCTCAGTTAAAGTAATCCACTTATGACTACTCAATATTTACCTTAGGTCAATGTTTCCACAAGTTTCCTCAAACAAAAGATATAATAAATTAAGGATGCAATTGCCACCATCCAAGATGGGAAAAAAGTCCAAAATTTTAAGTTTTATGACATGTGTTCTTACCCTTTCAACATGGAGCACTTACAAATACCATTTCCTCCATGGTATGAGCCACTAAAGTTTGACAAATACAAGGTGAACGGTAAACCCAAATCATATATGATGGAATTCATTGTCACATGCCAACTAGTGGTCTATAGTGACATATACTTATTGTTTTTGTTTCCAAGAAGTCTAACTAGATAAGCCTTGAAATGGTTCTTGAAATTGCTAAAGAGTTCAGTTTCTTATTTCGATGATGTTTCAGACAAGTTCATGCAGCACTTCTCTTATAATCTCAAGTACAATATTTCATTAGTAGACTTGACATAAGCAAAAAAAAAATAGTAAAAAGCTTCATAAGCTATCTACAGTAAAAGAGAGCCCTTACAAGCCAATTTATGCATAGTCTACTAGACAAGCAACTATTCGCTATGTTTACCAAAAACCTACATAGTGAGATATCTTATTATCTATAGTTGCAGTGTGTGCATACGTTCAAAAAAATCATTCATAAAGGTTTAGTGATTGAACGAGCCCTTATTAACAAAGGTTTAGTGATTGAACGAGCCCTTATTAACAATGGGATCATTAAATTAACCTCATCAAATTATAATAATACCCAGAATCAAAACCAAAATAATGTCCAAAGCCAACATCTAGTCCAAGTATAAGCATCACAACCAACACATGCCAAATATAATTACAAACCTAATCAATTCAATCGCAATAAGAATGTTGTATGAAATAGAGTAACTATTGACCAAATTTGACTTCTAGTCAAATGAGGTCAACCCCTACTATTTTTAACTTTTTAATAAATTTCCCATGTGTCTTATGGGGTGTTATGTTGGTCTATCTTCTTACTTGGCCTTGTCTTAATCCTTATCTAAGTTCATCTACCTTAAAATGGCCTAGTTAACCAATGTCAAACTTTTTCAAAGCATCATTTTGTCTCAAATTGTCCTAATATGGTGTTTAACATGTTTAGATGTGTTTATAAGTCATTAATTTGCTCATTTATTATGTCTCATGTGCAAAAAAGGGTCTTTTGGCCACTTTTTAGCCTATTAATTGACTTGTACAGACTTTAAAGAGGTCAAATGTGTCACCAAGGTGGTTGAGAATGTGGAAAAGGTTATAATCTTGTCAGGGCTAGTCAGAGGTCAGCCAAGAGTCAGTTATGCTCTGAAAATGGGAGTTTCTCCTTGTTTTTAGGCCATTTCTAACACTTGTATAGACTTCTCAAGTTCCCTTATAGCTAAAAACGTGGTGGTGTGTCTCTTCACCTCCCCATAGGTCATTCCTATGTTTGGATTGAGAATATTGCATAAAAAGTTTCATTTCTAACTTATTTTCCTTCTTTTTCCATTAGCAAGCCAAGGAAGTGCAAGTTCAATCATTCACTATGGGTAGTATAGTTTGAGTTGGAAGAAATGATCTTGGGATGGATATTTATTTCATTCTAATTCACATCCATAATGATAAGTTCTATATTGGTGGATATTTGTTCATGAACAATCATTAACACTCTAGATAGCTTTTTATAAAATTGCATTCAAGAAGAGTATGGTTGTGCATCTATTTATTGTTTGAAGGAATCTATGGAGATGTGTGAGTTTGATGAGGTGTTTTTAGGTGGGAATAATTCTCTCTCCATTATATTTATAACACCCAACACTTCTCTTTTAATTCCCTTGAAGGAGGATTCTAAATTATGCTTATTTTCCAAGTTGGCAGCCATATATGGGTAACCTAAGTTTTATAATTTGAAGGAGAGATCCATGGGAGGTTTCAATGATCTTGGATTAATATTTTAAAATTTATTTCATTTAATTTCCATTATGATATATCAATTATTACTCCTTCAAATCCAAATTGCTCATTTATTCCCTTGTTTACTGCATGTGCATTTATAGTCATCTTACACAAGGTTTCTACGAGGTTGTACGAAAGAATGAATCATGGAACATATGATGGAACTCATGTTTGAGAACTAGCATATCCAAAGGTTGATATTTTCCATATCATGGAGGTTTAGAGGATATGCAAAGTGTAATTTTCACTTTAAATAGTGAGTTGGCTATATTGGGTCCCATAGTCCCCAAATGTTGTAAATAGAGATCTTGAAGCTTCTTTGAGATTATTTATGTCATGACAAAGAGAACTATTCAATGCTCTTTTTTGGTTCACCTTATATCCCTATACACCCTCAATAACCCTACCAATCTTGAGGTCAAATTTATAAGTGAATATGGGAGTTTCAAGGCCTCAAAATTGCTAAAAAATCATTGAATCCAATCAGTGGTATCTACAGGGTATGAATGGCAAATTGATTTGACACTTCAATTTTATGAACCTAGATCATGCCACCAATCTTGATCCATTAAAACTAGTCCAAAGAACAATATTGAGCTAGTGTGACAGTGATAAAGGTGAATTTATGTCTTGACCTCATAAACCTATCCTCTATCTATACAGGGGTCTGAGATGCTCAAACACAATAAACAGGGTTGTTTGTTAGTGAGGTAAAGGATGTGAAGTTTGTACCTTTGTTTGAGTCCATCAAGATGGATGTAGGAAAAATGAATGAAATTTGACCTAAATATAATTAAAATAAGGTCCTCAAACATCAAACTAAGCTTGGAACTAACCTCTCTTAAGAATATCTCAGTTCATACGAGATGGCCTAATCCTGGGATGAGGGATGCATTAATGAAAAAGAGTGAGTTTTAGCCTTGAAAAATAGTGTAAGATCACTCATATGAGATTTTTAACATAATATTTAATTGTATTGTATTAATAAATCATCATCTAAGCCTAAATCACCTATAGTTAGGCCTAAAGCAGGGTTTCTCTTCCTTTGAGTAGATAGCCTAGTCTAGGTTTCCAAGGACACAAGAAGAGGTTAGAGGCTAAAATATAATATTTATGGTTTTAATGCATAATTATAAGAATGGGGGACCCATAAATGACCCAAAAAATCTCAAATAACCACTTTAAATCTCTAAACCAAGCCAAACCCTGCCTACCCTCACAAGTTGCCTACCCCTAAAAGTCTGCCTTGGGAGTTTGAAGAGTTTAAGGGTAAAATGGAGGAGATAAAAACCCAAATTAGGTACAGATTATCCTTGGGACCCATAATACATTATCCTATCATAAATTTTCCAATAATAATGGTGCAGACACTCTTTGTTTTATCTCAGAGCAGGAGCAGTTTTAGCTTGCATGGAGATAGCAGTTTTAAGGAAAATGATGAAATTGATGGCCATAGGATAAGAAAGGACCAGATTAAGGTTTTATAAGCTGGAGGGGACCTATAAAAATATAAAAAATCATTATATATTCTTTTTAACCAATAAATATGCTCTAACCAAGAAGGATTACAGTAATTAGTGAAGGGAATCCTTAAGCCTAAAATCCAAATTGAAGGCCATATGATTTTTTGAACTTTTCCATGACTTCAAATTGGTTGATTCATGTTTTCATAGTTATATAAGATTTTTTTGATCCATGAAGATTCAAAGGAATTCATTATAAACTCAGGTGGAGTCTCAAATGATAGGTAGACCTATTGGCAAGGTCTAGGCCTAGTGCCAAACAAGGGTAAATTTTCATTTTTGGATCTTAAATAGATAATAATATGATGTTAAAATGTTTTTGGGGTGAATATATATGTGTTTTATCCATTTTTTTGTAAATAAATTCATCATAATACCAATTATTGGCTTAGAAGCTCCCAAATCCTCATAAAATGCCCAAAATGGCTCGAATGGTCAACTTCAATTGCTCATAACTTTCATGAATTGATGCATGGGATATAGACACATTTATTATATTTGGATAAGGTCCTTTATAATCCACAAGTTTAATTTGGAATGAATTATAATGTGTCATTTTTATGAACAAATGTTAAGAGGCTTAGTCACTCTAAAACCCTCCAAAACCCTATTTTGAGGTGTAGACATGAAAATGAGCCTAAAAGTGCATCCAAATAAACAAATTTAATCCTAATTTCTGAAGATAAAATGTTTCCAAACATATGAGGATCACATCCATGGCCTTGTATTGTATGAAACTATATGGAAAAGAGGAAAGCAGGGCTTATTTTGACAATTTTTTATATTGTGCAGGTATGGTGAACTTTTGAGAGATAAAATCACTTTTGCAGGGAAGATTAGGAATTTTTATAAATCCATATAGTCATTATATAAATTTTCCAATATTATAATTTTTCCTAAAAACTCCTTATTTTTAGCCAGTCTAGTGAGCCAACTAGTGAAGACTTAGAAAAAATGACAAATCTTCATTTAAAGAGATTTGTAAGGCCAATTTATTGTAAATAATGGAATGATCACTCCTTAAACATGTAATTTATCATATTTTATATATAATATTGTATTTTTTAATATATTTAAGGTGCCAAGTATGAGAGGTGAAGGGAAAGGAGCTATTTAGAGATTGCCAAGTGTGGTCATGCATGGCCAAGATGATAGGAAGGGTCAGGCGCATCCCCAATGCATGTGGTGTCTTTTTAATAACCATTCCTACTTATATTAATCATAAAATTTTATCAATTGTATATTTTGGGTAGTTTTGGAAGGCCAATTATTAAGGGTAATTTTATATGCATAGAAAAGGAGTGTCTTGACCATTTGTAGGTCTTGGATGACTGAAAATGACATTTTTAACTCATAAAAACATATTTATCATGCCATCCTTCTCTCTCATTCATGTGTAACTAATATTCACATTGGTGACACATGTCCCTGTTCCTCTTCAACTTCTCTTCTCTCTTTTTTCCTCCAAGTTCTATAAATTGAGCCATTTTGGCCATTTGTATGGATCTCTCCACTTGGGTATGGAAAATGCCTACCAAAATTTTTCCTTGAATAAATAAATAAAATTAATTTTACCTCATTCAAATAGTTCACTAATTGTAAATGATAGTGTTTAGTCTTGTGCAAGAGTGATGTCTATTTGCCTTCACATACTATTCTTACTAGTACCTAGTGTGTTATGTTCTCTTTCTTGTAGGTCAACAAGAAGTGTCAAGTAAGGCTTTAGGTATAGTGAATATATAATTAAATATAGTATCCTCTCATGCCTATTTCCTAATTCTTCCTAATTTAGGCTATCTCTTAGACCCCATGTTGAAGCATTGATGTGAGAGAGACAAAGAGTTGCTATTGAGTGGAGTGTGTATGTAACTTGTTCTTAGTTTCAAGTGAATTTCAAGGAGAGTGATTAGAACAAACATTTTTTATATCACCCCCATATATTAAGCTTATTTTTCATGCCATTATTAACCCTTTTCAACCCCAAAGTGATAGTTCTAGGATATTTGCTTTAGTGATGCATCAAGGGGAGCTAGCCCCTAATCTAAAGATCCACCCCCCAATAGGGATACCCACAACCCTAGGGTGGTTCCATTTTCTCACTTAAATGAGTATAATCATGTCCCATCTCCTCATTGGTTGCAAGTTCAAGTGACAATAGTAATAAAGTCACAACATGTCTAAGTGGTGCAATCATCATTTGCTCTACCTATGCAACATGTATAGCTTACTCCTAACCAAAAACCTTTTCATCAGTCACAACATGTGTAGCAAGAAAAAAATCCTAGACTGATGTATCAAATATAATAAATGCATCAATCTATGCCTTTGCAAAACCCTCTTCCCCTAAGGAGAAATGTTCTTACTAGTCATATTTTTACTAACCTTGGAGAGCCCATAGAATCAGTATTTTTCAAGCTTGTAATAGCTAACTTGATTAAATGGCCTATTTAGAAAGATCAAATTCATTAGGGCACTGACATGCTAGACTGGTATAGGTCAAAATAATTTTGTTTTTTTATAGGGCCAATGGCCATAATTTGTAGCATTACATACAATTTAGACATATAATTTAGAATATGTTAGAAAATGGAGAGATCATATTGGATCATGGAGCTTCTACCTCTAATCAAATCCTTAGCATTTATCAAAATCCTTTTCCCCAACATAACAATGAATAATAACAACATAAAATCAACAATAATAGTGGCCAGTACAACATTGAAAATAATAGTATCAACACCCAAGGTCAAATCAACCAACTCAATAGAACCGATAACATCAAAATAATGGACAAAACCAAGGTCAAAATGGTAACAACCAATAGACCTACCATGTAGTTACACATGACTATAACTTAGTTTTAGGACATATTATAGGAGATCACATTACCATCATTTTTATTAATCCAAGACCAAGTACTAATCAGATAAAAATATTAGTAATTATACCAAATCAACCAAACCATTCTAGTAATCCTTCTTTGACCTAGGATTGCACACAGGTGAATCGACAAGTAAGGATTCCCATGTTAAGACCTTATATTTATAACTTATTTTTATCTTATGACCATACACAAGTCAATTAGTAATTGAGACTTATCCTATTTGGTCCCCCTCCACCATCATTTGTTAATAATAATGGTCTTTTATCAAATCTTGATTATGCAATCATAACTCAATGTTTAAATATTACCATACCAAGCCCACAACCATCTACCACTTTACCCATCATCAAACCAGACATTTTGCCTTAGAATAAACCATTTACCACTATCTAATAAAATATGTTTGACATTGTTGAGAAATTACAAAAGATGCTAGCATAAATCCCCATTTTAGATTTGTTTTGTTCATCAACCATCTACAAAAACATCTTGATAGAGTTCCTTGGTCAATCCATAGTTCTAATTGACATATCCCCTAATAAATTTCAAGCTTTGGTTGGACACCTAGCTCTAGCCCAACAAGTAACCTTCAACCAAAGTGATATGTCATCTCTTGGCCCCATTGCATAATAATTGATTGTACATCAAAGTTTACATAAAGAGGCACAAAGTGAAATGTGTCCTCATAAATAATGGATCAGGCCTAAATATAATGTCTCTAAAGCTTATCAATCTTCTCAAGTACACTTTAACAAATTTCCAAATATAAATAATTAGCATCAAATCCTATGACAATGAAGAATGAGAATCACAGGGCACCATTATCTTACTAGTTATCATTGGGGCCTTGACCCATGATACACCTTGCCATGTGTTAGATCTTGATATGTCATACAATACGCTTTTGGGTAGACCTTAGTTACATGGGATTCATGCAATCTCATTAACATTACACCAGTGTATCAAGTTTTCTCATTCGGGGATGGATATTTTCATCCATATGAGCATTGAAAATATTTAGAGGCCAAGTTCAAGAACTACAATTACCATTTTAGCATGAATCTAGTCACCAAGTAGGATAAGGGAAAATTAGTACTTAATTATTTACCAAAGGCCAACTACATTGACCTTGATACCCTTGATTTTCTTTCCCACATATATCCTCCTAAAATGTCTAATTATTATACCATCTTAGATAATGGCCTAGGAGAATACTTAACCCATGACACCTTTCACATTGTGAAAATTCCACTAAACCCCAAGTCCTTTGAAATACCAAAATTCACACCACTCATGTAATATAAAATAAAGGGCAAAGTCTATCTACACAATCTAATACCTATCACTTTCATACTAGCCTCTAGCCAACAATAAGATCCTCTTAAAGGTGATGAATCATGGTTATATAATGACAAATAGACCAATTATTACAAGAGATCTATTTATCCCATTCTAAATCAGATCATGGACAACCAAGATTATGAAAGAGGAGGCCTCAAGCCCAATCAATAGGGTACACTTGAGCCAATTTTTATGACTAAGTACAAATCAACCTATGGACTTGGATATAAATTTCTTGGGGGTGACCCCATGTATCTTATTTGAGTTCCATCACCAATGACTAGTGATGATGAAGCTAATAGCAAAGTAGAGTCTAATCATAGCCAATTTGATGACTTAGCCCAAACCAATCTATTTGATAATAATGACATTTGTACCCTTTGACTAGTCATTCATCATAATCCACTATCATTATATTATCCCTAACTGATAAACTAGATCCAACAAGAATCTGACATACTGATTAATGAGTTTTAGAATGATGAGGCCTTCAACAATTTTCTAGGCCTTAGGGATAATGTTCTATTGGGAGACCATAAATTAGGGTTCTCAATCAAACTAGATCTTGGAGCCTATTTTGGAGAGTGATTGAACACCCTTAACCAAAATTAAATAAATAAAACATTGAGGTCCCAAAGTGAAAACCTCTTTGAGGTGATTTTGGACTAGGGAAAAAGTAAAGATAAAGGCTAGTCTAATGGTGAAAACCTATTTTGGGCACCACTATATGGGGGTGTTCAACCTTATTTAAATATAGACTTGGAGACCACCAATGATGAACTTATCTGTAGGTCTAAGTTTAGTCTTAAATAAGAACAAGATTTTGATCAAATCATCAAGGATACTAATGATGATGAACTTGATCATGGGTCCAAATCTAGTCTTAAAGAACATTAATATTTTGATTACATCATTCAAAAGTTTCCAATAACATTTTTAATATAGCCATCCCTCCCATTAGGGGATTTTAATCTATCATGTCTAAGAGAACTTAAAGAACAAATCCTAACAAAGGAATTTAACATAGCTAAATAGTTCAAATCTCTACCCATTATTATTGAAGATGGTTCAATCCTTCTAGTGGAATACTAAATAGAGGTAAACATAGGGTCTCCAGATGACCTAAAATGGATCAAATTAGGTGCATCCCACACTAAAGAGGAGCAGGAATTATTAATATCCCTATTAAGGGAATTTGTTGATATATTTGCATGGGCCTATTATGACATGTTTGGTCTGGACCCTACCTTAGTTTTTCACCAGCTTTTGGTAAATCTTGATGCCAAACCATTGAATCAAAAGTTACATAAGATGCATCCTTGCATTGTTGTATTAATAAATAAAGAGTTGGAAAAACTCTTAGAAGTGAGATGTATCAGGCTAATTGACTATTCTGAATGGATTTCCAATATTGTATTAGTCAGTAAAAATCCATAAGGAATCAAAATTTGTACTGATTTATAATACATTTATAAACTTGCCCTAAGGATGACTTTTCATTACCAAATACTGACTTGATAGTCAACTCCACAATGGGTTATGAGATTCTTTCATTAATGGATGGCTTCTTAGGCTATAATTAGATTTGAATCATGCTATAATACCAACACAAAAAAGCATTCACCACTCTATAGGGAATATTCTATTATCAAGTTATATCATTTGGTCTAAAAAATGCAAGGGCCACCCATCAAAGAGCCATGACCATCATATTTCATGATATGATGCATGATATTATCGAAGACTATGTTTATGAAATATTAGGTAAATAAAAAACTAGGCTCGATCATCTAATAACATTGAGGAAGATATTTGAGTGACTACATGAATATAAAGTTAGATTCAACCCTTAAAAATGTGTGTTTAGAGTTACTTCAGGCAAATTTCTAGGCTTCATTATGTCTCATCAAGGCATTAAAGTTGATCGAGCTAAAGTAAATGCCATAATAGAGATACCACCACCGACCAATTTGAAGAAGCTCTATAGTTTGCAAGGTAAGATCCAATCCATCAAATGTTTCATTTCTCAATTGTCTGATAAGTGCCATCTATTTACACACCTACTAAAGAAGGGTGTAACATTTCTTTGGGATGACAACTGTCAAAAATATTTTCAACAGCTAAAGGAATATCTTATGAATCCATTAATTTTATTGCCTCCCATTTAGGGAAAGTCATTCTTATTATATTTTCATCTACTGACTATGATCTAGTAATTTGACTCAAGAGAGGAGGTTATTATGGTTTTAGTTCCAAAAATAATTAAATCAACATACTAAACAAGCTAACATCTCTAGGCCTAGATCATGGGGGGAGCTTAGTGAATAAACCAAATGAAGACAACTAAAATTAAAAGAAATGACAACTTTTTTACCTTCCTTGATTGTTCTAAGATGATGTGTTTGTTGGCTTGCTTGGATTATTCTCAATAGGTCTTCATCATTGGGTCTTGGCTATCTCCATCTCCTCTTGGCACTATGGTGGATTGACTTGATTGATGGCTTCGCTTGATTGATGGCTTAGCTTGATTTTAACATTATAACACTATGCATTTGCTTCATGAAATCCAATCCAGCATTATAACTCTAATATGTTCAAAGTTCTCCAAATGAAGAGTTCTAAGCCTTCTTTTATAGGCTTTGAAATGACTTGGAATGGGTTAAATCTTAACCTTGGTTGGCTTAGTTAACCCTAGTAGGGTTGAAAGGTGTCCAAAATCTCATGATTAGTATGAATAGGTGTGCTTTGAGATATTTTGTATTTGGAAAACTCACAAAAGGTCATGATTGGTTTCTAAGATGCTTTTTAGGATATTTATTGAATTTTCCTTTTTGATAATTGATTTATTTGCTCATGGATGAATTCAATTAGGCTTTGATTAGGATTTGATCCTTGTTAGGCATTTTGAACATTTGTGCAAGATTTGAATTAAAAGGTAGTGCATTTTTTCAATTTAACTTATTTATGGGCCAACTTGATTTATTTTCATGGTTATGAATCCAAATTTGACTCTTAGATATTATTAGGCTAGATTTTTAGAGGTTAGTAAGAATTGCTCTAAAGTCAGGTATAAAGTCATTGGTGGCCAATTTTGAATGTCTACAACTTGCCCTTGTTTAGGAAGGTGTTGTAATTTTTAAGCATAGTAACATCTTTTTAAAGAATAAAATGGTCATGTTGTGCTTATGACTTCAATGGTGATGAATGAACTATAGTTGCCTCCTCAAGGGATTGGTTGGCAAAAGTGTTGGCACATGGTCCCTCAAAAGAAATAAGTGAGATAAGGGGACCAAAAAAATAGAAATGATGGGATTATAGCATAATGATTTGGCCAAAGTTAGTCTAAATCATTGAGAATATAGGTGGGATGGTGTACAATGGTTTGCCCAAAGGTGGTTATAAGCATTGTACCCTGATAGAGCCAATATGGTACGATAACACAATGATTTTCCCAAAGGTGATTATAATCACTGAGAAGATGGAGATTCCCCAGTTAGGATAGATAAACAAGATAAAAACATGCCCTAAGTGGGCAGAAAAAAGAGTAAATGATTAAAAATTTTGATAACATAATGATTTACCTAAATATGGTTAGAATCAATGAGAATGTAGGTGGGATGGTGTGCAATAATTTGCCTATACAAGATTATAATCATTGGACCCTAATTATGGTAAACATGATTGATAGTTGATGATTGAAAACATGATGATGGTAACTTGATACAGATGATGAAGATGAATTGGACAACCTGCTAGTAAGGAGATGCTTATTTGAACTAACAAAGCTTGAAATTCTTTCATTGTTTAATTACTCTATTTGGGATATGATTGGGATTGTTATTGGTATCAGTGTTCAGGATATGTTAATACTACCATTATTGTATAAACCTCTCAAAGCTAATTTTTTTTGTAGTAATTTAATGGTATGCATCATGATAGAAAATTATGAGGACTTGGATGAAATATACATAAGGACTAACTCCTGTAATCCAATACTCAAAGGAAAATAATGTACCAATTATAAAAATCATTATGAAAATGTTGACATATGAATATAAATGGATTCAATAATAATATGCAAGGAATCACCCAATGAATGTGCAATGACTTGAATCAAGGCATTAGTGCAGAAAGTAAATAAATAGGTACCTAAACAACAAACAAAACAAACAATAATTAGTCTTAATGTTAGTAAAAATAACATGACACAAATAAGATGAACATTGCCCCTAAAAAATAGGTGACAAGTGAACAAACAAATATGATGTGGGAATAGAAAAAAAGGAAGGGGGTGGTCGAGTTGTCTTCATATGCACTAAGCAAGTGAACGCTGCCTACATAGTTCTATGGATGATATATCCAACAAAAACTTTAGGCCAAATGTAGTTCTCCCAGGAAATCAAAAGAAAATAATGATAAGACAAAAACATGATGGATGTGATAGATGAATAGAAATGATCTTGAAAAATGACAAGTGCATGGGATAAAAGGCCAAAATAGATGGGGAAACTAAGTGACACGTGATTTCTTATAAATTAGTAAGGGTTCCTATAATCCTTAGCAAATAAGTGGTCAATGTTTTTGGTTTTTTTTTAAATTGATTTTGAAAATGTTTTTGTAATTTTCAAGGTATCTCAACTCAATTGAGAATGATGAGACACTAAACGGTCTAAGCTCACAAAACAATGAGGGCATGGAAAACTTGAATGGATACTCACAAAATAGTGACAACATGGTAGAAAAGGGGATTGGACTGACCTCAACATGAATCAATCACAACCCTCATAGTCTCAAAAAGTCCATAGGTCATAGTAGTTCTAATTTACAGTGGAGGAATCTAACTAGTGTAGCAACCAATTCAAATAAAATAGGCAAAGTTGGCATAGTGGCAGAATATGGCATAGGAATGGCTAATCGGTATGTTAAGTCACAATAAAAAAATATTGCCTCTAGTTTTCCCATAGGTGGTTATAATTAGGATACAATTGATCAAATAAATGATACTAATTTACCCATAGGTAGTCATAATTAGTATCAAGACCAGTAAAATACTAATTTTCCCCAGTAGGTGATATATCGGGCTCATAGAAACAAAAGATGCAACTACCAAATCTTTTGTTATACTGCCTCTATTTAGAATGCTTGAAACAACTATTGAAACTAATCTGATTCTTCATGCTAAAAACATGAAATCAATGGATGAAACAAGGTCAAACAAGCTAGGATAGGATGGATCAAAACATGCTTTGGTTGATAGAATAGAATGGTAGGATAGACTGGTTTGAATGTCAAAGTGATAGGTTGGTAGAATGGTAGGATGGTAGAATGGTAGATTGATATGGTATAAAGAATAATAATAATAATAATATGGTACAACTTTAAATGGTCCTCATAGACATTAAATCATGTCACTCAAGCATAGTACCACTTGAGGTGTATAATTTTCATAGGCTCATCAAGTTTGAAAGAGATGCATAATGATATTAATTCTACCTCAATAGAAAAAATGGCTTTAGTTCCATAAACGAGAATGGAGTGGCTCATGTTAGAGTGTGGTGATTAGTATGGTATGCCCATAGGGTGTGGAATATTTTAAGGTGGCAATTGTGACCAAAATCATTGATGATCTTTTTTAGGATGTTGACAATGGTTTTGTTTGATGTTTTAACCTAGCCATTACCTTGAGGGTAATATTCCATGGAAAAGTGTTGTGTAATTTTGTACTCAACATTTAGATTTTTGACACCCTTATTCTTAAATGATCCTCCATTATCAAATATAATATTGAAAGGGATACAGTAGTGACATATGAGATGGTTGAAGATGAATTTGGAAATTTGCTTTTCAGTCATGTAAGTGAGGGGTATAGCTTCAACCAACTTAGTAAAATATTTTATGGCAGTGAGGATGTGTTTATAGCCATATGATGAGGTGGGATTTAGCTTCCCAATGATATTGAGGCCCCATGTATCAAAATGTCCATGGTGTTAACATTGGTTTCAAATTCTTAGCTAGGGTATGAATTAGATTAGCATGACATTGAAATTCTATCACATCTTTTCATATATGCAGTTGTATCTGCATCCATCATTGGCCAATAATAACTAGTATGCAGAATATTTTTAGATAGGACTACCCCACTAGTATGGGATCTGTATACCCCTTCACGACTTCCCAAAATGCTAGTGTATATTTTGCCAAAGGTAAATAGTGAAGTAGAGTTCCATCAAAGCTACAGCGATATAGGGTTAGTCTGAGTAAGGTATAATATTGGGCATTATGCATGAAGACTTTAGTTTATTTTTGAGATATGTCAAGTGGTAAAATATGGTCATGTAAATAGTCATATAGGTTGAAATACCAAGTAAAGTTAGGACCAACAATATCACAAATCATTATAATGGTTGATGGTTCATGAGCAGGCACTGTTAGATTTTTAATGATAAATTGGTAGTTTATTGTCATGTTTGTATGTTAAATGAGTGACCCAATGGTATCCATTTCATCTATTTTTATGTTTTTTTCCCTTGGTATATATTTTTATTGGATGTTGATAATTTGTTGCTTTAGAGTGTCAACCATGGCTCTATAGGGAACCAACTTGTTATCTTTAGTCTAAAAGTGGTATGGAACCTAATTGATGATTAACTAGGAATCACCATAAACCTATAGATGATGTATATTCCATTGTACTTCTTATTGAAGCCCTGTAATAAGTGATTCATATTCAACCATTTTATTAGTATAAGTAAAGTTGATTATGAATGACTTAGGTATTATATCCCCCTATGGAGTGATAAATAAAAGACCTACTCTTGATCCATGTGTTGTGAATTAACCATCAAAATATAGCTTTTAGTGTTGCTCCTCAAGAGGTGTTTCAATGATGGCCATGATGGATTCATCAATAAATTGGAATGTAAGTCGAGCTATGTTTAGAAGGGGTGCTTCAACAAGCTAATCTACAAGAACTTACCCCTTGATGGCTTTTTGGTTCACATATTCTATCTCAAACTCATTGATAAGCATGATCCATTTAGCTATGCAGCCTTGTAAATCTATTTTAGATAATAGATACTTGATCAAATCTACTTTTGAAATAACCATGGTCTTATTGTTCAACATGTAATGTCATAGTTTATGAGTTGTGAAGACCATAGTGAGACAAGATTTTTTGATGGGTGTATAATTGTGTCCATATGCTACCAGTGTAAAGCTTAGATAGTACATTGCATGCTCTTTTCCTTTATTATTATGTTGAGCTAAAAGTTCCCCTAGGGATTAATTTATTGTTGATAGCTATAAAAGGAATGGTTTCCCTAGCATAGGAGGTAATAAAATTGGTGGATTCATAAGATGGTCTTCTAGCTATTGAAATCTTTCTAACAATCATCATCCCAAAGAAATTGTACACCCTTCTTCAGTAGGTGTGTAAATAGGTGGCACTTGTTGGCCAATTAAGTATATGAAGCATCAAATAAACTAGATTTTGCCCTAGAAACTATGGAGCTACATCAAATTGGTCCATGGTGGTATCTTTGTCTATGGTTCATACTTTGGTTGGATAAAATTTTATGCACCTATGAGACATAATGAAGCTAAGAAATTTGTTTTATGTGACACCAAAAATGCATTTCTTATGGTTGTGTCTAACTTTGTATCCACGTAGTTACTCAAATATCCTTCTCAATGTTGCTAGATGATTATCCCTGGTCTTTGATTTTCCTAGTATGTCATCGATGTAGTCTTTGACAATGTCATGCATCATATCATGAAATATGACTATCACAGCTCTTTTCTAGGTGGCCCCTACATTCTTAAGACCAAATGGCATAACCTGATAATAGAATTTTCCCCACAAAGTGATGAACACTATTTTGTGTTGGCCTTCTGGTGTGATTTTGATATGATTATAGCCTGAGAAACCATCTATCAATGAAAGCATCTCATAACCCATTATGGATTTGAGCATCATGTCAATGTTTGGTAATGGAAAATCATACTTATGGTAAGTTTTGTTAATGTCCCTAAAATTATTATAGATTGTGATTATTTATGGCTTTTTACTCATAAGTACAACATTGGAAATCCATTTAGAATAATCGACTGGCCTAATAAATCTTGATTCTAAGAGCTTATCTAACTTTTTCTTTACTAATATAGTAATGCAAGGATGCATTTTTTCATAAATTTTGTTTCACTGGTTTGGCATCAGGATGTACCACAAGGTGGTTAACAACTAAGGCAGGGTCTAAACTAGGCATGTTAGAATATGCCCAATTAAATATATCCATAAATTACCTCAATAGGGATATTAAGACTTCACATTAATCCTAACTGAGGGATGCACCTAATTAAATCCATTTCAAGTAATTTAGAGACCCGATGTTTACCTATGTTATGTCTTCCACTAGAAGGGTTGAACCATCTTTAAGAATAGTGGGCAAAGATTCAAATTGTTTGGCTATGTCAGAGTCTTTTATTAGGACCTATTCTTCAATTTCTCTTAGAAATGATGAATCATAATCTCCCAAGGAGAGGGATGTCCATGTAAAAAATGTTTTTGGGAACTCCTAAATGATGTGATTAAATGCTTATTCTTTAAGATGAAATTCATATCCATAGATAAGTTGGTCATCATTGGTATCCTATATAATTTGATCAAAAGCTTGTTCTTATTCAAGGCTAATCTCAGACCTATAGACAAGTTCATCATTGGTGGTATCTTAGTCGATACTTGAAGAAGGTTGAACATGCCCATCTAGTGGTGCCTGGAATAGGCTCTCATCACTAGACTGGCTTTTATCTCTACTTTTTTCCTAGTCAGAAAGTGCCTCAAAGAGGTTTTCACTTTGGGACCTCAATGTTTTATTGATTTGTTTTTGGCTAAGAGTTTTCACCTAATCTCTAAAATAGGATTTAAGGTCCAATCTTATTGAGAATCTTGATTTATGATCTCCTAAAAACATTATCCCTAAGGCCTAGAAAATTGTAGAATGCCTCATCATTCTAAAACTCATCAACCACTATGTTTGATTCTTATTGGTCCCAGTCTATCAGTTGGAGATAATACTATATATGTGGATTATTATGAATGACTAGTTAAAGGGTACAAATGGAATTATGGTCAAATATATTAGTTTGGGATAAGTCATCAAATTGGCTATGATCAGACTCTACATCATTGTGAGCATCATCATCACTAGTCATTAGTGATGGAACTCAAATAAGATATATAGGGTCACCCCCAAGCAGTTTATATCCAAGTCCATAGGTTCCTTTGTACTTAGTCATAGAAATTAACTCAAGTATTCCCTATTGATTTGGCCTGAGACTTCTTCCTTTATAGTCTTAATTCACCATAATCTGATCAGGCATAGGATACTTAGAACTCTTGTAATAATAAACTAATTTGTCATTGTATAACCATGATTCATCACCTTCAAGAGGGTCCTATTTTTGGCCAGAGGCTAGTATGAAATTGATAGGTGTTATACTATGTTGATGACCTTTGCCCTTTCTTTGCCATTGCATGAGTGGTTTTGCTTTTGGTCTTCCAAAGGTCTTTAGGTTCTATGGAAATTTTTTAATTTGAAAGCTGTCATGTATCAAATACTCTCTTGGGCCATTATCCAAAATAATATAGTGATTGGATATTTTAGGAGGTAGCATATAGGAAAGTGAATTAAGGGTGTCAGGGTTAATGTATTTGGCCTTCGGTAAATTAATAAGTATGTATTTCCCTTTATCTTACTTGGAAACTAATAATTGTATCTCTTAAACTCAGCCTTTAGATGTTTACAATGCTCATATGGATACAAATCTCCTAGAATATTAACCTCCATCCCTGAATGGGAGAACTTGATACACTATTGCAACATCGATGGGACTGCACAAATCTTGTGTAACTAATGTCTACCCAAAATCATGTTGTATGATCAATTGAGATCTATCACATGAAAAAGTGTATCATGGGTCAAAGGCCCAATGATAACTGGCAAGCTAATAGTGCCTTATGATTCTCGCTCTTTATTGCTGTAGGATTTGATGGTGATTGTTTCCACTTGGAGATCTCCTAAGGTGTACCCAAGAATATTGATGAGCTTTAGAGACACTATATTTAGACGTGATCCATAATCTATGAGGACACATTTCACTTTGTGCCTCTATGTGTAAACTTTGATGTATAATGGATTGTTATATAGTGGGCCAAGGGATGACATATCACTTTCATTGATGTTTACTTGTTGGGATGGAGCTAGGTGTCCAACCAAAGCTTAAAATTTGTCAAGGGATATGTCATTTATAACTATGGATTGACCAAAGAACTCTGTCAAGATGTTTTTGTGGATAGTAGACATATGTAACAAATCTAAAATGGATATTAGTGTTGGCATCTTTTATAATTATTTCACAATGTCAAACATCTTTTTTGAGATAGTGGTAAATGGTTTGTTTTAGGTAGAATGGTTGGTTTCATTGTTTTTAGAACTAACACCATACTAACCTCCTCTCTTGATTCAAATTCCTAGATCACACTGACAATGTCCTAGGCCACTACTAGCTCAACATGATAATGGATAAGAGCATGTAGTGTACTATCTAAGACATACATTAGTTATGTATGAACACAATTATCTTCCAATAGAAAAATCTTATTTAGTCGTGGTCTTCATAGCTCAAAAACTATGACATTACATGTTGAATAATAAGACCATGGTCATTTCAAAAGTAGATCCACTAAGGTATCTACTATCTAAAATAGATTTATAAGGTCATATGACCAAATGGATCATGTTTATCAGTGAGTTTGAGATAGAGTATGTGAAATAAAAATATATCAAGGGGAAATTTCTTATAGATAACTTGTTAAAGCACCCCTTACAAACATAAAGCCACTCACATTATAATTTCTTGATGAATCCATTATGACCATCATTGACATACCTCTTGAGTAGTAAAAATGGAAGCTATATTTTGATGGATCATTCATAACACATGGAGTGGGGGTAGGCCTTTTATTTATCACTCCATAAGGGGATCTAATCCCTAATTCATTCAAAATCAACTTTCTTTGCACCAACAATATAGCCAAATTTGAAGCACTCATTGTAGAGCTTTGATAAGCAATAAAATGGAACACATATCATCAAAAAATTTATGGTGATTCAAAGTTAATCATCAATCAGGTTATAGACCACTTTCAGATGAAAGATGACAAGTTAGTTCCCTATAAATCCATGGTCAATACTCTGAAGTAACAAATTATCAACATCTAGTTTGAGCATATACCAAGATCCAAAAATAGAATAGTAAATGCCATGGCTACATTAGATATTTGATTTGACATGTAGATACAATAAAAGACTACCAATTTCTCTTTGAAAATCTACTAGTGCTAGCTCATGAACCATCAACTATCATAATGATCTATGATATTGTTGGCCCTAACTCTAATTGGTATTCAAACCTTTATGCCTATTTACATGACCATGTTTTACCACTAGACTTATCCTACAAATAAATTAAAGCCTTCATCTAAAATGCCCAATTTTATACCTTATTTGGACCAACCCTATATCATCATAGTTTTGATGGAAATATACTTCATTATTTACCTTTGACAAAATATACACTAGTGCTATGAGAAGTTTTTGAAGGGTTATATGGAGCCCATACTAGTGGGGAAGTCTTATCCAAAAGTCTCTTACATACTAGTTACTATTGGCCAATGATGGATGTAGATGTAGTTGCATATGTGATAAATGTCAAAGGCATGCTAATCCAATTCATGCCCCATCCAAGACTTTGAAACCAATGTTAACACCATGGTCATTTACTACATGGGGCATTGATCTCATTTGGAAGATAAACCTCACCTCATCAAATGGACATAAGCATAGCCTTACCACCATCAAATATTTCACTAAGTGGGTTGAAGCTATACCCCTCACTTATGTGACTGGAAAGCAAATTTCCAAATTCATCTTCAACCACCTCATTTGTCACTATGATATCCCTTTTGATATATCATCTAATAATGGAGGATCATTCAAGAACAAGGATGTTGAAAAGCTATGTGCTAAATACAAAATCAAACAACACTTTTCCATGACATACTACCTTCAAATTAATGGCTAGGCTGAAGTATCAAACAAAACCATTGTTAGAATTCTCAAAAATATTATCAATGATGTTGGTCATGATTGGCACCTTTAGATATTCTACACCCTCTAGGCATATCACACAAATCACTGCACCCCAATAGGAGCCACTCCATACTCACTTGTTTATGGTACTGAGGGCATTTTTCCCATTGATGTTTAGTTACAATCATTATGCATCCTTTTGAAGCATGTTTTGGATGATTAACTTGCCTGTAAGAGCTGGATTTACTTGATGAGAAATATATTAATGTAGTTAACAATCTATAGGCATATCAAAATCAACTCCATGGCCACTATAATCAGCATGTGAAACATAGAGAATTTGAGCTTGGTGATCTTGTACTCAAATAAAACCAAAAAAATACATCTGAAAAGAAACATAAAGGTAAGTTTAAACCCAACTAGGTCAGTCCTTTCATCATTATTATAGACTATGGCACAGGAGCATATAAGCTCACCACACCAGATGGAGATGAACTTGATGAACCTATGAACATTATACACCTCAAGTTGTATTACACTTGAGTGACTCGATGTATTATCTATGAGGACCATTTTAAGTTGTACCATATTATCAATATTCTTCTTTGTACCATATCATTTTACCATTCTACCAGCCTATCACTTTGACATTCAAACTAGTCTAATCTACCATTTTGTTATATCAACCAAATCATGTTTTGATCCATCCTATCCTAGCTTTTTTTACCTTCATTCATCCATTAGTTTCATGTTTTTAGCATGAAGAGTTAGATCAGTTCAATAATTGTTTCAAGCATTCCAAATAGAGGTAGTATTTTGGAGTAGTATAATAAAAGTTTTGGCAGTTGTATCCTTTATTTCTTGTTCCATTTTTATCATGTTTATTTATGTAAGCTTGTTTGTATCTACCTATAAGGGTAAATCAATGTTTCACCAATATTGCTACTAATTATAACCCCTATGGGAAAATTAATGTCATTGATATGATCTATTGTATCCTTATAAATGACTTTGGGAAAACTAGAGGCAACATTTTTTATTGTGCCTTGACATACCAACTAGTTATTCCTATGATGTACTATGCCACTATGCCAACTGTGCCTATTTTATTTGAATTAGATGTTACACTAGTCAAATTCTTCCACTGTAAGGTAGAACTAATCTAACCTAAGGCCATTTCAGGACTATGTGGCTCATGCTCAATACTTGTTGAGGTCAGCTCAGTCCCCCTTTCCATTATGATCTTACCATTTTGTGAGCATACATTCAAGTTTTCCATGCTCTCGTTATTTTGTGAGCTTGGACTATTTAGTGTCTCATCATTCTCATTCAAGTTGAGACACCTGTAAATTCCAAAAACATTTGCAAAATTGTTTATAAAACCAAAAACATTAACCACTTATTTGCCTTAAGGATTTTGGAAACCCTTATTAAGTCATAAGAAATCACTTGTCACTTAGTTTCTCCATCCTTTTTAGCCTTTTATCTCATGCTCTTGACTTTTTGAAAGACTATTCCTATTTTTTCTATCACATCAATCATGTTTGTTTTTAGATTATCATCATTTTCTTCCCATTTCTTAAGAGAACTATATTCAGCCTAAAGTTTTATTGGATCATCATGTCTATGGAACTATGTAGGTAGTGTCCACTTTCCTAGTACATATGGAGATAGCTCATCCAGCCCTTTTTTTTCTATTCCCTCATCTTGTTTGTTTGGTAAGTTAACACCTATTTTTTAGGGGTAATGTTTGTCACATTGTTTGTACTAACATTAGGACTAACTATTGTTTATTTTTTTTATGTGAATGTTTGTTTGCTTTTAGCATTATTGCCTTTATTCAGTCTATGTGCATTAATTGGGTGATTCCTAGTGTATTTATACTTGAATCCATCCATATTCATATGTCTACATTGTCATTTTCCATTGATTATTGGATCACAAGATTCAATCCTTATGCATATTTTATCCAAGTCCTCATGGTGTTATATCATGATTCCTATCATCTTGTGCTATAGAAAAAATTAGTTTTGAAAAGTCTCCATAGCAATACAGTATCAATATCTCCTTGGCATCAGTACCAAAAATAATCCCAATCATATCCTAGATAGAGTAATTAAACAATGAAATAATTTAAACCTTTGATAGTTCAGATAAAGCATTTCCCTACTATCAAGTTATCCTAATTCATCTTTATCCTCTATATCAATTTTTTATCATCATGTTTTCAATCATCATCCATCAATATTATTTGCCATAATCAAGGTATAATGTTTATAACCATCTTTCAATAAACCATTGTATACTATCCCACTTGTATTCTCAATGATTCTAACCACCTTTAGGAAAATAATTGTGTTATCACCAATTTGATGGTTAATGATTATAACCACCTTTGGCCAAATCATTCACTTTCTTATGCCCACCTAGGGCATGTTTTTATACTATTTATCTTTTCTAATTGGGGTTGCTCCATATTCTCAATGATTATAAATACTTTTGGGAAAATCATTATGTTATCATACCATGTTTTCCACTATCAGGGTACAATGCTTATAACTGCCTTTGAAAAAACCATTATACACCATCCCACTTGTATTCTTGGTTATTTTGGCCAACTTTGGACAAATCATTATGTTATCACCCCATCATTTTCATTTATTTGGCCCATTCATTTTCTTCTTTTGAAGGGCCATTTGCCAACCCCTTTTCCAAACCACTCCCTCGAGGGGGCACCCTATAGTTCATCCATTGTCATTGAAGTTGTAAGCACACAAAAAAATTTATTCTTTGAGAAGATGTTATTGTGCTTATAACTTGTAATGCCTTCCCAAATAGGGCCAAACTGTAGACATCTAAAATTTACCACCAATAGCTCCATAACTAAATTTATATCCATTCTAACCAACCTTTGCACATCTAGCCTAAGAATTTCTAAATGTCTTGAATTTGGTTTCATCACATGTAATTAAATTAATTTGGCCCATAAATCAATTAAAAAGAGCAAATACCTAAATAATTTAATTCAAAACTTACGCAAATGTTTAAATGTCTAAAAGAGATTAATTAACATGCAAATCTTAATCAAATATTAATTAAATTCACCCATGAGCAATTAAAGCAATTATCAAAAAGGGAAATTCAAGAATAAATAAAGATCCTAGGTTTTCATCATTAGTTTTTGTGAGTTGTCATTTTTGTAAAATATCCCACCCATGTTTATTACATGATAATCATGACAATTTGACACCTTTTAAACCGACAAGAGTTAACTTAGCCAACCAAAGGTTAGGATTTAACCCATTCCAAGTCATTTCAAAGCCTATAAAAGTAAGCCTAGGGCTCTTCATTTGTAGAGCTTGGAACATAGTAGAGTTATAATGTAGGATTTAGGGCATGAAGCAAATACATAGTGTTATAATGCCAAAATTGAGCCAAGTCAAGCCATTTTAAAAGCAACATCAAGCCAAAGCCAAGTCAAACATGGTACCAAGAGGAGATGGAGATATTCAAACCCCATTGATGAAGAATTTTTAAGCACAATCTAAATAATCCAATGAACACATCATTTGGAGCATTTAAAAAAGGTGAGGAAGGTATGTTTTCTTGCATTTTATTTGACCTTTGTCATTTGTTGTTTGTTCACCAAGCTCCCCTTATGATCTAGGCATTAAGGTGTTAAGCTTTATTAGTGTTTTTGTTTTCATTTTGATTTAATTTTGAGACTAACACTTAATCTAACCTTCCCTTCATTATCAAATTCCTATCATCACACACAAAAAGTGTAAATTTTAAAAAAAAATAGAAGAGCCTATCAAAGAAGATAAATAATAAGTGTCAATTCCTACACAAAAGTAGTATAACATAATATAGAACTACCATTATTGGTCAACTCCAAAGATTCATTTTCTTAGATTGAGTAATATTATAGTAGTGATGATGCATATATGTAATAACTAATAGATGATCAATTGTGCAAGTTAAATTGTAATCCCATTGATGAAGATGAATACTTATATCATTCTATATTTACATATGTTGGAGGTAGGGGATATAAATATATGTCTTATATAAAAAATAAGGATAAAGCACCCATTTCCAACCAAAAAAATCTATAAAATATTTCAAATAGCTATAATACTATATCACAATCAATTGACTTAAATACTTCTCTTGGTATAACTATCACATCTCCTAAGGAAAATATAAAAATGGATAAATTAACATTGCAAATATAGCAAAATTAATAGGTATATCAACTAAGGTAAGCTTAAACTATTTTTTTTTAAATGATTTCTTAATAAATGCATTTCACATCAAGAATAAATATTTAAGTTATTCCTTAAAATATGGTTTAAAAAAAAGCACCAAATCAATATTATTCATATCTATAACCTCTCAATATCAAGCACTTATTGATTTTTGCACATCCCCTACATAGCTAATCTCACTCCTTGTTTATTCTTCTATATAAAACGTACAACTCTCACCTAAAATTGCACACTCCTTTGCACAAAGCTTTCTCATAACCTCCCATGCCAAGTGTTGTGCCTTATCACTAAATTTTATATACTAGTTGCCCACGTGATTCATCATCCCACATCACTACCCACACACCTCAAATTCCCATGCACCACACACTTGTACTCACTAAATTTTATGTACTAGTTACCCACATGATTCATCATCCCACATCACTACACTACACACCTCAAATTCCTATGCACCACACACTTGTGGACTCATCAACCTCAATCTACTCCACACCTCACAATCCCACACACCCCACACTTATAGACTTGATGGGCTTCTGCACCTTTCATCCCTAACAAAAATGCATAGTTACATGTTCCTCAGTGACATCCACTCATGGACACATAAACCTTGACCACATGCCCCAAGTGATCCAAAAACCATTCCCACCAAAATGAGACCTCAGATTTGAACTCAAATGATTGACAACCAAGACATTAACTATTCTAACCATTACCAACTACCACATCTAAAAGGATCAACGTGTCGCAAACATTTTCCTTGGTAACTAAATAATAGTTATGACAATTCTTATATTATTATGATATATATGTGTGTTTGTGTAATATATTCATCTAGTTTGAGAGATATATATGCAAAACCTAGATTGATGTCACTATATAGCCATAACATTAATAACTTGCTTTGTGCAACCACTTGATATACACACATTGTTGACACTATACTCTGTATTATTTTCCATATTCTCTACTAATGAATAGAATTTTCATTTCCTACAATTCAATACTTCTACTCCATTTAATGTTTTTTGTTAATTTTTCCTAAATATTTTAATGCACATTCACTCTACATAACCATAATGCAATTATCCTTCATACACCTCGGTCCCTATGGTATGGATCAATTGGTATCAGAGCGGTTAAACACTTGAGGAGGAAATGGTATTTAAGATCCACTTTATTCCTTTTCCATTAACCACATGAGCATAATGAGAGAGAGAGGATATAACAATTGGTTCTACTTTTGATACTCTAGAACATCATTATAAAACCCAAATGGCTAATACCTAGAATCAACTTGAGGCATCCCATAAAATTTAAAAGCTCATCACTAATGCTCTAGAGGCATAACACAAAATAATTTGGTCAGTTCCATGAATTGATGATGTAACTCAACCCAACATCTTCTTCATCATCTTAACAACAAGTTCCACAATATTTCTAGCAACAAACCCCCTTCAAGGTACAAGTCAATATCAACATCCCTTTGTTTAAAGGCAAGATCGATGCTAAAGCATTGGATACCTAGATTCAACAACTTGAGAGATATTTTTTAATTATTTATTTCACCAATGCTGAGAAGATCACCTTTACATTATTGAATATGTCCATTCTGGTTCTTAACTAATGGGATACCTCTAGTATGTAGTATGTGCAAGAGTGTGTTCTAATCAAATTATGGAAAAATTTTGTCAATGAATTGAAGGAGGAATATTACCCTCCCCAACATTTTTAATATGAATATATCAAGTTATAACAACTACACCAACACAAGGATCAGTTAATGGAAGACTACACCAACTCATTCCATGACTACTCTATGTGCCTATAAGAGAACTTAAATGAATAACATAGGGTGCTAAAGTACCTCAATATAGTTTCACCTTACATCTATGCAAAGGTGGAGTTCTGAAATTCTAAAACTTTGGGGAAATCATATTGTAATTCCACCAAGATTGAATCTAAGGCACAAATGAAATAGCATGCCAATTATTCATCCAACAGTGTGTGAAAGACCTTGCCAATACAAAAATCCGCATCATAGTCTCATATGCAAAAGAAACAACACACTTTTCACAAAGTTGAGTTGTGCTAAAATACTACTTAATACTTGAAGGCTCTAGCACCTTCTACTTCAAAAAAAGGTAAAAATAAGTCTAATGATAAATGGTGCCTTTGCCATCACTCATCCACCCATAATGACTATGAATTCCATGCATAATAGTCCCTACTCACATAGTCTACATCAGGACCTATGCTAATGGACAACACTAATGTAGATGCCTTTTGTCTAAGAACCAACTCCAATATGATTGACATCTCTGAATAATGTGAACATCACTTTCACACTTAGCTTTATGTGAAGGGTCAACCTCTTTATGTCATCATGGATACTGGTTGTGAAAATAACGTCATTGTGCAATCCACATACCAGTGCCTTGGTTTCATCACTAATACACATCCAAGACCATATTCTCTGGGATGTCTTCCACAAGGGAAAGATATATAGGTATGGTGATAATGTAATTTCTAATACAAGATCAAGTTGATGGAGGAAAATGTCACTTGTGACATTACACCTATAGAAGCCAATGATATCTTATTGAGAAGACCATATTTGTTCAAATGTGAAGCCACATATCAAGCCAAACCATAGAATTATATTATTTATGTGTAATAATATTTATACAACCTTTTTGAGTTTGTTCCCTTAACTAAAATCACTTTGATCTCTACCAAGTAATGTCTCAAGTTTGTATCTCACATGAAAAAATATGTGTTATTCATGGTTCACCCTGATACACTAATGTAGAAAAAATAATAAAGCACAACCTAGTAGTGCATAACATCTGCACATCATCATAGTAATAACATCTTGATAAGTTAATAGAGTAGAAAAATAAAGTCTTCATAAAACTTGAAGGCATTTCAATACACTACATAATAAATCATTGTATTGACTTGGTTCCTAGATCCCCTCTTTTGAATAGCCCCTGTGTCATAGATCAGTTTGGGAGAGTGATGAAATCTAGTATTAGATACAAGAGCTCCTTGATTAGGGAAAGATCAAGTATATTTATTCATCTTTTAGGAGTATTATAATCCTCATACCCAAGAAATATGGGTCCTAATGACTCTACATAGACTATCACATGCTCAAAAAGATAACGGTGAAGAATTGGTACCCAGTATCACATATTGACTACCTCTTGGACCATCTCCAAAGCAAAAAACACTTCACTAAGATTAAATTGAAGTTAGGTTACCATAAAGTTTCAATTCAATCTTAAAGACATATATAATATAACATTCAAGACATGGGAAAGATTGTACGAATGGTTGGTTATGCCTTTTGGCCTAACCAATGTGCCAACCACATTCATGCACTTGATGGATCATATACTTAGGCCTTTCTTAAACTCCATCATTATCTACTTATATGATATTATCATCTTCATTAAGACATGGGAGGATCATATGGATCACATCTAATACATCATAGACACCTTATGCAAACACAAGTTTTAAGCCAACTTCATAAAGTATACATTTGGCATAACATAGATTTAGTACCTGGGTTACATCATTGATTGCGCTAGCCTTAGGATAGATCCAAATAAGATCAAATTAATCTAATATTTTCCTACTCCATGTAATCTCATATAATTAAGGTGTTTTCTTGGACTTGATAACTTATATTGTAAGTTCATCCTTAGTTTTTTTCACATTTATTAGGTTCTCACCTAAGTAACACATGCAAAACCCAAGTTCAACTAGACTCATATGAAATAATTCACTTTCAAGGACCTCAAACAATGCCTCTACATATCACCTATTCTCACAATTATTGACACTACATAGACCTTAAAAATTCATGTGGATGCATCTAACTACACACTTTGTGCAGTGTTTATAAATCATGGATAGTTAGTTGCATACCATTTAGAGATGTTTAGAGAAATAGTGAAAATTTACTCCACATATGATAAATGACATTATTCAATTAATTAATCATTGTTAACACTACATTCTTAGGAAAGAGATAGTTTTTCATTTAGACCATAAGCCACTTTAGTTCTAATAGACGTAGAACAAGATAGAAAATGTGTGCCATATGAAATGGATGACTTACCTATAGTAATTTCATCTCATGATCAAGCACAAGAAAAGGAAAGATAATAAGGTAGTATATTTCCTTAACTAACCACTAGTTCATGCACTCATCATAGTCTTGGACATGTATGGCCATAACTTCATAAACTAGGTATCCCTCAACTCAGCTGACTAGATCTTTAAAGAAACTTACTCTAGCCTAACGCAAGGTAAATAGGTGTAAGAGTTATACATGTCCATCCAGCTTAGACACCTCTATGTTCCTAATGGCACACTTCAACAATGACTCATTTATGAGGCACACTATGCCAAGACCTTAAGACACTTTGACATGATAAAAACTCTAGCTATATTGCAATTACACTTATACTAGCTATATATGTGTATATATGTGGAATGTCACATCAAGTTTTGCATTATTTATTTCATCACCAAGCCCATGAATAATAAGCTATGACTTTACACATCTTTTTTAAATCCATCCAAGCCATGGGAATCTATTAGCATGGATTTCATGACTGGCCTACTTGCAATGAGATGATAACATGATGTTGTGTTTGTTGTAGTGGATAGTTTTTTAATATATATATCATGGTCATATGTAAGAAACACATTTATGTAACTGGTACTACACAAACTTTCTTCAACCATGTTTAGGTCCATTTTAGGCTACTAACATCCATCATACCTGACTGAGATCCAAGATCTGTGAGTCAATTTTGGCAAGCATTATGAGACTTGATGGGTATGTAGTTGGATTGGTTCATGGCCTTTCATCTTTAGATAGATGGACAAAATCAAGTTTTTAATCACACATAGTTCATATTTTGTGAATGTATAACCATGTTCATGCTCACACCTAGGATGATAATATTTTGTACATTCAACATGCCTACAATAGGGCTCTTCACATCTCTACTAGCCATAATCCATTCCAGACATATCTTGGGTTTCAACCTTTGGCACCTCTAGACATTTCCTATCATGCACCATCAAACATTAAGTGCCACACATAGTAATGGGAAGGAAATAAAGCTGATAAGTTTTTACACCACATCCAGTCTATTCACCAACATCTTTGATAGATTTTCTCTCACACCCAAGCTAATTACCAGGAGCATCATGATGCACACTACACACCTCATGCATTCTAAATTAGTGATAAATTATGGTTACAACTTCCAAAGGAATGCTTAAAAGGTCCACACCAGAAGATAAATAATTTTTACTATGGTCCTTATATCATTTTTCATGTAGTTGGTGAGAATTTCTTCATTCTTGATCTGCCTTAGTACTTAGGCATGCACCTAGTCTTCAATGTGGAACTTTTTAAAACTTAAACTCCATTACTTCTTAAACTAGTAGTGACATAACATCCTTCTAATTTGGATCCCCAACACTTCTGCCCTATATAAAAGGACTAGATCATCTAAGTGATAGATACATGCACCCACCATGGCAGACATCAAATTCTTAGAGTTGTCAAGGTTGGGCAATATGTTGATCAGGATAAATGGTACATGTTGATTACTTTTACCCCTAGGTAAAATTAAGTCAACCCCCCTTGCATATTAAAATTATTCATAGGGTCCCTATAGGTTTTAAAATGATCCATGGTCCTAGATGAGTTAAAGGCATGGTTTGAGGGTTAAATAATATATTTTAAACCTTTGTCATGTTTGTACATTTGTTTTAATAACCTTTATGTTACCATTTTGGTCACACTAGGGGAGTTTTACATAATTTACATGAAAGGAAAAAAATTCAATAATATATATAACATATTTCATGTCAAAAAATGTTAGAGGAAGACTACCAAACTGACATGTTGTAGGTTTAACATTTGAAATAAGTTCACTTAGAAAAAGGGAAGTCTCTAATGTTTTACAAACTGTACGACCCATATGGCATGTGTGTAGGATCTAGGAAAGTGCCTTTATATTCCCACAAGTCATTTTTAGATGCAATAAGCTTCAACAAGTTCAAAACTACCAAAAACTGATCTATATCTCTCTATATCTCTCATCACTCCCTTAGACAAGTCAAAAGAGGTCAATAGTTTGCACTTGGTACAAATAGGAGAAGATGAGTTGGACTAAGTGAACTTGGTAGATGATAGTAGTCCTTGTGATCTTATAATTCATGGCCATAGTTTTAGGATTGGTGGTTTTTGATGTATGAATAATCACTAACACTGTTAGTGACTTCAAATTGCCTATGCATCCCTAATGACCTTAGTTTTCCCATCTAATTGTATTATTCTATGTAAATCAAATGGTGTACATTATATTTTCATCTTTTTAGGTTATTTTTAAATAGTTTTGCATGTGTGAAGGTGATGAGATAGGCAAAATCATCTCATTGTGATAATAAATGCGTAATAGTGATGGTTTGTAGAACATGTATTGATAGTTTCAAGTGAAGGTCTAAAGTGGAGGTTTGAAAATCAATTTGAAATGAAAAATCCTTAGTGAAATGTGTTTTCTAGACCTCATTTGATCATTTATGCATCTATTTTGAGGCCATAATGGACCTATTTTCTCATTGTCATCTATAGGCAGAATGCATGTTGAGTATGTATGCCTTAGAGGTTGAATGTCAATGGTTTGAGAGAAAGATAAGTTGTACTCTAAGATCTTTAATAGGCATTTATCAACTTTAGGATCTATAACATACTCTACCAATATAATAATAGGTTTTGCATTTCAAAATAGAGAGACTATTTCCCACAATAAGACCTGGATGGAGACCTACAAAAGTAAAGATACCATAGAGGTCTGAAGCATTGAGAAACTGAGAAGAGGTTTCAAGGTTTTGAGAGGATTATCAAGAATGAAAACAATAGGGCTGAACCATTGAAAAGGGCTTGAATGGATTTCTCAAGTCATCAACATAGTTATGACCACTTCAATGAAACCTATACATGTAAAATTTGAATAAAGTGGCTTAAAGGGAAGTTTTACCTTAACTTTTTTGAAAATATATTTTTATTCGAGATAGTACCATCTATTATCAAAAGACCATGAGATCTATGTGAGCCTAATGTATTCATTCTTGTAGTTTAGGCCTAAAGGTAATGTCTAAACATGAGAGGATATTTCCATCTCAAGATAATATGATAGTAGATTGGGTTTTAACTCAATCAAAATAATTTTAGAAACACTCAGTAACTACAGTACCATTTGACCCAAATGAACATCTAAATTACACATCTATAGTACATTGATGATATAGAGATGGTAGCTCAATCTCAATGTAAAGTGAGTTAAAATAAGTGTGATATCTTCCTCATAACCTAAAAAGGTAGTATGGGGTGAAACACATAAATGAGCACCTATAGGAACCTTATGAATTCTCTAATGCACACCTATAGTTTGGAGACAATCTATAGACTAGTCTAATCAATGGAGATTACACATTTGGGAGTTTGAAAAGAGATATAAGTTGAAGGAACACATAATAAGTCACTCTTATAGTGATGATAACACATTTTCATGTGATTCTAAAATTTAAGGAGATAGAATAAAGATTGGGTTTTGAACCTCAAACTCAATCAAGTCAAAATCCTACACCATCATAGACCTAAAAGCTAGTGTGGAGAGTTTGAAGTGTTTGAAGGCCATAAAAGTACGATATGGTTGTGAAACTTGATACAAAATGTCCTCATGACCTAATATAAACCTCTATGGTCTCATTTTATATGTACTAATATGTTATATGTCCTTTGTTTTATCTTAGACAAAGGGCATTCTATGATCAATACACACCTACAGACCTAATGCATGAATGGTAAAGGATGAATGTAAGAGCCTTATATAAATTAAGGGTGATGTGTATAGTTGAATTGAATGTAAAAAACCTCATATAAGCATATACAGTCACTAGAATCCTCCACAGGTGATCATATGCTCAATAACACAGTCTTATAGACTAAGCCTAGAACTAGGACTAAACCTTTAGGGTGCCTAACTTGATTCATAGTACCATATGATCTTCCCAAATAGTTTTATAGTATTTAGGAGATATTTTAGGACTGATAATAATCATTTATTTATATTGATAAACTTAAATTGGTCTTTTTTGGCCTAATCTTCTCTCATGGGTACCTAGAATGCAAGAAGAAGCTCAAGAAGCCATTTTCATCTACTCATATCTATATAGATAGTGTGCATGGTACCTCAATAAATTATGGTTAGTTGAGGATGGTTCTAATCTCAAAAAAATTATAATTTTTTTTAGAGTTAGATGTCTAAATTTTATGAATCATTGTTAACAACCCAAGTAACCTAAAACCCTCATATGAACCCAATGAGGAAAAGGTAAATGGATATGTATTAAAAAGTGGTCAATTGGCTACGAATATTATTTGGACTTGTTTGGAAATCTCCTAGTCTCCTTGCCATTCAATTATTTTGTATTGTCACCTATATGAACAAGTGTAATTCAGTGTTTTTTTATAGGATTTGAAGTGTTTGGAAGGTACAAAAAGGAATGGAAAGATGAAATTAATTGAAGAAGGTGTGTAGAGACTTTTTCCAACTCCTCATACTATATTATAATCTTATTGATGCATGAAAACCCCTCTAATAGACTATTATTACAGGTAGTCTTGAATAAAACAGTGAGAAAGAAGAGTGACTGTCTAAGTTAGAGATGAGAAGTATGGTTTGAAATTTTCATTCAAGTCTATGATAGATAAAAGGACAAATAATTCCTTAATTAGTTATCTAACACATCTACAATGAATATCCATGAACATCTATAGGTTACTTAAGTGACAAATGTGTAATTCTAGCCTAAAGGGATAGTGAGTAGTTATAAGAGAGTAAATTACATATAAGGGATTTCAAAATATTTTTTCCAACTTCTAAATGCAAATTATATGCATCAAATACTTCTATGGTAGTTTTGTATAGTTAATTATAATCCTCATCATCAAGGCAATTTTAAGTAAGACAATGAAGAGCTCTATGCCAACTTGAGGAATATGCTATACTTTAGTTTGATCCATGTTTAATAGGACCTCATGCCCTATTCCTTAACTCTCTTTTCATGAATTTTAACTAGATTTAAAGTCTTGACACTTTGCCTTGTGACTTTCCAACTTCATTTCTTCTCACTCCCCTCTTATGCTCTTTATATTCATGCCATTTTAGCATTGTAAATAATCTATACCTGGTATGGTAAAGCCCTACTAGTTTAAATATTGTATTTCCTTTGAATGAAGACTAACAATGTAGTTTTGAGTTCATAAAATCTTTTTTAAGTGTGTGAAGTAGTGCAAAGTTGAATGACAAGTGATCACTATCTATCCTTTTGTTCTTACTTTTTCATGTTTGGTGCAAGTAGTCTTCTCTCTAAAAAGTCACATGAAGTGTAGCTAGTGTAATTTTCTATCTCTAAGTGTATTCGTATATCTCTAAGTGTAATTAATATCATTAGTTTCTATAATTATACCTTTTGTCAATTCACCTTGATAATTGCAATGCATATCACCTCTATGTTTGAAACACTTATGTTAGAGCAATCTAGTATGTTGAATCTAGTTTTGTGAGTCATCTTTCATAGTACATTACATGGTATTCTAGTGGAGATAAATTTAGTGTATCACCTCATCATAATAGGTTACTTCTATGTTCATTATATCCCTTTTCATCTAAGTAATCAAGTAGTGTAGGTGATAAGCTATCAAAGACATATCTAGGGAGTCATCCCTTTCAATCTAGAGGTTTACCTCTGCTATAGGCAACCCACAGGCCTAGAGGTAATCCAATGTTTCACTCAATTTAGATGAAAATTGAACAACCTCTATAAGGATGTAAAATTGAGTGAAAATAATTTTGGCATACCTAATGGGACAATTATCTCAAGTGTATCTTGTCAAGGTGAATGTTGGTCTTGATAATATCAAAGTTGCATACATGTGTTCTACCCAGCATTTAGTGACTCCAGTGAAGGTAATATCTTGTTATAGACCAATTTGTATTGTTTATTTTGTTCATTTTTCATGTTCATTACTAGTTCAACTAATATTAAATTTAACTATCCTATGAATCCACTCCCTCAACCTGAACTTCCTCTTGAAGTTTAATATCTCGAACCTATCTTGACATTTAAAGAGCAAGAAGACTTTACAAGTCAAAAAGAACAAGAAAGTGAAGAGGAATTTGAGGACAACATGGATAAGTATCATGATTTCCCAACCTTAAATACTAAAAATCCTATACACCTCAATGTCTATGATGATATCCCTCCCAATTCCACCACATTCCCACTTTCAATGGGGAAATTCCTTTCACCCCAAGTGAGCATATTAGGGACATTTCTAGCTTCTATATTTTCCATAATGTCACTAAAGTTAGCATTGAATTTAGATTACTTGAAATTTATCTTAGATGAAAATCCCTTGATTTGTATATAACATTGTTTAGAGGATGTATCACCACTTGTGATGAGTTTGGAGAGTTGTTGACTCTAATATTTTAAGACAAAAGTGATCACACATCACTCATTCATTAGCTAAATGTGACTCAAAGAGGTTATAAATAAATTATGCATGACTTCAATGAGAGGTTTCAAACAACATGGTATAGGCTACCACCTCTCATGATAACCCCTACAATTTTTATTTTCCCAACATACCTAAGAGCTATTGAGATTGATATATCTATCATGTTATAGTCCATGGGTAGATACACTTTACTTGAAGCCTATAACATAGCCATTAGAGATGAGAATGGTTTAATATAAGCTAATAAACTCCCTCCAATATTATTTATGCCTATTATTCCTAACATGTCTTCTACTTATCCAAGTCTTGCTCTAATTCCAAGTTTAAACAATAAGTCTAGAGCTGCCCAAAAGAATTTACAAGATACCATTGATTAGGAGGCAAGATCTAAGGCCTTAAAAGCTCAAGTTCGGTAACTAAATTTATAATATGGAGTAAGCAAAAATCCCTATTATTATCCTTCATAATAAAATATATTCCCACCTCAATAATATGGTCAAGGAAGGGGACAAGGTTGTCCTAACTTCAATAGGTCAACTAATGCCTATAATCTAACATCTACTCCTAGCATAAGAGCCATGGTTCCAGTCCATAATAAATTGGTCCAAGGAGAATAATGGTAGCCTCAAATAAATTATATGAATTAAAATTAAGGTGAAGGAAAAGCTTTGGTATCTCAAGGAAGACCTACTCCTCAATTGACTGTAGAATATGAGAGATTCATGCAATCATAATTTAATGAAAGATGTGACAGGTAAGGAATGAGCCTTACAAACTTTTAAGTAGAAAATACACTTGTCTTAAATAAGATTAATTTATTTTTAGCCAACACAAGATCAAAGAGGAAATATTTAAGATATTCTCAAAGTGTTGAAATAATTTCAAACAATCCTCCTCCAAAGCAACAAGGTGTGAATGCAAATGTGGCAACCTCTATAGGTCATGTATCTCTTCAAAATTTGAATCTATGGAGGGTAACTCAAAGTAATCCATTGCCTCAAGCTCAAGGAAATTCATTGCCTCCAAGTATGAAATAAAAGGTTAGTGCTTCTTCTTTAAATATCATTTATTCCTTGAAGAATGTTAAGACCAATATTTCTCTTTGGGAAGTGTTTCACATGCTCAGTCAAAAAGAACTACTTCAAGAGTAGCTATCCAAAATCAAAATCAGTGGTCAACCATAAATGCATGGTGGTGTATCCCTCACTAATCTCATAATCACATTTTTTAACCCTCCACCAAATTTTAAAATACCCACCTTTCTATCTCACCCTCATTGTGGGAGACAAGCTTGTTCATGATTACATTATGGATAGTGAAGCAAGTACTTCAGTAATGCCCAAAATTTTGGTAGAAAATTCAGGATTGAATATGATCCATATAGTAAAGGAGTGTTTAAAATTGATGGGACACTATCTAAGATAGTATGTCTCATCAAAAGTTTGAGATTTTCTTGCATAACTATCCAAGTTTTCCAATCTTTCAAGACATAGTGTTGGTAGATTTGCCTGCTCACTTTGTTATTTGGCTATTAAGGGACTTCACCACTAGGATAGAAGGATATCTCTCAATTTATTGGTCCTTCTTGGAATTTATAAAAATCTATGGAGCAAATGTGACTATTAAAACATAACCATTGGCCAAGTTTTAAATTGATCCATATGTGGAAGTATGTTCTAATCTAAATTGTACCATCAATGACCAAGAAGAGCATGTTATGGATGATGTAACATCTTCCAAAATTGAAGGTATCTATAATATTTTCCTAAATGAGTATGGTGATAAAACTTAATGACATGATCCATATAATTTCATTAAAGAGACAGACCTTGGCACATACATCATCCATGATGAGGGTGATGAAAATTCCTAGGTAATCCTTGATGATATTTATTTTCAAAAAGCTACTAAGTGTAACTACTTTGTTCATATGAATGATGACGATGGTTTTTATATTATGATAATACATGATAATGAGTAATACAATGCCTTTTTTCCTACCCAATATTAAGGAGTTTATGGATGTGATATCCATGAAGAAGAAGATGATTTATGGTAGTAGTTTCATGCCATAGTTCAAGACTTTAAACAATTGAGTAAGCAAACTCCCTTTCTTAAAAATCATGAACCTGATAGTAAGGTTATTGATGAACCTTATAAAAATAAATTAAAATGTCGTATTAATCATTATAGTGAGTGTTAAACCACTATCAAGAAGGTTACATCATTGGAAGAGTTCAATTAGACCAAGATATAAGTATTTATGGTTAAGAAGTAGTCCAAACCTGAGTCTGATGTTAAAACACTTTCAAACATGTTTGAGGATCAAGAAGACAAGTTTAAGAGTTATATACTTCAAATGCATCATATTCTAGAAGAAGGTAAAGTTGAGACAAATTTCATGACTCCCAATGATCAGATTGAGGAGTGCCAAGTGGACATGACAAAGGTCAATCAAGATGCAAGCTCAAACAAGCCTTTAAGAGAGATAAATGGACTATTATTGAGAGGTCCAAGTGGCACACTTCAATTCAATAGAATATCCAACAATGGTAAGCCATTTGAATATCTCCCTAAGCAAGTGTTTATTGACAATTATACATCATATAAGAGTTTGTTTTCATGGAGCTGCAGTGATGCAAAAAGCATTGTCTTTGACCCTAGTTTAAGAAATGAGGAGTTTTTTTTCACCTCAAGTATTTTGAGGCCTTATACATATTAGTATAGGTGTGTGTTTTCCCTAAGTTTTCATGAGAGCACAAGTGTTTGTTTTGTTATTTACTTTATGTGTTTATTTTTCTATTATGTTTGGTGTGATTTGGTATCCTTTCAGAGGCTTATCAATTCAAATTTATCATATGGTTGACTCCATTTCCCAAGGATAGGATAAGGCAACTGTTCTTTAGCATAGCAAGCATGCTACCCCAAGGAAATCACAAAAATGTTGACTAATTTTACCCCTAGGTCAAATTAAGTTAACCCCCTTAGCATATGCAAATTGTTCATAGGATACCTATAGGTTTTAAAATGGTCCATGGTCCTAAATGATATTAAGTCATGGTTTGAGGGTTAAATAATATATTTAAACCTTTGTCATGTTTGTGCATTTGTCCTAATAACCTTTATGTCACCTTTTTGGTCACTCTAGGGGAGTTATACATAATTTTCATGAAGGGACAGATGTTTAAGAAGCTATCTAACATATGTCATGTCAAAATATGTTGGAATAAGACTACCAAACTAACATGTTGTAGGTTCAACATTTAAAATAAGAAGATCACTTAGAAAAAGGGTAGTTTCTAATGTTGTATAAATTGTATGACCCATATAGCATGTGTGGAGTCTTTAGGGAAGTGTCTTTATATTCCCATAGGTTAGTTTTAGATACAATAATCTTTAAAAAATTCAAAATTCCCAAAAACTATTCCATCTCTCTCATCGCTCCCTTTGACAGGTTAAACAAGGTCAATGCCTTGCACTTGGTATGGATAAGAGAAGAAGACTGAGACTAAGTGAACTTAGTGGATGATAGTAGTATTTTTGAGCTTTTATTTCATGTACATAGCTATATTATTTATGGTCCTTACATTATGATCAATCACTAAGACTGTTAGTGACTCTAAACTACTTGTGTATCCCTAACGACCTCAATTTTCCCATCTAATTGCAATTATTTTATGTGAATCAAATGGTGTGCATAGTATTTTAGAGCATGTTCATCCTTATAAAATTGTTTTCAACTATTTTGGCATATATGAAGGTGATAATATAGGAAAAATAATCTCATTTTGATAAGAAATGCATAATAGTGATGGTCTACAAAACATGTCTTGATAGTTGCAAGTGAAGGTGTGAAGTAGAGGTTTGAAAATCAACTTGAAATGACTAACCCTTAGTGACATGTGTTTTATGGACCTCAGTTGATCATGTATACATCTAGTTTGAGGCCATAATAGACCTTGTATCTCACTAACATCTATAAGCAAAATGTGTGTTGAGTATGTATGCCTTAGAGGTTAAATGTCAATGATTTACGAGAAATCCAAATTGTACTCTAAGCTTTGAAATAGGTATTTATCAACTTCAAGATATATAACATACCCTACCAATATAAGAATAGGTTTGGTCTTTCAAAATAGTGATACTATTTCCCACATTCAGACCTAGATGGAGACCTATAGAAGTGAAGATACCATGGAGGTCTGAAGCATTGAGAAATTGAGAATAGGTTTCAAGGTTTTGAGAGGATTCCCAAGATGAAAACATTAGGACTAAACCATTGAAAAGGAATTTAATGGAGTTATCAAGTCATCAACATAGTTATGACCACTTCAAGCAAACCTAGAGTTATAGAAGATGAAGAAAGTGGCTTAAATGGAAGTTTTACCTTAACTTCTCTGAAAGGACATTTTTCTTCCAGACAATGCCATATGTTGGTCGAAGACCATTAGGTTTGTGTGAGCCTAATGTTTTCCTTATTATATCTTAAGACTAAAGGTAATGTTTGAAAATGAGAGGAGTTTATAATCTCAAGAGAATATGATGGTAGAATGGGTTTTAACTCAGTCAAAATCCTTTTAGAAACACTCAGTTAACTACAGTACTATTTGTTCCAAATAAACCTATTACTTACACATCTATACTACATTGATGATATAAATATGGTAGCATGGTTTCAATTTAAAGTGAGTTAAAAAAGGTGTGAGATGGTACTAATAACCTTATAATGAATTATAGGGGTGAAACACAATATTCACACATAAATGAGCACCAATATGAACCTTATGAATTCTCTAATGCTTACCTATAGTTTGGAGACAATCTGTAGACTCATCTAGTCAATGGAGATTGCACATTTGGTAGTTTGACAAGAGATATAAGGTGAAGGATAACATAATAAGTCACTCTTATAGTGATGATAACACATATTCATGTGATTCTAAGATGTAAGGAAATATAACAAAGACTAGGTTTTGAACCTCAAACTCAATCAAGTCAAAACCTTGCACCTTCACAATCCTAAAAGCTAGTGTGGAGAGTTTGAAGTGTTTGAAGTCCCTAGATGTATGATATGGTTGTGAAAATTTATAAATAAGGTCCTCATAACCTAATATAAACCTAAATTATTTATATTTGGTTTTACCAATAGGGGAGATGTCCTTTTGTCTTAGACAAAGGGTACTCCATGAGCAAGACACACTTGTAGACCTAATGCATGAATGATAAAAGGATGAATGTGAGAGACTTGGATGAATTAAGTGTAATGTTTGTGGTTTAATTTAATTTTAAAAAGTTTATACAAGCACCTATAGTCACTAGAATCCTCCACAAGTGATCATAAGCTTAATAACACAATCTTTTAGACTAAACTTAGAACCAGGCCTAAACCCTCAAGATGCCTATATTGATTCATAGGACCATATGATCTTCCAAAATAGTTTAATAACATTTATGGAAGAGTGTAGGACTAATAAGAATCATTTTTTTATAGGAAGTAACTAAAATTGGTCATTTTTAGCCTGATCTTCTATTAGGGGTACCCAAAATGTAAGAAAGAGCTTGAGAAGCCATTTTATTCTTATCTATACAAACAATGTGCATGGTACCTAAATAACTTAGGGGTAGTTGAGGAGGGTCTTCATCTCAAAATTTGTATAATTGGTTTGAGAGTTATACATCTAACTTTTATGAATCATTGTTAACAACCCAAGTGACCTAAAACCCTCATATGAACCCAATGAGGAAAATATAAAGGAAGATGCATCCAAAATTGGTCAATTATCCAAGAATATGAGTTGAAATTATTTAGTACTCTCCCAGGATCCTCATCATCTAATTATTTCATACTTTCACCTATATAAATAGGCCTAATTTGGTGTTTTTAATAAGATTTGAAGTGTTTGGAAGGTGCAAAAAGGAATGGATGGATGAAAGTCATTGAGGAAGGTGTGAAGAGACTTGTTCCAAATCCTAATACTTAATTATCATCCTAGTGATGCATGAAAACCCCTTTGATAGACTATTCATTATAGGCAGTATAGAATAAAATAGTGAGAAAGAAGAGTGACTATCTAAGTTAGAGATGAGAAGTATGGTTTGAAGTTTTCATTAAAGTATATGATAGATAAAATGGAAAATAAGGCCTTTATGAGTTTTCTAACACATATTCATTTAATCTCCATGAGTATCTACATGCCACTTAAGTGAAAAATGTGTGAGTCGTGCCTAAAGGGCTAATGAGTAGTTGCAAGATAGTGAATGACAAGTGGTGCATAAAAGTTCATCAGTTCAAGAGCATATAAAGGATTTCATAATATTGTTTCCAATTTCCTAATGTATATTATATGTTTCAAATACTTCTATGGTAGTTTTGGATAGTCAATTGGAATCCTTATCATCAAGGTAGTTTCAAGTAAGACAATGAAGAGCTCTTTGCCAACTTGAGGAAGATGATATGTTTTAGATTGACACATTTTTAAGAGGACCTCATGTCAAGTTCCCTAACTCTCTTGTATTTCATTGTAACTATATTTAAAGTCTTGACACTTAGCCTTGTGACTGTCCAACTTCACTTCTTCTCTTTCATGTTTGGTTTAAATGGTCTTCTCTCTATCACGTCACATGAAGTATAGCTAGTGTATTTATCTATCTCTAAGTGTAAGGAAGAACATTAGTGTCTAAAATTAGACAATTTGTTCATTCACCTTTATAATTGAAATTCATATCACCTCCATGTTTGAAACACTTATGTTAGAGCAATCTAGTATGTTGAAGCTAGTCTTGTGATTCATCTTTCATAGTGTAAGCACATAGTAGTCTAGTGGAGATCAATTTGGTGTATCAACTCATTATAATAAGTTAATTATATGTTTATTTTATCCCTTTTCATCTAATAAAGTAAGTATTTAGGTGATAAGTTATCAAAGACATGTTTAGGGAGCTATCCCTTTCAATCTAGAGGTTTACCTCTATTATAAGCAACCTACAGGCCTAGATATAATCCAATGTTTCACTATATTTAGAGGAGGCTTGAACAACCTATCTAAGGGTTCAAAATTGAGTGATAACAATACACCTTGTATCAACTTCAAGTGTAGTTACTATAACTATGCACTAATGCAATGGAGACCATTAATCTTCAATAAGGGGTGAATTATATGTGTGCAACACATGCATATCTGAGCTTAATCCTCATTTTTTATACTACACAAATTTCACACCTCTTATCTAAACTTGTGCACTCCTTTTCTCAAAGCTTGTTCACAACCTCATGCACCGAGTCCTGCACCTACTCACTAACTTTTGCTGTGCTTGTTACCCATGCACCTTGACATCACATGCCACTACCCACATGCCTTGAAGTCTCATGAACCACACACTGGTGGACTCACCAATTTTTTTGAAATTTATACCTCGTAGTCCCACACACCCCACTCTTATGGACTTGATGGACTTTTATGCCTTCATGCCTAATAGATCTATGTGCCTCACTAGTATCCATTCATGGACATGTCAACCTCATCCACATTCCCCAAGTGATCCAAAAAACATTTCCACAAAAAGGAGACCTTAGATTCAAAATTAAATGTTTAATATCCTAAACATTAACTGTTATAACCATTACCAACTACCACATTTAACAAGATCAACCCACTCCAAAACATTATCCTTAGTAACTGAACAACAGTTATGAATACTCTTGTATTATTATGTTATATATATTTAAAATATGTATCTATTTTGATAGAGATATACATATACACATATACACATAACTTATATTGATTCCACCTCACATAGCCCTAACATTGATAGCTTGCTCTACATAACTACTTGATATACATGCACCATTGATATTATTCTCTATATTATTTTCCCTATTATTTACTAATGAATATAATTTAAATTTAATTAAATTAAAGACTTCCACTCCATTGAATGTGTTTTGTTTATTCTACTTGAATATTGCACTATACATTCACTCTACAAAACCATAACACAGTTATCCCCTACACACCTTGGTCTTGGGCACCATGGTGCAGATCACTTATGGATGGTAAAAATTAAACTAATTTTGTAGTTAATAACTTACAATAATCTAACATATGCATCCTATCTCTTCTCAAATATATTAGATATGATACACAACATCTAAATAAACCTATGGAACCAAAACATTACATAGGATCCATCACATTACCAATCACTCTTGGTCCTAAATAATGTTCACCACTATTTCACATTGATCTTACTTTAGAGAAATTCAATGAACCCCTTATAATATAATTTAAAATATTAATGGGAGATACACTAATTCCTAATTATGATTATCTAACATTTCAACAATATAATTTAATTATCACCATTTCATAATAGATCATAATCACAGCACAAGAACACAAATCAAGGCATAGTCCAATAAGAACATCTAACATAGTTATGATTGATATGAATCATACACCACCTATGGTAGAGTATAATGGATTAGATAGATCTATACAATTACATCCTATTCAAATTGGTGGATTATCATAAAATGAAGTAGGTTGATAAACCCTTTATGTAGGGGGTCTTCATGGGAACTTTCCTCTAATCAAATTATTTATTAGCTACATAAATTTTCATTTGTACATAAATTATTTTCTTTCACTTCATTAATAATTCTTCTATCCCTTATCTAAAGCATTATTCTATCCCTTGGCTTTATTTTCACTTTGGGCACTTACTCTCTTGCATTTTCAAATTGATTCAAACATTCCAAAACACATATATTACAATGATTTTGATGTTCATTATTGATATCAATCCACTTATGTACTATTTCATATATATCATGTTATGGATTCCATTTTATTTACTTGAGCACACCTAGATTATTTCCCATTGAGGGAATAAAAATCTTTTTCAGTATGATTATGATTTAGATCCTCATGCATTAGTAGTATTTTATTTGCATTTTTCTTGCCACACTATGATTTAGCACGTTGTTGTAAATTATTTGAATCCCTCCCTTTTTTCTATTTTATAAACCTTGCTTCTTGATACTTTGAAAAAATTTCAATTTCAAATATTTATTAAAAAATTTAAAAAAATACAAATATTCAAAAAAAATTAAAAAAATACAAAAAAACATATATGTCAATTAAAAAAAATTCAAAATATTTACAAAAATTCAAAATTAGGACCTCTAAGCATTTTATTATATTACTAGCCTATTTATTTGCATATGTTATTTATTCTATGTTAGATAGATACCATATTTTAATTTTTCATGCACATTATTTTTCACAAGGTATGTGTGTGATACAAGACATACTTTTACATGATTATTTGATGTCAGGCTTCCCTTTTTACCAAACAATCATGATAATTTAGGGCATATGTTTATTTTTCATGAAAACTTCAATGGATTATATTTATCCACAACCTCTCTACTATTTTGAGTTACATATTATACAAAAGTTTTGCTAATCACCCATACTTTACATCGTGTAACATGAATATGCTACTTGCTAACAATGAAATTGATACATGTGGCTGATATAGACTAGTCTCAATTACTATATGATTTATTCTTACTTTACCACATGATAAGATGAGACTTTATTGCTTACTATCCATGGCCCTTGGCCTTGTGTGTGCAGCATATACATGTTCTTGCTTATATGGCATCATCATACCTTTTGATTGTGGCCCTTGGTATTGTGTGTTTGTGCAACATTCACATGTCCTTTTTATGTGACCCTTTGGCCTTATGTGTGACATTGTATGACATTAATTATATCTTCATTGCATGTTACTATGGTTCCATGATTCACATCATGCATTATTTTTATTATCTACTCTTATGTCATGATACATATGATGCACATCATGCTTATGTGTTTCAATGTTATATTTATCTAACACATGTTTCATATGTAATTCAATTCTATATTCAATACTATGATTTAATTAAATTCAACTATTATATGCTACTACATGATTACATGTTTTATAGTTCTATTTTGAGATTAGTGACTTGTTGGATACATCTCTCATCTCAAAAGGAGGGAATCACAGTGAGATTATCTTGATAATTTAAGTCCTCATGATCAAAAAAAACATATTTATTACATAATTACAATGTGGTTTAGAATTTTTAGATTATGGGGGGCATGTGACATGCATCTGCACTCATTGTTCCAATTATTTCAATACAAATTTACATATACTTGATGCATATGCAAAATAGTTACAAGTTTCAAATAATTAAAATATTCAAATGGAATTAAAAATCAATTTAGTATAGATACAAGGGGAATGATATTCATTCATGTTCATGTTGTAATGATATTTATGATAATATTCATTAATGTTCAGAATTTTCTACATTGTAAATTTTAAAAGTTTAAAAGTTTCAAATTGAATATAGATCTATCTATAGCGACGTGTTTCATCTAATTTTTCAAGTGGGCCAAGTTATAGCTTATTAACAAACAACATATATGTTTTCACTTTAGTGAACCAAATTTGGTGGTTCTACCCTCTTCTCTTACCACATTTGAGTCTAGTCTTATGGTGCAATTTAGCGAGCCACATTTGGTAGTTTTATCCTTAAATTATTATACAAGATTACTCTATAAGTGTTGAAACATACAATATTTTACATGAAAGGTATTTTAAAAGTTTTCAAATTGAGACTTTCTCACTCTCAATTCACCATAGTTTTAACATTTCTCCAAATGCCTTAATGAGGGCGCATGCACTTCTCCATTTTTAAGTTACAGGGTAATTAGTTTGCTACTACACTTTTAGGTGTATACTTTCCTTGTTGTCTTTCCAAATTTCAAAATTTCAAGTTTTAAATTTTTAATTTTCAAGTATGGACAATAACTACTTATAGTGTCATTGTTGTAGGTTTTTACATCTTACATAATCAACCTTCACATCAAAAGATAAAGTGGGTATACACACTTACGTTTGCATCTCCTTTACTCTAGTAATTTCACTTTGTTACATCACTAGAATAAATTGGTGGGTATTTATAAACTCAAATTTAATCATTAATTGCTTTAAAATGTTTAATATTAACATCTTTACCCTTACTTTGTTTATTCACCATTTCATTAACTTACAATCTCTATGGGAACCTTCATTATTTTATTCATTGTCTTAAAAACACTACAAACATCATTTAGACATCCTTTTTATACTTGTTTAACCCTTTTACATTTTGAAAATGGTTAGAGAGATAATATCCTAATCAAACAAATGGATAATTTACTCTAAACCAGCCCAATAAAATAATTCAAATTCACAATATTTTGATACAGTGTTGAATTATGAAAGTATGCTAAATATAGAAAATATAATGCCAAAAATCATTCAAATGTAGTAATATGAAGAATAAATAATACTTATTTCATTTAATAATGCATAGGTGGATCTAAAATATGAAAGTATAGGGTAAGACATGATGATGCTCTATAGTGATTCATCAACTTCTAAATATTTGTTCTATATCAATCTAGACACAACCATCAAACTATTAACACTAGCATCAACACTTATGTCATGAATCTAATGCTTATGTTTGATACAAAATACATGTATTTTTATGAAATGACTAATTTTGCCCATTATGATTCATTTTCTCCTTGTATATTTTCATCTCAGATCACGTGCATAAGTTATGGATATTAATTTTTTGTTCAAAACCTTAGGTCCTCCAACTTGGGCATATCACCTTGAAAAATGAGAGTTAGTGGGCTCAAGTGAAGTTGATCTGAATTCAAAGACCTCCTATCAATTATCACTACCTACATATATTTATACTCATAAGAGGGCCTTAGACTAATGTAGTTTTCCCCCTTATATAGGTTTATTTGTGAATAATTATTTAGTATGTTATATACGAGTGCATGTAGTGATCTATCTTGAACCTTAACAAATATTTCTCATGGAATGCTTTTTGAATGCTTCAGATCTATAATAATACTACTCTTATGACTTATTTGGATATATAAAATAATAGGGCATTATAACTTAGTTGTGTATATGATGAAGTGTTAGCTTGATAGGTGTTTGTATGGTAATTGCTAAATCATAATAAATGACCTTTTGTTTTATATTTATAACACACCTTTTGAAATAATCTCATGAGAGGTTTAAAATATTACCATACATCTACCCATACATGTCAAAAGATTTTTAATATTGACTATTTTTAAGGCTCATACACTAGCATCAAATCTAAGACACTAGCATTGACATTGGTGTCTTAGTCTAGATAGTAGTGTCTAGGAGGATATAAAGTTGTTGAAGATTTGTAACTGCTAAAGTAGGATATAAATTAATTTTTATGTAGACTAGGGGATAAAAGTGATTTGGGTAACTATAGTATCAAGGTTGGACTATAGGATAAGCATTCAGGTGTAGGTGGATGGTGAACATGATCTTTTTAGCAGTAGGAAGATCATAAACTAAAGGTTTGAGTCATGAGTGATATTTTTCAAGTTTACAAGACTAATTTATCATATATAATCAAATTTTAGTATACATACTACTTATAAACTTATTCCATCCAAGTTCTAGTAACCTTTATCTTTTTAGGACAAGACCGCACTAGGAAAATAGGGCTACAGCTTGGCCTTATCCACTAATACGGCCTTATCCCCTGCACTCCAATAGTAACTTTCAAAATTTGAGAAGTATCATATTTTCCCTTCCATACTTTTATCAAGGTTTATTAATGAAAATATTCAAAATATCCCTCTTTTTAATTGCATCAAGGTCATTCAAAATACATCTGCAATCACTTGGTGATTCTATTGCACATTGATCAAATGGGCACAAATCTTTCAAATTCAATTATGATTTATTCTAACAGTTATAGGCTAAGTCTAAAGTTATTTTATTATAATTAAAGGGCACTCATTGTTAAGAATTTAAGTCAATATATCTATTTGCATTCATATAACAAATATCAAGATGCACATACTCACTCTAGAAGGGATGACTACATTGGCCTAAGGCCATTTTGTGTTATGCAAGCAACACTCAGATTATGCAGTGTTTTTTAGGATCCCCATTTGGTTTATTATATAGGAATTAGGGTGTTATTTTTTTAGGTCTTCTACATGGTAAATCAGGACACATAGTCAATCAAAAAGCCCTCTTGGACATTTGTAAATGCTCGTATAGAAAAATCAATCATATAGTCGACCAAGACACAATCACAGTCAAAAAACAAGGCTACAATGTAACCCTATCCTCCTAGTGTGTATTTGTCTAAATTTTAAACATTTCTTGTTAATTATATAGCACCTCATTTTTTTACACTTGGAAAATACATATCATGCATGTACCTTCATCTTTTAGGCTTTCCCATTACTGAAAGGCTCATGTACACTATTTCTTTTGTTCCTATTGTTTATTTCTTAGTCTGAATAATGTTATTTTAATGACTCAAACCTTTTATCATGATCAAAATTCTATAAACCTACTTATCTTTTATTTCTATACATTTTAGACCTATGCCTATTTTCTAGTTGCTCGGACCCTTGCATCTTAGTTAGAAACCTAGGTCAATACAAGTGGAATATTCTAACATAAGTATCCAGTGCCCTAAATTCATCTAACTTACAAATGAAATACATTCATATGGTCAGCCTAAGTGCTTTAATGCAATATATTCTCTAAATAGATATATATACATACATACATATATATATATATATACATACATACATACATAAAAGATCAACCCTCATTCATTATTCACCTATCATAGACCTAACCTCTCACAAGGAAACTTATAAATGGCATTCAATCAAGCACTCAAGTGAGCAAAGCTTCCCTGTTTTCTCTTATTTCTATATCAATCATAGGGACAATACATCTACAAGTCTAGAGTATTGAAAGAGCATCCCATGAGCCACATTTTATAAGTTATAAACTAGGTCATTGTATGTACTTTCTTATCACACACTACATCCTTATACACACACAATCTAACACATAAAGGAGAACTACATAAGTTTAGGGACCTCTTTAGATTATTAGCTATGTAAGTAGTGTTCATTGACAGAGGGGTCTTGTCAACACTATGTGCCCACTAACCCATTTTTTTCATAACCATTATGAAGATGAATATTCAAGGTTTTGTTATTTGACAAGGATAGACAACCCATGATCTAGATCCAATCATACTAGAGTAAAGTCAACATAGAACCCATAATATTCTAGGTGGTCACATCTAGATATATCAAGTATTTCATACATGACATATGCATCCAGGTTAAATAGAAGAATTGATGTAACTATTTGAGGTCAATGTAATTTTATGAAGCCAAATGTGTTGAACATAGAATCTAGTGATTGATTTAAATCCACTTCCAATCTTATTCCTTCTTATTCTAGATCAAGATCTATATTAGCATTAAAACCAACTAAATATATTATTTTCATTATCATTAAAATATCTAGCATAGATGTACTTTATATTTTTATTATATCTCAATATAATAAATTTAGTATATGTTAATATGAGTTTGAAAATTAATTGGCCTAATTTAGAGGTAGTCTACCATCCTTGTGCCCTAGATTATCTCTACCCCCTTAACCCTAGATTCCTTAATCTAGATTTTAGGGTTAAACATCCATTTATCCAATCATGATTGAAGAAATGTAAATGATATAACTTAAGGTTGTAAGGTGTCCTATTCCAATAATTATATATACTAAAAAATTCAAAAAAAATCAAAAATCCAAAAAAAAATTAGCATTTACATGTTATGTTAGCTCCTTGGCATATATGTTATTGATTACAAGTTGGTAGATATCATATCATTTATTTATATATACACATGTTTTTCATGCATCTTTTTAGTGAAATACAGGCATTATGTATGATGTTTTATGGTTATGTAACACCTCAGTCTTATACACTTAGCAAACTCAGACCATGGTTGTTCCTCTTAGTTTTACACATGCCTTGCTTCCACAAGCCTCACATCTACTTTATTTTGTGCCACTTTACCTATATATTAATATAAATATCCTCATATTGATTACATATACATCTCATATTTCCAAAAAAGCTTAAAATATACTTATCTTATACCTCTACAAGTTTTTATCGTGTGCATGCTCTCTTTTTCCTTGGACACTAATCATCCGAGACAAATAATAGCATTGATGTTATTGTCTTGACTCAACACAAGTGTCTAGTGCCTTAAAGTCATCCAATTTTCAAATGAAACATATTATAATAGTTTTCATAAGTTTTTTAATGCAAGTTATCTCCTGATAGGATTGGTATAAATACAATATCAACCCTCAATCATTCTTCACCTATGAATACTTAGCAATCAAACCAAAAGAGCACTCAAGAAGCATTCAAGTTACCAAAAGATTTCCTATAATGCCCTATTATAATATTGGTTAAAGTAACATCATAGATATAGATTTGAAGTACTAAGGAAGTAGTCATAAGTTCATATTTGCCAAGTTATAAGATAGGTTACTATTGTACTTGTTTTAAATATATTGCATGATTTACACACAAGAGAACACATAGGGGAGAAGTACATGAGTTTGAGGTCCTCTTATAGAGTATTGGATATGTAGTTATTACCCTTTGACAATAGGGTCATTATGGGTCAGATCTACATCATATGCCCACTATCCCATTTTTCCCCAAGGTCACATTAAAGATGGAATGTTAGGTTTTTACCACTTCACTAAGAGTGATAGTCCATAACCCAGATCTGAATGCACCATAGTGAAGGAAATACAAACCTAAAAGCATCCATGTGGTCTCATACTATTTGAGTATATATTATTTATAGGACACTAGCATCAAACATAACACTAGCATCAACATAATTATATCAAGCTGACACAATTGTTTAGAGAGCAAGATGCACTAGATCAAAAATTTAATGATTGATCTAGAACTATTTTCTTACCTGCTTCTTACCTGTACCAAATCCAAGATCTACATTACATTATAAATAGCTAAGTTTTCTATTTTATGTCATTTCTATATCTATCATAGTTGTAATTTCCTTATTTAGACTATCTTAGCATAATAAATTTAGCATATGGTGCATCTAAGTTTAACACATTAATTAGACTATTGTAAATCTAATATTCACCCTTGTACCCTATCATTTATATATCCTTAACCATATATACCTAATTAGGATTCTAAAATCCAAATTATCGTTAAACATTTGGTTAACCTAACCCATATGAATGTAGTTTTTTATGATTCCTAAGGTTTTAAACTAGTTAGGGTTTCAGATCGCTATACTTTTTAATTTTTTATTGGTACTATTTTACATGAAAAATAGGTGTAGCCATAGATTGGGGTGTTTTTATATTGAACATATTTATCTTCCCCTCAACCCATCCAATATGTCTCAAAAAAATGAGCGATCTCATACCTTTGATCATGATGATACCCATGTTGACAATGAAAAAATCCTGATAGGGTTATCATAGAAGAAGATTTTGATAATGAAAATCTATAAATAAATGAAAATGACCAAGTAGACAATGACCAAGTGCATTCAATTGCAATGTTTCATGAGCACATTTGATAAAACCCTAAAGATCTTGATAAAATATTAAAAACCTATGCTTGAAGCTATAAAAATGCCAAAACATTAGTGTATACATCCCTTCCCTTAAACACATTAAAACTTAATACATATAATGGGGGCACACATTATATGTTAAAACCTTTGTTCCTTAAAAGTACTATTGATACATCTATTGTGAACTTACCCATTATTTCAACATAAATACCAACTTTAATGCCCATTACTACTTAAAACATGTTTCTAGCACCTTTCATGACTACTCAAATTGCTAATCAAAATCTCATTAGGCCTACAATTTAATCACTCCTTAAAGTTTTAAAGACCTTGGAGGATAAGGCTATAGACATTGAACAAAAGGATTCAAATTATTCACATGCTATAGGTTTACAAGATGTGTTGCATAACCCTCTTGCACTTGAGATCTCTTTTCACCCTTTTCTAACTGGATTTATTGCACCTAAGTTCATATTTTATGATGGTAAGGGTGATCCTAAACAACATCTTTGAACTTTATATGTGGCATGCCTTTATTATGCTTTAAATGATAAACTTTTGACCAAATTATTTCTAAGGATCCTCAAGGACTATGTTTTGAGGTGGTTTTATGACTTACCTCTCCAATCCATGAAAGCATTCAAACCTATTACAAATTAGTTTTTAGCACATGTTTTTATTAACATTATTGAAAATGTTTCCTATGATCAAATTACAAAGATTAAATAAGGAGCCAATGAACCAATCAATGAATGTGTCTTAAGATATAATACAATGCTCACCAAAATGACCAATCCTATGGTAGATAAAGAGTTGCAAGACATATTCAAGCAAAGTTTGCTTACTCCTTTATATGATTCCATTATTTTCAAAAAGTTTAAATATTTGGATGATGTATGCTATGTTGTGCAGGACCGTGAAATGAAGCATATGTCATTAAATAAGCTCAACTATGTAACAGACACACTAGCTACATCTACATGTAGTAAAAAATTTACAATTAAATCAAGTTATAAGTTAAAACCTCCTGAGCCTAAAAAGGAAACAATCACCATAGTTAACACTAGTTACACAACAACCTAATTGGATTATCCTATCTAATGCACCAAGGAGATATTTTATATGTTTACCTAAGCCTCCTAATTCATTACTTATGTGGTTACTAGAGTGTCATCTTATATATTTCTCTCTTCCTATATAGGTTGATGTAAATAGACCTCTACCCAAAGAATATGATGCAAATGCTTATTTTGACTATCATCAAGGCCTTGGTAATCCTATGAGAAGATGTTTTACCTTAAGAATAAGATCTAAGACCTCATCAATGACTAAAAAATTACATTTGACAATCCTCCAAAGGAATTAGGTTCACAACCTAGTGATCACCATAAACATAAAATATTTAATAATCCTTTATAAGACCATTCAAAAAATGAATTAAATGTTCAAATGGAATATATTTCACATCATCCTCCATCATATTATGGACACCCACTAGATGGGGTCATTGGTACTTACACAATACATATACTTCCTATGGTTCACAAACCTACCATTTCCTTTGATGACATAAAAATTAAGGATGATGACTTTAATCTTCATTCTCTATTAATTCAAGCATACCTTAATAAACATCCCATACGCAATGTTATGATTGATAATGATACAAGTGAAAATGTTTGCACCATGACATTACTTACCCATTTGGGTTATACTCATCATGATTTACACCCCTCTGCTAGATCAGTCAGAGCATTCAATGGGACCTCGTAAAAGGTTCTTGGCAAGATTGATCTACCTTTATAGGTTAATCCTGCATATATGGTTATTGTTTTCTTAGTTATACCTTTTACAGGTATTTTTGACATATTGTTAGGATGACCTTGGATACATACTTTTTGAGTGGTACCTTCTACAGTATATGGGTATGTTAAATATATTCAAGCCAATCAAGTAATTATAGTTTCTAGCATTCCATATGAGCATCCTCTTAAATAAGATAAATTCATACCTAGTCAATTAATTATCAAGCCTTGTTAAGGCTAATGCACTTCAAAAGTATATGCAACAAGCAACCCCCTTTACTATGTGACTTGAGATAACTTTACATCAGATATAGATAGTGGGTTACACAAAATCCTTGTATTGTATTTGCCATATTCAAATATCTAGAGCACCTAAACATGTTCCTACTATTTCTATTCCAAAGAAACCATAGAGTACATAGATATGGGTTCTAAGAACCTATATTTCTTCTATTGGTACTTCATGACTCTAGAGTCTTATTAAACATATGTCAAGCATCACAAATACTGCAATGATAAATATTTCACCTATACATGGTCCTTGGTAATACCATTGGTTTTTTGCACCAAGTTCTGAGTGGGGATATACCTATGATCACCCTTTATATTAGTTCATAGGATGATCGTGTCTTTTTCCAAAAATATCAAAAAATGCTCAAAAACCCAAAAACACTTCTTATACTTACATGTTTTATTGGCTCCTTGGCATCTATGTGTCAGTTCCATGTTGAGGACTAACATAACATTTACTCTTAAATACACATACACAGGCATACACAGATACATGATACACTTATGGGTGTTGGGATTTCCCTCTACTCATATCACTAAGACATTAGGGACATCCATCTTCTATGATCTTGATATACACATGTTATATGATTTGATGATCACTCTACACTATCATGTTTGAGCTTACATATGTACTTACACATGCTTATTATCTATGTATACATTACACAAGGTATGTGATATGATATTTACTTAACATTTTTTGCTAACACATTTGACCCATGGACTACTATGACATGTTTATGTTGGTTGCTTATGTCTTTCCTTTATACACTTATTTGAGTGTTTTGCCTTATTATTGTCTTATCATTTGAATCATGAATATGCTCCATTGTATGTGCCCCATGTGCCTATTTTTTGCCTTCTTGGACATTTGAATATGTCATTTATTTTTATATGGGCATTTATTTTTATATGGGCATTTAAATATGTCATTTCTTGATTTTTTGGAAATTTTTCTAAGTCATTTCCTTTTAATTTTATGACTTTTGAACATGCCCCTTGTCTGTGGTCTCCTTGGACCATTGCCTTTTGACTTGCTTTTGAGTGCTCTTGTGTGTGTGTGTTTGCCTTTTGAGATTGTATTTTTACTATCTAGGTATTGACATGATCTTTATCATGAATTGTAGACCTAAATGTAATCACATTGGTTCTATTCACTTTAATGATACATTTACCTAGACATGTTTCCTTCTATATGTTACATGGTTACATTCACAAATTTATAATTGTCTTACCCTTTTGAGGTGAGCTAACTGCCATGTACTATTTTTTCCTCAAATCAAAGAGAGGGACATATTATTATGTGAATGTCATATGGACATGAATTACACACAGTCATAGTTTCCATATTATAGTGGGTTCATGATTTGGAATCATATTCACCACATTCACATAGTATATGGTACTTACACTAGTTTAAAGATTTAGTGGGGGCATGTAATGATGGCATGGCTTCCACACATTCACAATTTTTAGATTTAGTGGGGGGATGATTTGGAATCATGTTCCCACACTTATTTAATATCTTACTTATAATTCACATATTATTTTATAAATTTAGTGGGGGCATGTAATGATGACATAGCTTCTACACATTCACAATTTTTAGATTCAGAGAGGACATGCTTTGTAATCATGTTATCTACACTCATTCAATATGGTACTTATAATTCATACATTTAGTGGGGGAATGTTTTGGAAGCATGTTCTCCACACTCATTTAATATGGTACTTATAATTCATAGATTTAGTGGGGGCATGCTTTGGAAGCATGTTCTCATCACCTACTCAGTATTTAGCATCTTCAATTTACAGTGGGGGCATATTTTAGAAACATGTCTTTCATATTGGTATTTATATTAGTTTTAAATTTCTCTATATATAGTGGGGGCATGATTTAAAATCATGTCTTCCACACTTACATAGTTTTTTAAATTTGCCAAAGCACATAGTTATATGATTGTACTACACATTTGTGGTAAAATTTTATACATGGTATCATTGTTACACATAGTATTATCATGAGACAAATATAAGGTGCATATGTTATGCAACATGTGCCTAATATTTCAAAATCTAAATCTAAATTAGATTTCAAAACTATTGCATGTACTGATACCCCACATACTTGGATGGACTTTCATGAGCCAATATATTGTTATAGTTGGTTCACCTTTTGGAATGGTTGGGGTGATTAAATAACTCAATCTTGCCAAGTTTTTAGTTTGGATTTAATCATCCAAACCCACCAAGTTATGAGTATCATTGGGTTGTATAGTTGAGCTAATCTCAACTTCTAGATGGTAACTCACTTTTGCTCCAAAATTAAGGGTGTGTGATTTCCAACCTCTCTCTCTCTCTCTCTCTCTCTCTCTATATATATATATATATATATATATATATATATATTTTTATTTTTCTTTTTCTTTTAGATATATGCACTTTATAGATTTATCATAATCTCAATTTTAGAGCCTTATAATGATACATATTTTGTAAAAATAACTTGTCAATAGGTAAGGCAGTTACATTAACAAACAAGTGTACTTCTAAACCTTTCTTTTTCAATTTCACTTTATTTCAAGTACTTATAACCTAGATTATATGCACTAATTATCTATAATAACATGATCTTGGTTGAAGATCAGTCACCATCAAATCACTCAAACCTAGCTCTAATAAATCACTCAAATTTAATTCAAATAAAGACAAGGTGTGTATAAACATCCAGGTACTTATTCCTTTCCTTTAAACTAGAAATTTCATTATTAGATTAAAGGGGGGGAAATGTAGATGATATTCTATGATTATGTATCACTTTAGTCTTACACACTTGGAAAATTCAAACCCTGGATATTCCTCTTAGTTATACACATGCCTTGTTTTCACAAACCTTTCATATGATCTATCTTGTTCCCCTTGGCATATATCTTACTTTTATTAGCCTTATATTGATGACACAAACATCAAATCTTACCCAAAATGCTTAAAATGTACTTATCATATACCTCTATAAGTTCTAAGCCTATGCCTACTCTCCTTCTCCTTGGACACTAACATCAAAAAAAAATAGTAGCATCAATGTTACTCTCCTAACTTGATGTAAGTGTCTAATGCCCTAAAGTCATCCAATTTACAAATGAAACATATTATAATGGTTGGCCTAAGTGATTTAATGTGAGTTACCTCCTGATATAATTAGTATAAATATAATATCAACCATAATTCATTCCTCACCTATGAATACCTAACAATCAAACTAAAAGAGCACTCAAGAACTCAAATTATCAAAAGCTTTACTATTATGCCCTATTATAGTATGAGTTAAAAGAACAACCCAACTATAGGTCTGAAGTACTAATGGAGCAGTCATAAGGTCATATTTGCTAAGTTACAAGGTAGGTCATTATTATACTTACTTTACACACATTTCATGACTCACAAACAAGCCAACACATAAGGGATAACCATGAGTCTGAGGTCCTCTTTTGAAGTATTGGATATGTAGACAATGCCCTTTGATAATGGGGTCATTATGAGTTAGCTCCACTAGGAGCAATAGTCCATGACCTAGATCTGAATACATCAAAGTGAAGGTGAAGCCAAACCTAGAAGCATCCAAGTGGTCACATCTTGTCTGAGTAGATGTTTTGTTTAGGACAATAGCATTTAATTTAGACACTAATATCAATACAACATCCCAAATTGACTTAATTATATAGAGATCTAGAGGCACTAGATCTATAATCTGATGATTGATCTAGAAATATCTTCTTTCCTACTTCCTTTCTATCCTAAATCCAGATATGCATTAGAAATAGAACTAGCTAAGTACTCTCTTTTACATCATTTATATATCTAGTATAGTTGTACTTTCCTTATTTAGACTATCTCAGCAAAATAAATTCAACATATGGTACATCTAAGTTTAGCATATTAATTAGCCTATTGTAGATCTAATATTCACCCTTATGCCCTATCATTTCTATATCCTTAAACTTATATACCCAATTTAGATTCCAAAATTCAAATTAAGGTTAAACAAGTATACAAAAATGCATGATCTATATACTTTCAAATGTTGGGCCTCCCCTACTCATGTCATGTAGACATTGGAGGCATCTACTTATTTGACCTTGATATACCCTAGTTACATCATTTTATGAACATTTTCCATTTTCATGTTTGATCTTATGTAGTTACACATGCCTTTATCCATGCTTATATATTTCATAGTGTACTTGATATGTTATGTATTTAACATTTTTGAATAACACGCATGATTCATTGGCTAGTATGTTATGTTATGTTGATTGTTTATTTTCTATGTTTTCCTTTTTGCACATCTTTAAGTTTGTTCTTTACTTGTTTTTTCATGTATCATATTACCTATTTGAGAATTTGAATATGTTACATTGATTTTGGCCCATGTGTCTATGTTTGCTTATTGTGACATTTATATATGTCATGGTTTGTTGTATGTTGACATTTGATTATGTCATTCCTTGCTTTGTGGACATTTGACTAAGTTATGTTCATTTCATTGTGCAAAAAAACATACCCCTTGTTTGAATTTTCCTTAGACCATTTTATTTTTATTTTATTTTGATTTATCTTGTGTGTGTGTTCCATTTCTTGTTGAGCTTGTATTTTTACTATCTAGACATCTCCACGATTTACATCACGCATCTTAAGACTTGATATGATCACATTCATTGTGTTTTAATGATATATCTACCTAGACATGTTCCTTCTATATGCTACATGGTTCACACATAGATTATACAATTATTCTTATCCTTTTGAGGTAAGGTGACTACTAGTTTCTACTTCCCCTCACCTCAAAATGTAGGGGGGGCTATTAGTGGGGACATGCCAAAGAGGCAAGGCTTCCCATTTTTCACAATTCACCAAATTTAGATATATATTAGGGGCATGTTTTGGAAATATGTTCTCCACATTTACACTAATTTCAGTTTCAAATATACATTTGGGACATGTTGTGGAAACATGTTCTCCACACACAATTTGCAAATTGGTCAAAAATCATAGTTATTTGATTTAGATACATAGTTGTGGTAAAATTCTATACATTGTTACCATTATTATACCCAAGTTTTAGATTGAGACATACATAAGGTTCATATGCTATGCAAAGGGAACCTAAATTATAAAATAAAAATTAGATTTAGATTTAAAAACACTTTTATGGATTGTCATCACCCACCAAGTTGGACTTTTATGGACTATATTGAGCCAATCTACTATAATAGTTGGTTCATTTTTGGTATGGTTTTGGTGATTAAATCACTCAATCTTGTCAAGTTTATAGTTTGGACTTGATTACATTATCTAACCTCATCATATTTATAGTGTGAATTGACTTGGTTCACTCACACTCACCAGATTATAAGTATGATTGGGTTGCATGGTGAGCTCAACTATCAGATGGAAAATCACCTTTAGCTCCAAGGTTAGGGATAAATTTTATCTTTCAATATTTCTATATTTATGCACTTTCCAAATTTATATTTGTCCTAATATCAGTTTAAATGACTCATAATGTTACATCTTTTCAAATCAAGTTGCCAAAAAGGCAAAACAGTTACATCGATACACAGGTGTACTCCTAATCCTTACTCTTTCAATTTAAATCATTTCAATGATTTTGATTTCAAAGTATATGCACTGATATATACTATAACATGCTCTTAATTATAGGTCAGTCACTAGCAAATCACTCAAGTTAGCCTCACACAAAGGCAAGATGTGTTATACACACTAGGTACACATTTATTTTCCTTTAAACTAGTAATTTCACTACTAGATTAAAGGGAGGGAAATGTAGACATTATTTTTGAATTATATATCACCCTAGTATTTTACACTTAGAAAATACATATCATGGATGTACCTTTATCTTCTAGACCTTTTCATTGTTGAAAGGATCATGTATATTATCCCTTTATGCCTATTACTTATCTCTTAGTCTGACTAGGGATATCTAATGACTCAGACCTTATATCATGCTCAGAATCCTATAAAATTATTTATCTTTTATTTTTGCAAGTTCTAGACCTATGCCTATTTTTTGGTTGTTTAGACACTTGTGTCCTAGTCAAATACCTATATCGATACAAGTGCCATATCCCAACATAAGGGTCTAGTACCCTAAAGTCATCCAATTTACAAATGAAACATATTTCTATGGTCAACTTAAGTGCTTTAATGTAATAAATTCTCCAAAGAAATTGATATATATACAAGATCAACCATGATTCATTCTTCACCTAGCATAAAGGAAACCTCTCACTAGGCAGCTTACAAAAGATATTCAATCAAGCACTCAAGTGATCAATGCTTCCCTATTTTCTTCTATTTCCATATCAATCATAGGTACAACACATCTTTACATCTTAAGTACTAAAGTAACATCCCATAAGCCACATTTTCCAAGTTATAAGTTAGGTCATTCTATGTACTTGTTTATCACACATTACATCCTTATATACACATAAGATAACACATAGGGAAGAACTACATAAGTCTTAGGCCCTCTTTGGAGTATTGGCTATATAGGTAGTGTTTATTTATAGAGGGGTCTTTGGGGTAGCTTGACACTATGTGCCCACTAACCCATTTTCTCATAGCCATTATGAAGATGAAGAATCAAGGTTTTTCTATCTGACAAGGAGCGACAACCCATGATCTATATCTAAACATACCAAAATCAAGGCAACATAGAACCTAAAATATTCCAAGTGGTCACATATAAATCCAAAAATTATTTAGTACAACACACCTATATCCAAGTTAGATATAAGCATTGATGTAAATGTTTGAGGCCACATAAGTGCTTACCCAAAATTTGATGACTTATCTAGAATCCACTTCCAGTCTTATTTCTTATTATTCCAAATCCATATCTATATTAGAATTAAAACAAAATAAATATCTTGTGTTCATTATCATTATAATATCTATCATAATTGTACATTCTATTTTAAACATATTTCAACATAATAAATTTAATATATATTTATTTGAGCTTGAAAATTAATTGGCTTACTTTAGAGATAATCTACCATCCTTGTGACCTAGATTATCTATACCCCTTTAACCCTAGATTCTCCATTCTAGATTTTAGGGTTAAATACCAGCACAATTTGAAATTTTATTTTTGGTTGTTACACAATACATGGGTCATTACAATTAGTTTCCATCAATTGTTAGCCTATACAGTCAGCATAAATTCAATTTGAGCTAGGTTTGCATATTTGTTTGTCAATTTACTATTTATAGCTAATTGCAAAATTTGTATTTTACATTTAAATTATGTATATTTTGTAGACCCAAATCAGTTTTTAATAATTTATTTGTTATTATCATTTCATTATTAAATTAAAAAATAACATTGAAAACTATTATTGATTATATACCTTTTAACATCTATGTTTACATATATGCCAACATCCTTAGGTATGGGGGCATCACAAGGATTGTAATATATTAATATGTGTAGACACTCAAAAACTACACATGACACCTTTTGATGTCAAACTACTTTTTGACCCTCGTCTAACCTCGTGTCTAGTAGACCACCTAGTCAATTAGACTCATTTAATAACTTGACCCCATCAAACCCCTAACTTAACACATTTAGATAAACCATTTAATTCACCCCTTTTGACTTGTTTTAATTCATTTGGTGGTCATTATAACCATTAATAGTTAGCCTAACCATCAACGGTCAGGTCTCTAAGACTAATTTAAAGTTTTAAAGCATTGATAGTTTTATGTGAGATAAGTATCTCCCTAAATGGAAACTTACTTTTAAAACTAGCTTTAAAATGTCATGAATTGGTAAGCTTATCCCCCTATCCAATTAGTAACTTCTTCCATCTCAGTTAACAACTTTATCCTATAAAAGGAGAAGAGGAGGAAGTGAAATGGATCCACAACCCACAATCTTACATCCACGCTTTCTTGCACATAGGTATCCAGCATCTTTTCAGCAAGTAAGAAACACCATCAAAGACTTGAAGCTCTATCAGAATCACTTTCAAAAGCTAAAGTATTGTTACTCTAGCCAAATTGATTCAACCTTATACCAATAGCTTTCAGGTATCTCTCACTTGTTTTCATTGATTCATCTTATTTCTAACCCTCTTGACCTATCAGACCCATTAGTATCTTATTTTCCACCCCTTAACCCCATAAAAGACCTCTATTTACCCAAATACCCAATCTACACCTTATTTTTTAATCATTTTAGATTTACACAGGTAACCATCGATGGTTAGCACAACTACCAATGGTCACTCTAATCATCGATGATTACTCAATCACTGATAGTCAGCCTAAACCACTGATGGTTCACTTGATCATTGATGGTCACTATGGCATAAAAATGTAGCAAGTTATTTTTAGCCCCATAACCCTAGTCAGACCCAGCTTTCTTTGTTTTTGCCTGATTACAGTACCTTTTTTTATTTTTGGACTAGACCCTGACTATTTTAGCATAAGTATTGACTCGATTTGCTACTTTTGGTTACATTTTTATTAACTAGCATTGTACTTTATTTGAATTGTACTTCATTTATCTTATGCAAGTAGATATTTGATTTATCATTTCCAACTTAACTATTATAACTGTGGATTAACAGCCTCCTAAAAAGTAATATGCTCCTTGGATATAGCTCATGCTAGGTAGTCCACTCATCTATTTTCTAATAAACCCATTTTCTAGTGTTTTCCTTATCTACAAGTTATTCCTTCCTATCCAAAGAGGAGTTCCCATCATCATCTAGATTCATGCACACACTTTACTAGGTATTCTTCCACATACCCTATTACTAGTTTCATTATTTGCTTTCAAAATTAAGAAATGAGTGAAAATTAAACTAACACATTTTGGCACACTTGATGGGACCTAGTTCCCTCTTTCTTCCTTTATTGTTTGCTCATCGAATGAAATCTAAAAATTTATTTTTGGGCTTAAAATAAACCTCTTGCATACATTGATTGCCTGCTTATCTTAGTTCATCCAGTAACTTAAGAGAAAAATTTATTAATCATAGATTTCACACTTATTATCACACACTTAATCCAAACTACAAAATAATTAACACATCAAAACATACCTGAGACAAGGCTCGACTAGGATTTCATCACCTAGTAGGAACCTTGCCCCTTCCCAACTATCTTACTTGGATTTCACCATGAAGGGGACAACCAACTCAGCTCTCTAGTTGAGTATAAACTTTGAACTTAGTATATTTTGGCTAAGCACCCAACACTTATACCATTGAAAGATTGTGAAGTGAGGGGGTATGCCCTAATACCAAGTCACATACTAAATTTCAACATAGATTTCTTTCTTGAGTGCCTAAATTTAACCTAAAACTAACCTTAGATTTCCTCTTTAGTATCTGATCTACAAGCCAAATTACCTCTTCATACCTTCTAAGGCATAAGCCAAAAGCTATCTAAAAAAGAAACCTAGGATTTAATGCACTTTTAGTGTATGCATTGTTTGCCTTGAATTTTTTTCTTTTGATTGCTCTTTTTTTGAGGTGTGAGTTTCACCATATTATTTCCTATTTTCTCACATGGTCTTTACTAAACAATATCTAAGAAACCAAGCCAATCAACCACCACCTTCTTCTTCTTCCTCCTTCGAATATAATTCTAATGATGAGGGTTAACCTCATTTTACTCCCCCTCCTACCAAAATCTTAGTTTTTTCTGAAAGTGATGTGGATTTTACTACCTTCCTTGATAATAATCTAGTGGCCCTTCAACACTATCTTAACACCTTACCTCACCATACCTCTATTTCCTTGGTTCCTCATATGGACCCTCCTTATGATATGCTTCCCCATCTTATGGTGGGTATTACCTCAACCCAACCCTTGTTGACCCAAGCCTCTTCTTCTTCCAACATTACATCTACTACCACTACCTAAACCCAATCCAATATTACAAACTTTAACCAAACACCTCCTATTACACCCCACACTTCTCATATAGGTTCAACTTTACCTTAAGTTACCTATACTCCACCTACCATGGGGTTATCGTTTGCCTCTATTTCCACCCTTTCCTTTATTAAAACTAATCCACCAACTTCTACCCCATTTCAAAACTTGGTGATTTATATACATCAAACACTTCCACCCATTGGCACTAGAGTCACCACTTAACATTAACCTACTCAACCTCAACCCACTACCTCAACCCTACCTTTAAGTCAAACCACATCCATCCCTCAATAAGTACCCATGACAACCTATCAATATGTCCCTAACCCACAAGGATATATAGCACCTTCCACCCAACCATTTATGTCAATCAAACCTTATATGGCACCATCTCAACCTCTTATGACCACTTACTAATATGTGGTTTCTTTAGCACCTTCTACCACCTATCCTTACATAGATGCCAACCAACCTCAATAAAATGTGCCCCTTAATTATGAAACTTCCCAACCCCAACCAGATTTGATCAAGATGTTAATGGATAAAATGACCAACATGGAGTCATCTATATATGGGTCTCGTAACCTTTTATCCTATGATCAAATTTTTAATGAACCCATTCATCCATTTGTTCCCATCCATTCTTATCCTCCTCAATGGGAATTACTTAAGTTTACCAAATTCTAAGGCAAGGAGGATCCTCAATAACATTTGAGATCATTTTGTCATTCTTGTTATTTAATCACATACAATGATGTTCTCCTTCTTTAAACCTTCCCCATGTCCTTATTAGGACCATCCCTTGATTGGTATAGTGTTCTTCCCACACACTCCATCTTTTCTTTATCCCACCTAGCCCAAATCTTTTTAGAGAATTTTTTGGTAAATATATCTAAAAAGGTCTCTATTACTGACCTCTATTCCATTAATCAATTTGATGATGAATCAATTGTTAATTTCATGGCTAGATGGAGAGGTCTCATCAACTAACTTTATTTATTCTTACCTCAACCTAAGTTGATTGAAATCTTCTCCTGGGGTTGTTCCAAACATATTTCCCCCACTCTTCAAGTTCAAACTTTTAGAACTATTGATGAGGAATTCACCATGGCAAGAAAACTTGAAAATTGAGCCATTGATGAAGGGAAATTGAAACTACAAAACAAGAATTCTAGATTTAAATCCAATGACCCTTTTTCCACCAAAACTACTAACCAATCCAATACCAAAACAAAATCATCCATAAACTCAGTTGTTTTAAAAACCATCCCACTTTCAACTATCAACCAACCACCTAAAACCAATCTTTCCAACCCTTTCTATCAACAAAATTGAAACTAAAATTGAGCTCCTCCAAAACAATGTACTCCCAATAGAGAATATCATGCATCAGTTTTGGATAAATTACTCAAATCCAACTTCATCCAACTTCCACCAATTAAACCACCCCAAAAATTTGATACTTCTTGCCCTATGTCAAGTTGGTATAATTATAATGACCATTGTGCCTTTCATCAAGTCATAAGAAATGACATTAATAGATATAATACCCTTTAAAATCTTGTCCAAAATTTTATTGATATTAGAGAACTTATGTTTGATAATCCTAATGCACCTCGCAATCAGTCCCTTGAAATTTTCCATAAGCCTTTTACCAATCACGCTCCTTCCACCCAACACCATGATAACTAACCCAAATCATATCATTCTCATGAGGCACATACAATCAATGTTAATAATATCAAGCCCATTATTGAATAGACCATTACCTCAATCACCAAAATAGAAGTAGTAAACTCACCCGTAGTCATTTAGATACTCAAATATAGGAATTAACCACCCTTCTCTCTTTACTTGATAAGACTTAGCTTTATCTACCTCTCTTTTGATGGAAATGCCAAAAGATATAACCTCTGCTATAACCATTCCTTCTTCCTCCACTCCATCCATTCAGGTGGAAGAATTGCCCTCTATTCCTTTAAACACCCAAATAAAGGAAGCAACTCTATCCATTCATTCACTTGAGGACACCATACCTACCTCCTTTATCATACAACCATATATTTCCTCTTTGGAAAAAATTCCACAAGAGGGGATTACCTCATCTACCCAATCACAAATTTTAGAACCTTCCCTCAAAGACAATAATGAAGTATCCATTTCCTCTTCTCCACCTAAGGGATTAAGCTTTGAAATGAATAACCAAGGAACTAAACCCATCTACAAGCTCATTTCTATGTTATTCCAAAGTTTAGAGTTTACTTCCCAACCTAACTTTGATAGAGCCACCTTTTGGCATCGTCTTGGGCTCCCTTATCAAAACAAATTTGAATCCTCAACTTCACTTGAATCCACCCTTAAACCCATTATTACCTCTTCACCAGATACCTCTTCTAAAACCATAAGTGAATCATCCTAATAGCCCCATTCTAAAATTACCAAATCACCTTATGCCTCTCTTACTAAACCAATCAAGAATCTAGGATCCTTCTCACACCTAGTCACACTCACCCCTCTTTGAAGTTGGACTTAACCTCATCTAGTCCACCAACACAACCTCAAACTAAACCAACTAATAAGGTAGAGTTACCTAAACCTCCATGTTGAACTAGACCCATACCACCTCCTTATCACTTACCTTCCATCTTAGGACCCCATCCTTCTACCATTCCAGTTACCTATTATTCTTTTAAGAAACCATCCCCCTTTCCTACACCCATCAAACCATCTAGTTATCCCTCATTTTTAACTAACCTATCTACCTCTACTTTCCCACCTATAGCCACACCTTCATCATCCAAGTCTTCCATATCCAAACCTTTAACCTCAAAACTAATCATAACCAAGCAAACGCAACCAAAACCACAAACTAAAACCATTCTTCCAACTACAACTTTCATGGTAAAGCCTAGGCTCAAGAAGGCCCCCATCCCTAAAACTATAAACCCATCATCTCCAATGCCTTTTAATCAATCCTAATCAACTATATTATAGAGGTTGTTGTAAACTTCCTCCATTATCTTACCTCCTATCAAACCATTCTACCCTTCTAATACCAAACCTTATTGGTTCAATGATAACTTGATATGTGCATATCATAGGGTAAAGGGACATGACATGGAGAAATGTAAATCTCTCCAAACACTCATGTATATCCTATATGATGAGGATGATCTATTTTTAGATGGACCCTTCTTACCCCCATTACCAATCTTAACATCAACCCAACCTACCCAACATTTACCTACTCTCCCACTCCTACCTAAGGAGGAACCAAACCCAGTAAACCCCCTTATCCACACTATTCATGTGGTTACTCAATCCCAAGCTCAATAAAAAGATAAGGGAAAATCCAAAGAATCCATTCTATAGACTTACCCTTTAACCCATCAACCTTCCAACCAAAACCAAATACCTCTACCTTCACCTTCACAACCACCAAAACACAAAGTATCCATTTTTGGACCCTCTCTCTCTAACCCATCTATATCCATCTAGCATATCATGTTGAAACAACTTCACCAAACACTAATGAAAATGAGCCTTTATGAACTAGTCAACACCTTGCCCCACCATTACCAAGCATTGATCAAGGCTCTATAATCCATAGAGGTTTAATTTGATGATCCTTAACCACTTGTACCCTTTGTTGGAGCCCTCCAAATTTTTACCCTCATCACCTTTCAAGATTTTGAAATACCTCCTGCTCATCTCGAGAATTTTGATCCTCCCCTTTTTATTACCACATACATTAATCAAACCCACATCAAAATGGTGATGATTTATGGAGAATCTAACATCAACATTATCTCCTCCCACACTTATGACCAATTACAGCTACCTAAGAACATCATATCAAAAATTATAGTGGTCCTTCACTCCTTTAATGATACCATGACCACTACCTTAGGGACCATTATCCTCCATATCCACTTTGGGCCTCACACCATTCTTGAGCTATTTTACATTATAGAGAGCAAGTTTCAATATAATGTTTTACTCAAATGTCCTTGGATCTATGATATGAGTTGTGTCCCTTCTACTTTACATTAGTGTGTCAAATTTGAGCATGAAGGTCAAGTTATTACCTTCAAATCTGACCCTAATTTGTTTGTCACTTGCAATATGACATATTGGCTTAATGATGTTCTTATTCCTCCTTCATCTACCTCATAACCAACTTCTAACAAAACCATCCCACCAGTTATAACTAGAAACACTCCTACTCACAACAATGATGAAACATCAACTAGCTCAACCAACCCTTCATCCCAAATTCTGGTTAAGGACCCCTTACAATCCACATTTCAATGAATCTCTCTTAGGGAAAATCATCTGTAAGCCTTAGATGCTTTCCCTACTCCACAAGAATATGAGAATCTTAAATAAGACCCTTCCTATGATCCTAACATCATAACCATCATCCCTTTTGGGTTCCCCAACAATCAAACAAATTTTGTCTATGGGGGACTTGATCATATACTTCTCACTCCTACCACTACCCCATTCATTTGACCATTCACCATCAATTTGTCTTACCTAGACAAACTAGCATTTACCAAAGCTTACCTTTATCAGTTTGCTTGGAAGGGGTTTGGTCTTATCCTCTATGAATAAGGACCTCATGATTTAACCATAATCAAAACTCAAAAATCTCATGAGTTCTTTGGCCTTGGGTTTATACCACCTAAATAACCCACATCACCAAAACCCATTGCCACCATTGATGAAGAACTTCCATCCTCACCAACCCCATCTCCCTCTAAATCTAAGGACTATGATATCACCCCATCTAACTTTTTTTTATCAATACCATTAGTTTAGGCCCCCTGACCTATCAAAAGTATGGTCGAACTAAAACCCTTCCTCTCATCTATATTGAAATAATTAAACACAATTCTCCTACCATCAATACCATCCAATGTCAAGATGATTATTCCATTCTCACCTACCTCAGTGTAGGGGATTCCTCTATTCATAAATCTCTTCCTCTTGAGAATCAAAGTATGTTTAATGAATCCACTATTAATGTTAATTTAGGTACTCAGGATAACCCCCATATCATCAAAATCAGCCAATCTTTAAATTCCATAGAGCAATAAGATTACCTTTCTTTCCTTCAAGATTTTAACATAGAATTTGCTTGGTCCTATCATGATATGATTAGAATTGATCCTTCTATTTCCCTCCACAACATTGTTACATGTCCCGAGGCTAAACTGGTTTGGCAAAAACTTCATAGGATGCATCCTTGCATAGCCCTTCTTGTCAAAGAAGAGCTTCAATGTCTTTTATTTGTCAACTTCATTCAGCCCATCAACTATCCATAATGGGTTTCCAACATCATTCCCATCACCAAACCTATAGGGGGCCTTCACCTTTACATCAAATTTCATGACCTCAACCTTGATTTCCCAAAAGATGACTTTAATTTTCCAAACATTGACCAATTTATGAATCTTACAACTAGCCATGAATTTTATCTCTCATGGATGATTTATCAAGATATAACCAGATCTTAATTGCCCCCAAAGATCAGCATAAAACTTCCTTATTACCCCATGGGGAAACTTCTACTATGGGTTCATGCCTCTTGGACTAAAGAACACTAGAGCAACCTATTAGTAGGATATGATCTATATCTTTCACATTCTCATCCATAAAATCATAGAGGACTATGTGGATGATCTCCTTAGGAAATCTAAACACCACAAGGATCACCTAGTTGTTCTTTCCATCATCTCCAATCAACTAATCCATTATCATCTTGGGCTCAACCCTAAGAAATGTATTTTTGGAGTCTTATCGGGTAAGCTTCTTGGTTTCATCATCTCTCTCCATGGAATTGAAATAGACCTAGTCAAAGTTAGAGCAATCTTGGATATGCCTCCTCCTACTAACCTTACACAACTCCATATCTTATAGGGTAGACTTCAATCCATCCATCGCTTCATCTCCCAGTTATCAGATAGATGTCAACCCTTCCACCACCTCCTAAAGAAATGCACTTCTTTTGAGTGGACCAAGGAATGTCAACAAACCTTTAATTTAATCAAGGAGTATCTTCTCTCTCCACGTATCCTTATCCCTCATAAGGAATACTAGCCCTGTTACCTATATGTATCCACCACAGACCATTCCTTAGGGGCCATGCTCACTCATTGTGATAAACAAAATAAAGAGTAAGTCATCTATTACATTATCTGCACCCTTATCAAATATGAAACTCAATATACCCATTCCAAAAAAATCTACCTCACCTTAGTTTTTGTGGCCTCCAAACTCTACCACTACCTTATTAATCATAAAACATATGTCATCACCAACTCTAACCCCCTCAAGTATATGCACTCTAAGCCATACCAAAATGAATGTTTGGCTAAGTGGCTCATGTTCCTACCTAATTCTGATCTTGAGTTCCTTCTACAAAATTCCATTAAAGGACAATTCATCATTGATCAATTATTTGAACCTCCTCTACCAAATAATCAACCTCTTCCTCTTTCCTTTCTAGATGAGTCTATTGTAACTCTTTCTCAGGAGGAACCCACCTACCAAATGACCATGTTTTTTTATGGCTTTAAATACCAAAATGGTGGGGGTGTTGGAGTGATTCTCATTCCCCTTAATGGTGAACCTCTTCCCCTTTATTTTAAACTTGACTTTGAAATAACTAACAACATAGCCAAATATGAATCCCTAGTTATAGGTCTATGAACCACCCTAGCCTTGGGATTCAAAATAATCAGTGTCTTTGGTGACTCTCAACTAGTCATCAACCAAGTCAATGGATCTTATCAATGTAAAAATGATGTCTTCCTAAAGTAGAGACAACTTGTAGATATACTCTTAGCATCATTCGACCATCACTTTATTTAATTAGTTCCTTAATCTAATAACAAATTCACAGATATGATGACCTCCCCTGATTCCCAAATTCCATCTCAACCTATCAAATCTAAACTATTTGTCACCATCCATCATTTTATCATACCCTTGTATATCAATTTTTATCTTCCTACCATTTGTAATGTGGAAACATCTCCTCCCGACATTTGGTATGATAAAACCTTTGATTACCTTAACATTGGCATTATTCTTCCCATCCTTTTGAAGAATGCCTAGAGATATTCTATTTAGGGTACCTCTCATTACACCATACTACGGGGAATCCTTTACAAATGTGGCTTCAATGGCATCCTTCTCCATTATTTGCATAGTTATGAAGCTTTCCATGCTATCAAGGAAATGTATAATGGAATCTATGGGGGACACTTTAGTGGCCTAGCTATCACCAAGTGTATTTTTTTCCTTGGATACTATTGGCCCTCCCTTAATCAATATTGTTGTGACTATGTAAAAAAGTGTGTCAAATGTCAATAACATACTAGCTTACATCATGCACCTCCCCATGGCCTTCAAGTATCTACAAATTATTGACCCTTCTCATAATGGGGTCTTGACCTTATTGGGGAATTCAATCCCCATTCTTCACAATGATACCAATATATCATTACCACCACTGAATATTTCACCAAATGGGTGGAGGCCATCACTCTTATCTCAACCAAAGCCAAAAAAATTATTGACTTCATCAATCACCATATCATCTACCACTTTAGTGTTCCTCATAAGATCATCACCAATAATGGAAAATATTTTAAAAACTAGAAAGTCCAAGGTCTCTATGACACTTTTGGCATCAAGTTAAGATTTTCCTCACCTTATCATCCACAAGCTAAAGGATAGGTATAAGCCTCTAACAAAAATGTTAACCAAAGTAGTCAGTGTTTTAGTTTAGGATTAGCACTTGCATATTCCTTTCACTTTATGGGCCTATCACACTAGCATTTGAACTTCTATGAGTGATACCCCTTTCTCTCTCATCTTTGGAGCTGAGGTATTCTTGCCTCTCAAAGTCTAGATTCCATCTCTTTGCATATATTGCATGAAATCCTTTCTGAGAGTGACTATCATCAAGAATGCCTCACGTGTCCTCTTAGCCCTTAATCATCTTTGTGTCTATTAAGAATGAATAAGTGCACATATAATAAACACATAAAATAGTGATATTTCAACATCAAAAACCTCATCCTTAAGGAAAACCAACATGTAACTAATATAGAGAAAAACAAAAAGGGAAATTTTGCTTTCAATTGGTTTAGACCTTATATCATAACCCATAAGTAAGGATTAGGAACTTATTATTTGTCCTCTCTTGAAGGCAAACTAGAACTTAATCCTTTCAATGCTTCACATTTGCATCCTTTCTATTATTGAAACAAGGATCGAACTCATCTTTGTGTCTAACTTAAGCTCACCCCTTGTTTATGAGATTTTCACTTTCTTTCACCTACTTATCCCAATCTCATTTAGAACAATGGATTACAACATAGAACCATGTGATTATTTATCCTAGTTATAGCCTAATATTATGCATGGGTACCATGGCTCTACCCATGACATGGTTCCCATAGATACTTTTCATCTTTAATCAAATGGAATCCCATGACTAGTTATCACTATGCTAGTATTATCACCTCATAATATTTTATCTCCTCGATGGTGGCTAGGTACCATGTCCTTGAAACTATATCAAATGGTCCTCCTATTGCTACTACGGTCACCTCTTACCTCTATCTTAATGAATATCTCTCTTGAGTCACTAATCTAAGATAGATCCTCTCCTGATCTTGCTCACCAATCACTATAGCAACTTACCCCTGTAAGGTGACAATTTGTGACTATAAAGTGGCCACCTATCCTTATAACCCAGTAAGTTGGGCCTATGTTACTACTAATGCCACTATCACCTGACCATCTTATGTTAGTGCCCCTATAGGATCCACATCCATAGTTTTTTTCCCCCCATCACCCCATCCAAAGTCAGCCACTACATATATAGCCTGGTACCAAGTCCCATATCCATCTGTGACACTAGCATCATCTATGGGAGCTCTCACTAGAAACTCATCCTAGTCCAAAATGACGTCTTATGGATGTGGCTCTAAGAGTAATAACTTGGATTCCTCTATCTTGTATCAAAGGAAATCTATTGGGATCTCTTATACTAATCCAAACTACCATCACACTTGATTGAAGGAGATCAGCTCAGTCTCCCCATCTCTCCTCCTATAAATCTAGTGCCAACTCTATAAGTATAATGTGTGGTACTAATGCTTGAGCCAACTAGGCCAACCCACATATGGCCTTCATATCAAATCTCTTACCACCAAACCCTATAAATCATCCCATAACCAGTCAATGTCTATGGCTCTTTTACTTACCCCTATCAAAGCATAGTCACTTCTCCATCTAGTAAACCCCACTAGAAAGGGCTCTTGTCTAAATCCATCCCATGGTAGCCCTAATGGTCTCACCACCTGAATATGCTTATATGCCTAGTAGTGGATCATGAAAGCAATGTTGATCTCATATCATCTATGTTCTCAAAAGGCCTAAAATCTCCCTATAGATCTAGACTAGTAGCATTGGGGCCCATCCAAACACCATCTTCCCCAGTAGCATCTCCACCAATACCCCTAGTAGTAGGTATGAAAATAATTTATGGCTCAAATATAGCAATGCAAAAAAAATCACTACCATCATCATCAACAACAACAACAAGCATCTATCCCCTAGGGCCCTCTGGTATAATAACATAATCCCAAACCCACTTGCATGCTACCTAGCATGAACCTAGTCTACTCCATATAAGAGATCCATGTGGTAGTCCCACTCCTCACTTTCAATATGATAGATGAGCTCCCCTTGAATGGGTAGCTATGTGATCCTAGTCACATCCTCTAATAAGATGGTCATCTCTTTAGTAGGCAACATGAAGGTGTTCATCATTGGGTCTCATCTCTCAATGAGCATAATGATCATGGTCACATCCCATGATAAGTTCTAATAATGAATCATAGCTCCTAGTCCAACCATATCCATGTGCATCCACTCCTCTATGGTCATCAAATCCTAAACCTTGGTGAAGATATTAGGGACCCAGTCTCTCATCTGAATTCGATCATGCACCTGCATCATAATCACACAATAATATTAATATGCTTACTTCATCTTCAATGTCACTCTAAAATTTTCACCTATCTTTTTTTAATCTATTCTACCTTCCCTTGTTACATCTATTATTTTACCTCTCGTAATCACCCACACCTATCCCTCACACACACATTGCCTCTCTCCCAAATAACTACCCTAACGATTTAACTCTAACCCTTAAAAAATCATTTTGAACACCTAAAACAATTATATTAGATAACTTTCACTCATCCTCTCTACACTTTTTTTTTGCCTACCACTATAAACACCCTTCATGCATGTCACCCCTTTACCACCATTTGCATTTTTGGCACAAATTTTCCAACCTTCAACACTTTCAACAACTTCATCTACTTTATCACTTTTTCAATCATTTTTGTCCACCTTTAACCTTTTACACCCATTTACCAATTTTAACCACTCTTAACCATTTTATCATTTAAACCTTTTATTAACTTTTCACTACTTCCAAAACTAAAATACAATTATTACACCAACATTCTTAATTTAACATAATTCTACAAATTTTCCTCATAACTTTAAACCCTTTTCACTTATTTTCCACCTTTTACCAATATTTTAGCTGCTAACAATTCTTTGAACCATCGATGGTCCCTTAGGGACCTTTTTATCCCTAGGTTCGATCAGTGACAGTCAAGTTAAACCACTAATGGTCACTATGTGTGACTTTTTGTGGTGTAACTCAAACCCTTAACCTCCCACAACCTCTAAAAAATCACCTAAAGCTCCCAATTTCTCTACCTAACATTATTCCCTAACCCATTACACTCCTAACACACCCTTTCAATCTCCATTTCCCCCACTAATTTGCTTATGAATAATAAAAACCTAAACCTAAGGCATCTTGGCCCACAATAATTTTCAAAACCCTACCCCACTTATTTAACTTACTCAAATGTAACTTTATACCAACACATTCAACTATAATATAAAAGTCACAGCAATACCTACCTCATTCTATGATCGATGTTGTGGTTAAATCCTGAATCCAAGTGCTTAGCCACATCTTTGTCCACCCTCTATTTGGTCACATCTTCAGACTCCTTAAACACACTATCAACCAATCCACTACTACCACTTTAGCATGCTCACCACACAAATGATAAATTACATAAATTACCCAAAGTACAAACACCAAATAAGTCACATGGTAAAAATGATTTCACATTTTAATTTTATTTTCTAGGCTTTTTAGGGTTTTTCTAACCATCGATGATCAAGGTGACTATCGATGGTCGACCCTACGAACACTCCTAACCATCAACAGTCAGGTTCCCACTTTTCTTTCCCCTATTTTAAAAGAACCCCACCTCATTGCCAACCTTTTTGAAGAACTACATTTGGCCTAAAGTTATTTTAGATATTTTGTTCATAGAACTGTGTAGGTAGTATCGACTTGCCTAGTGTATACGGAGTCAACTTGGCCATTCCCAACAAACCCATACCTAACCATTACACCTCATCCACCTTGATATTGTTCATTTTTGACTTGGACCATTCACTTATTTTTTGACAACTTTGCATGGTCATTTTGACCACACTGACCAACCTTGCCATCTTGAACTCTTACACTTTACACCACTTCATGCATGACCCAACCAATTATGTTGTTTGTGGGAGTACTTCCTACCTTAGATACTTACAACCAATATCAACCCTATCTAGATGGCTTTATAGGCTTGACCTAATTAGCTATGACTAATGTTTTGGATCGATTACCCCTGTCACATATCTTGCTAGCATCAAACTTATTTTTACCAACATTGGCAACTATTGTCTTTACATGATCTTAAATATCACCCTTAGTCACATTTTGTGTGTATGTTTCCATCTCACATGACCAACCTTTTTATATCACTTACCTCATGAATACCCATTTACCATTTATCAAACCCTAACTTGATTTCATTTTTGCCTCATCACCTTCTAGTTTGAGGGGAAACACCTCCTCTCATACTAAAGGCAATCAGACCTTGACCAACAATTTTTTTTTTTTTAATCTTGAGAGATCAAAGCCACATAATAAAAGGGGGAAAATGTAGACACTAAAAAATTACACGTGATAGCTTTTGATGTCAAACTAATTTTTGACCCTCATCTAACCTCGCATCTAGTGGACCACCTAGTCAATTAGACTTATTTACTAACTTGACCCCATTAAACCCCTAATTTAACACATTTAGTTAAACCATTTAATTCACCCGTTTTGACTTGATTTAACTCATTTGAAAGTTAACCTAACTATTGATAATTATCTTGACCATCGATGGTTAGGTCTCTAAGCCTGCTTTAAATTTTTTAAGTATTGATAATTTTGTGTGAGATAAGTATCTCTCTGAATGGTAAATTAATTTTAAAACTAGCTTTAAAACATCATGAATTATCAACCTTATCCCCCTACCAAATTAGTAACTTCATCTCATAAAAGGAGAAGAAGAGGAATGAAATGGATCCATAGCCCACAATCTCACATCCAAGATTTCTTGTATACAAGTATCTAGAATCCTTTCATCAAGTAAACAACACCGCTAAAGACTTGAAGCTCTATCAAAATCACTTTCAAAATTTGAAGTATTATCACTTTAGCCAAATTTATTTATCCTTCTACCAATAGCTTTCAAGTATCTTTTGCTTGTTTTCATTGATTTATCTTATTTCCAAACCTCCTACCCTATCAAACCCATCAGTATTTTATTTTCCACCCTTCAGCCCCATAATAGACCTCTATTTTCCCAAATACCCAATTTATACCTTATTTTTTTATCATTTTAGATTTACAAAGGTAACCACTGATGATTAACATAACCATCGATGGTCACTCCCATCATCGATGGTTACCCAATCACTGACGATCATCCTAAACCATCAATGGTTCACTTGACCACTGATGCTCACTGTGGCATAAAAATACAAAAATTTATTTTCAGCCCCATAACCCTAGTTACACCCAACTTTCTCTAATTTTTCCTGATTATAGTACCTTTTCTAATTTTCTAGATCAGACCCCAACCATTTTAGCATAAGTATTGACTGGCTTTGCCACTTTTGGTTACCTTTCTATTAACTAGCATTCTATTTTCTTTGAATTATACTTCATTTATCTTATGCAAGTAGATCTTTGCTTTATCATTTCCAACTTAACTATTATAATAGTGGATTGACATCCTCTTAACAAGAAACACGCTTCTTGGATCTAGCTCACATTAGGTAGTCCACTCATTTATTTGTTAACAACCCATTTTTCTAGTGTCTTCTTTATCTATAGGTTATTCCTTCCTAGCCAAAGAGGAGTTCACAACCTCATCTAGATTCACGTGCATACTTTACTAGGTATTCTTCTACATACCCTATTACTAGTTTTATTATTTACTTTAAAAATTAATAAATAAGTGGAAATTAAACTAAAATAATATGTTTATTTATATAGGGCCATCATGCACACCTCTCTTGATTACTACACAAGGTCTACTGCCAACTTTACATAATGTATACTCTCTCTTGTAAAACTCATAGCCTTACATATTAAAGTGTTATAATTAGACTAAGGTGATTCTAAACCTACTCACTCAATTAGTTTTTATACTTTGCTTCATAAGTTGTTGGCACCAAAAATAACTTCTTACCCATTACTAATATGCTTTTTAGCTCCTAAGTTACCACTCTATGAAGGTATGTCTTCATTCATTCCATGTAGCATGCTTAGATTATGCTTCTAATGAAAATTATTGACCAAACTCTTTACAAGAAGCCTTAAATATTATGCTCTATGATAGTTCTATGATCTTCAACTTCAATTAGTTAAAGCATTCAACCTTTTTTCAAATAAAATTTTAGCACACTTTTCTACCAACATTGGTGAAAATTTATTGTAAGGATAAAATTTTGAGCTATTGGATTTGATTATGTAATTATATCAAAATACCCAAAATATCAGTCTACCATTAAGATCTAGATCCATCTAGGAATAAAATGCAAAGATAAATGAGACACTCATACCAGCATTAGATCCTAAAAGCTAATTTCTCTAAACCAAAATTCAAACAATAAAAAGACTAAAGGATTAATAGATGAAGATTATTTAACATAGACTCAGATTTGGTAGCATGATGTTGGCTTGATGAAGACACTTGGATTACATAGATTAGTTAAATTCAAGACTATAAAGATAGCATGAAAGCTCATAGATTCCTTGGTTAGCTTGTAGTTCATGTAGTTAGTTTGGCCATGGAGGAGTGGCTTATTTAAATAGATTAAGGGAGGGAAGATCAATGGTCACATTAAAATTTGATTACCACAAGATCAAGGGTGGAGGATTATCCAAGGAATTAAAAATTCCTTGGAAGCCTCTAAAATAGAGGCTTATAAAGAGAAAGGGGCTAAGTTAGAGAGGATTCTAAAATTGGATAATTCTATAATCCATTTAGAGGATAGGTAAGATTAATAGGATATTAGGATGGGTGATTAGATAGGTTATTAGGGACTAGGGAAGTAAGAGAGCCAAAGAATAGGCTTGGGTAGGTGGGTCATGGGATTTTTAAATTCCCAAATAATGGATAAGTGGGATTAAGATAAGATTAAGAGATGATTATAAGTATTAATAAATATGTGGGGTAGAAATAAGGTTAGTGTGATAAATCAAAATGAAGGGGATGTTAAATAAATGACTATAAGGGGTGATATTAGGGTGGAATTAAAGGGGATAAATGAGATAAGTGGAATTAGTGTCGACTGATAGTAATATTAGTGATAATAAATGAAGCAAGTGGATTTAGGTGTATACATTTTTTCCCTCTTTGAAAGGGCATTATGAGTGGAGAAAAGTAGAAGAAGTAATGGTCTTTCAAAGAAAAACCACTTTATAGATGAATTTTAGTAAATGATGTTAGTGGATATGATACCCCCTTGAGGGGACATGTAGGAAAGAATGAGATAGATGGCCACTCAAAAGAGGAAATGATGGGCAGGATGTGATGAATAGATAAGGAGATGGGATATGATATGTGGGATAAATGATGAAGAAGAGGATATTGACATCAATGATGAGATACAAAGTGATGATGCCCCTAGAAAATACATATGTACAGTGAGTGGAAACATGATAATGAAAAGATAAAAGGTTACAAGCTTTCGACATATCCCAAGCAAAGACACATACCAGGGAGAGTTGTAAGCCAAGATGATAAAGGCCATGAGATATAGACATATTCGAAGAGAGAATCGATCCAAATATAATAAAATGATTTGATAAGATTAATGATGGGTGTAGCTCAAATATGAATTCAAGTGATATTATGAAGGAGATAAAAAAAATAAATGATATGATTGAGTCACCAAAAGATGCAAGGGAATAACTTCATTACAATACATCAAATAAATGAGCCAAATTTTTATTAATAGTGATGATGTCCCTAGCAAGGACACATGAAATGTAGCAAGAGATAATAATATAATTATGGTCCTAGTCAGGCCCCAATTGAGGGAAGAACCATAAACTTTAAATGATTATACTGACTAATAAATGATAATGGATGATAGATGAAGAAAATATGAATTTTGTGACTTATTAGGCCCAATAGATAGGTGTGGGAGATTGAAAAAAAGATTAAGGAGATGATTATGGGTATGGTGATTAATCAATAGACTTGTTGATAAATCAGAGATGTTATAGCTCAAGGAATTGATTGATATAAGGCATGAGGATGAAAAGATAGATGTGGTAATGAATGATGGGGAAGAAGAGAGATTGGTCAAGCTAACCTTATAAATATTATGTGACTAAGTGCTACCTATATAGCTTTAAAATACCTCAAGCTAGTGTAGTTTAGACTAGATGATATATGACCAGATAAACTAGAGAAGGATGATGATAATGGATGTTAGACATGTTAGTTATTATATAGTGGATGATTAGAGGATAAATTTGATCATGGGATAAATATGATTAGGAGAAATGATAAATCCATCATTTTTGTAATATGTCTCATCATAGTTTAAGTAATCCAATGGATATGACACTTGATAGTATGCCCTATGATATAAGTATGACCAAGAGGAAGTTATGCCAAAGTGTATGCCAAGGAAAATAGCAAACTCTACATCATCGAGGGCACCTAAAATTATAATTGTAACTTTTATTATCATCATCACATCCTCATTCATTTCCCAATAGATAAAAATATGCATGATGTAAACAATGAAAACATAAGACAATTAGATATATACTTGACAAAGGACATGCAAACAAGTTAAATAATAGACAAGTAACACACACAAGTATCTACATGTAATGTCATGGTATCTCTCTAATTGTCTTGATGAAAGTCAATGGGATGAATGATCAAGTGAGAAATTGGACTAAGTTGGTCATGATAATCATGATGTGAATTTGGATCAAGAATTTAGACAAGATATGGATGTAGAGTAGACTAGTGATTATGACGAGGATAAGGATATGGATTCAAAGTGGAAGAGAGACTTAGATTAGGATAAGGATTTTGGATAATAATATGGATTTGGATTGGATAAGTGACTTGGATAAGGATATGGTTATAAAATACATAAGACAAGACTACTATGATGTTTCGACAAGGTAGGATGACAAAATGATAAGACCATTAAGACATAAGATAAGATAGGATGACAATGAGATGGATAAATTAGGACATAGGATAAGATGAAAAGGATACTCAAGACATAAGATAATACATCTTATATGTTTTTGGATTTTTGTTTAGTTTAAAATTTTTAGGGTTTTTAACATATGTCAAGTTTTAGGGCCTTTTGAGATATATGTATGTACACTATACAAAGGGGTTATTGTCAAAAGGAATACCAATCCTAGAAACCAAGATAAGGATAGATGGAATGACAAATGGATGTGGGAAATACTCAAAGAATTTGATGGATGAGGAAGAATGGAGTAGGGATCACTAATAACCACATTATGAAGGAACCATATATCTAATTACCTGAGTGTCCATTGGAGGATATGCCAAGATTATTTTAGAATATTTCTCAAGACATCTTCCACTCCATTTAGAAGGTCAAGAGTAGAAGAAAGGATGGACACAATAGAATGTATGGTTTGATGGCCTATGATGGGTACACATTTTAATATGGAAAGAGGGATAAGATAGACAAGGGTGACATGACATGGATGGGATTGATAATGGATATTATATGTATGTAATGGATTGTCCCCTAAGTGTTGAGGTAAAATGCAGACAATAGATTATTTTACCATGGCACAAAAAATTTGTTTTCATTAAGGTACTTGCCCCAAGCATGAGTAGACTAATTTTTACCATTAGATGAATGATTTATTATTTTATTTTATTTTATTTTATTTTTGAATTTTTAACTTTTTGGCATATCAATTTATTAGACATTGTGAGATGCAGGAAATGTTATCACTTTCATGTTCTTTAGCCAACACCTATTATAGAGAGATGTGATATTAGGATCATGTTGTCATTGGTAGATGTATTAATATCTATGTTATCTTTGTTGTCTCTTGATTAGGACCCCTCCACATATCTAGACCAGGTGTTTTCATCACCCCTATAAGAGATAATGTTGTCTGGGGAGGTGATGTGAGATATGGATTGGATTAGATCTTGATGGGGGTGTATGGTATTTGAATGGATGATAGGATTGTGAAAGGAATTTTTGGTGGGTGTTTGAAGACTAGTAGTTACATACCACATTGGAGATGTTGGACATATTATATTTTATTGGTGTCATATGACAAAAGACTATAGGAGATCTAGGATGCTTTAACTTTGTAGTTCATCTTTGATCTAATTATTTAAAGAATTATCGATCGTACTAATAGTGATTTGAACATTACTTTGATTTGTTGATTGGATTATTTCTTGACTTCCTCTTGGTGCTTGAATTTGGGCTCCAATAGAGGAGATTGATTTTTGACTTGATAGATGATTATTATTTGGACTTTAATAGCCCCCTAGTGCCTGATTTTGGGCTTTACCAAGGGAAGACACTTTTGGATTAGGTCAATGATTTGAATTTTATTGATTTTGACTTATGGTATCAAAGATTATTTGATCATTATGGATGACTTTTTTAATATTAACTTGGACCTTTGTATTTGTGTCACTTATTATGTTATTTAAGGGCGGGTCTAATGATGTATGTTCATGTTTGTCCCTATGGAGGGAGGTGATTAAATGATAATTTATGGGAATAAAAGGATCTATGATAGATGAAGGTAATGAAGATGATATGGTGAGGTCAATGAGTGGTGATGGGGTAGCATGGTCCTCACAAGGGTTCTTAGGAGACCCAGTTTTAATAACAAAGAAAATTTTGTCAAGATCAATAAAAGGATCACAAAGACTAACTATAATATATGCATCCAAATTAGGATCAGATTCACTTTAACTATCTTTGATAGATAAAGATTGTAATAATTCTATAATGATGTCATCATCTTAATTGGGATATAAATATATGCCTGGTGACTGATCTTTAAAAGGGTAGGCATAATCATTATCTATTGCATCAACTATGAGGGATGATGTTTTTGGTGAGGAAACTGATTTAAATACTAGTGTTGAACATGATTTAGATGTAGATAAAAATTTTATTAACTCTGATTCTAAATTTGGTATATAAGATGTGATGTTTCTAGTAGAGGATTCTTTGTTCACAAGTGACCTCTTAATGTGGGGTCTTTGAAATGATGGGTGAGAGGAAGATGATGGAGGGACAATGGATTCGCCAAAGATACGCCCATGGAGGAAAGATTCATGGGTAGTAGACTCATCTTCAAGGGAGGATTTGTCAAATATGGGGGGACCATGGAAGATGGATGTGGTGTTTTGACCATGTCTTATGGAGGGAAAGTCTTGATCATGATTGGGAACTAAATCTTGGTATACCTCTTCTTGTTCACCCATAGATCTAAACTCATTTGACTCATTCTAAGTTTCTATGTCACTATGGTGGATGAGGTCTTGGACATAATTTTTTAAATTATGACACCAATCACATGTATTACCCTAGGTTTGGTGATATACATAATATTGGTTAGCTTTATACCAAGAGGGATTAGGCTTGGTAGGATTAAGATGGCATATGGGTAGATAAACCATCTTGTCAATGGTAACAAGTTGGTGAAATAGGGCTTATAGGGATATAGGAAGATGAGTATATGGGATCTATTCACTTCATGATTTATATGTGGAAGTATTGGACTTTGGATTAGATGGTTATTGACATGATTAGGTGGCCAATCTAGGATTCCCTTTGCTAGTAGAGGAAGAGGTAGATAACTAGCTATGAATAGTGGTTGTGGGATTTTAATGGGATGACATGGTGTGAATAATAGGAGTTGACTGATGTGGATGGGTAGGGACTAGAGGTAAGGTTGGGTGGATAGGATCAAATTTTATGGGAAATAGAGTGATCATCTCAAGGAGGCAAGAGAGGAGCATATCCCTATTAGTGATGAGGCATTGTGCAATTAGGGTATTGACCAAATTAGTTTTAGATGACATGGATAAGGATGAGATAAAGTAAATAATATGTGGTTCATTAGCCCTAATCAGTAGGTGTGATGGATTGAATGGACAAGTTAAGGGATGAGGATGTGTAGAAAAAATTTGGATAAGGGCTTGCTTTAGTCTGATTTCAAATTTGACTTGATGATATAAGATGTTAGATGGGATAAGATAATATTGAAGTAGACAAATTTAAGACATGAGCTAGACTTTTAAGATTTAGACTAGGTTCAACAATGTGAATTATGACAAGCTCTAAGATTTGATGGGGGGCTAATATAGCCCAAGAGACTAATTTTGACTTGAGATTGATTGGATTAAGACTGGCTCAAGACTAATATGATAAACTCAAATAGGATGAGATGACTGGATTAATAGATTTATAAGATTTTGATTATGACTCAAATTTGGTTAGATATAAGCAAGCTTAGAATTAGGTTCCTGATGTAAAAAGATTTATTTTCCAATGTGGATGAGGACTAATGTATGACTACATACTCAATGAGATGACTAGTATAGACAAGGGGATGAATTGGGTTGGACTAAGATTAGGACTTTGTTGTATAATCAATGAATAAGGTGATGTCCAAGGTTATTGGGCTAGACAAGATCAAGATAAATGATTGGTTATGGACAGGGTGGACTTAGTCAAAATTATAATATGATAAGGATAGGGGTATGCCCAATTATTGGTAGATGAGACTAGATTAAGATGTGACTAAGATAAGAGGGTGGTGATAGATAGGATGAGATTCAAGATGAGATAAGGCTCAAAAGTATATACACCAATATACAAAAAAAAATTACAAGAAGATATTGATAATGATATATAAAAAGGATATGTGAAAGGGACCTAGATAGGTATGTATAGGTTTGGGTAAAAGGCTAGCTTGGCTCACAAATAATATTAGTCTAGCACAACACTCATCAAATCAAACAAATAACAAACCTAAGATTAGTAAACTAATGGGTGTGTAACTTGATGACTACACCATCTAATGGCTTCATGGGTGAGGTTGTAGGTTGGTGACTTATTCTGAAATCTACCAAACCCTCTCAACCCCATCTGCATATGATGGTCACTTAAGAGCTGATACTGACTCTGGTAGAAAGTCACCTATTACAAATAAAAGGTTGTAAGCTAGGTTGAATGGGTTCTCTAAAGGTATCCTTGATATATGTTAGGAATGATGGGGCCCAAGTCAATATAGTGTGTTATCTAATGCCTCATTTAGATAATGAACTCTTCCCCTTCACAAAATACATGTATGGGTTCAATCACTTAGCCTAACAACATTTATCCCTGATATTTATACTCCATTAGAACATGAAGTGTAGATTAGTGCATGGTGGTGAAATCCATGTTCAATATCCCCCTAAGACTATGGCAAGTGTGTGGGTGTCAATTCTAGGTCACATTTCCCCTAAAAAATGGGAAGGTTTATTAGTGGTTTTTTATCCTCCAAGAATCATTACAAGGACATAAGGAGGAGAGCATACATTACTGTAGCCCTTGAGTGACCCACAAGTAGATAAAAATATTTATTGACCAATTAATTTAGATGTGATATATAAGAAATATATACCAGATATTTATAAGATGATTTTAAAATTCCAAAATATCTTTGACAGATGACCTGCAAAGAAATCGATTAGTAGTTTCAATTGGCAATCTTGAGGGGTAACTTGCAAGACAAGACATTAGACAAAATATATGACTTGAAAGAGAATATGTTAACAAGTCAAAATCACTAATACATTCACTCCTATAAGAAATAAAATGTTAGTCTAATAAGCCTTAATAAAAACTACTAAAAAAATCATGATTTGGCTCTAAAAATTTTTTGGATGAGGAGGGCATGACATGGGGGTCTGGGGACAATAACCCCTAGCAGGGTCAAAGTGCAATTCCCCTTGTAGGTTTAAGGGTTAGTGCCCCTTACGAGTTCAAGGGGAAGTACCCCTTATAAGGTGCACTCCCTATTGTGGGGTAGCTTCCCTAATGTCAAATGTAATTTAGGCCTTGTGAGATGCTTGTAATGACCCAAAAATCACTAAAAAGGACTCTAAAAAAAAGCACTCAAAAAGGATAAATTGAATACAAAAATGAGTGAAAAAATGAAACTACAAAACTATAAATAAAGAGTTAGTTCAGTGTAATATCACTTTTAGAGAGCATAAAATCATAGATTTTTGGCAATATTACAACTATCAATTCATGATTTTATAGGAAATAGATTAACCTTGATCGTGACCGTGGGGATTATGCAAAACCACTAATTATTATGTAATATCATGAATTAAAAGGTAAAATCACATATCGTTATTATTGATTTTGAAGGTGGTTTGATAAATGGTGACTATAACCTTACAGTTTGTCCAAAACAATAAAAATTTATGCAATATCGCTACTTCTAAGACAAAATTACAAGTTGAAGGTGGTGATTTTACATGCTTAAAAAAGTGAAGTTCAACAAAAAAATATCTACAAGATGCTTAAAGTGTTATAAAGTGATTAATGTTTATAATGATTGAAATATTTAAAATATTATTCTAACTAGATGACCATTCTAATTAGACTCAAATCCAAAAAGCCTCAACTCTTATGTCAATATCTGTACTGTGGACTTGAATTTTTGCAATAGGTAGTTGAAAGGGTGTTTTGAGGATGTTTGAGATCGAGTTAGATAGAACTTGTCTCTTCTTCATATGGTAATGAATCAGACAAAAACATAGATGTGGTCATAAGAGTTAGTGATTTGATTTAATGATTTTAACATATAAAACAAGATCATATTTCTCAAAGGTAATGTCACAATTTATACTACAATACCATGACTAAAGAATTATGGTTTTATGGTAAGTGATCAAAGGGGATTTAAAGGATATTTAATATTGAATTGGGTAGTGCCTGCTTTCACCTATAAGAAAATAACAGTCACATAGAGACAATAACATAATTTAAAAGATAAAAATTTAGACTTAGGTAGTGATTTTACCCCTATGTCAAAACTATAGATGTCAAAGGCAAAACTATGATTCTTTAGCAAAAATTCAATTTTGAGTTGTGATATCGAAAAATGTCCCCAACTACCAAGACAATAATTTTTTAGTTATCAAGTTAATGCAAAACTATGGATTAGTAGACAAAATCACAAATTTAAGATCAAAAATGCCTTTTGTGAGTTGCATTATTGTAAAAGGTTGAGAACCTGTTAAGAAATTAAATCGTTAATAGTCGGGTTAGTGAAAAATCACTAATCGTAAGACAAAACTATGACTGTAAATCTATAGTTTTGTAGAGCACAATTGTCATTCACCTGGGCATGATAATTTGATTAAATCCGAAGCTTGTTCCTTGTCTAATCAATCTTATAGGCTATTAAAACATGTCTAATCATGCAAGAGGGTTAAATTAAAGGGGGTTCCCTCCCACCATGGTTGCTAATGTAAGGTTGAAATTTTGAACTATTGGATTTGACTATGCAATTATACCAAAATACCCAAAATATCATTCTACCACTAAGATCTAGAGCCATCTAGGAATAAAATGAAAAGATAAATGAGACACTCATACCAGCATTAGATCCTAAAAGCTAATTTCTCTAAACCAAGATTCAAATTATAAAAAGATTAATGGATGAAGATTGCTTACCATAAACTCAAATTTGGCAACCTGATGTTGGCTTGATGAAGACACTTAGATTACATGGATTAGTTGGATTTAAGACTATAATGATATAATGGAATCTCATAGATTCTTTGGTTAGCTTGCAGTTCATGTAGTTAGTTTGGCCATGAAGGAGTGGATTTTTTAAATAGATTGAGGGAGGGAAGATCAATGGTTGCCATTCAAAGTTGGTTTCCATAAGATCAAGGGTGGATGATTATCCAATCAATTAAAAATTCCTTGGAAGCCTCTAGAATATAGGCTTCTAGAGAGAAAGGGGATAAGTTAGAGAGGATTCTAGAATTGGAGAATTTGAGAATCCATTTAGGGGATAAGTAAGATTAGTAGGGGATTAAGAAGGGTGATTAGATAGGTGATTAGGGATTAGGGATGTAGAAGAGCCTAGGAATAGGCTAGGGTAGGTGGGTAGGTGGGTCATGGGAATTTTAAATTCCCAAATAATGGATAAGTGGGATTAGGATAAGATCAAGATATGATTATAAGTATTAATAGATTTGTGAGGTAGGGATAAGGTTATTATGATAAATAAGAATGAAGGGAATATTAAATAAAAAACTAGAAGGGGTGATATTAGGATGAAATTAAAGGGAATTAATGAGATAAGTGTAAATAGTGTTGACTAATAGTAATATTAGTGATAATAAATGAAGCGAGTGGATTTAGGTGTATATAGTTATCTTATGCACAATTGCTAAACTTAAGCAATGGTCAAATGAGCTAATCAATGAATATGTTCTTCAATACAAAACTATTGTAGCTAAGATGACAAACTCCATGGAAGATAATGAATTACAATATATATTCACTCAAATCTTGCTATAACCACTCCACGAGTCCATCATGTTTGATAAATTCAAATATTTTGATGAGATATGTCATACAATTAAATAAAGATAAGTCAAGCTCATAATGTTTAACAAGCTAAAATATGCACCAGGTGTTTCATCTACTTCAAACATCATGTTTCAAAGCAAGCCAAATTATAATGTCAATTCTCAAAAAAGAAGGATTGAAGCATAAGTAACATTTAATGCAATATCACAACCATCAAACAAGATTTTGATAGCTCCACCAAGGAAACAATTTACAAAGTTACCACAACCTCCTCATATCTTGTTACAAAAATTACTTGATTTCAATCTTATATCTCTACCTCCATTGTCTGAGATTGATTAGTCCAAACTTCAATCGAATAGTTTTGACAATAATGCGTATTATGACCACCACATATGTATTAGGCATTTTACAATTAATTGTATCACGATAAGGTATAATATACAATATATTATTGATGATAATATTATTAAGCCACACACATCCACAAAGGAAGTTATACCACCAAAAAAAAAATGAAGAAATTAAAAATCCTCATTAATTGTATGGTGCCCTAACACACATACCCTATTTTTTAAAATTTTAAAATAGGGACCCATTATTATAAAAAAATTATTTTGGGATCTATGAGCCTAAATATCTATGACTAGGATATCATGCATTTATCATATAGGGCTATTTTTAGAAAATCCAATATTTTTCAAGTTCAAATTGTAAAAATTCAAGCTTAAACTAGTATATTAAGTCAATTTGAACCTTTTATTTTAATGAATACTTTGATATGATATTCATATTTATGAGATAATGAAACTACTATATCTATGTCTTAGTATACATATTTTGGATCATAGGATTAACATCCAAAGACCATTAATTTCTTCCAACCATGCCACATTGAAGATTCCATGCAGTTATGACACGTGTCACTCTTACATCATCTGGAACTTTAGATGATTACAAAATTTATAAGTCTTGAGAGTTATGGACATTTACAATATTTCCATGTTGTGATAATTTTAAGTCTTCCAAGCTCATGAGTCTCTCGGGCTCTACAAACTCACCACAAGGTATATTCACATTAAAACATAAACATAAAAACTTCATTTGTTTACTAGTACATCTAATAGTTCAACGTTATCATGTGTTAATGGTTCTACGCTCTTGAGTTTATTTATGGGATTTCATGATCATTCCACATGTCTTGATCATGATAATCTATATCCATGGGAAAGTTAAGTAGTTATTTGATCTACAATCCAATGGTCTCGAGCTTCTAAGTTTTTAGGGTTCCAAGAAATTGACATTTGGCACATTTATGGTAATTTGCAGCTATGGGAAGGTTAAGTGATTTTTTGGTCTGGAATCTAATGGTTCTAAGTTCTCAAGTCTCTTATCTTCCAAGATCATTCCATGTGTCTCGATCATGGTAACCCACAACCATAAATGATTCTTCACTAAAAATAATACTAGTCTACTCTAAGCTTTTGTGTTTCTAGTGATTTGATATCAAGCCACATGGCTTGATCACATTAACTCACCACTAGGGACCTACCCAACATAATGAAGATGTTTAAAGGGCCAAGTTTAATGAGGACTTGAAAAATGGCACTATCTGAGGAATTCATCGCCAAAACATAAAAGAGAAATATTAACATTAGCTAAATAACTAAATCAATGAATAATTGGTAGTTGTCTCAAAGGTAATGACTAGACATAAAGAATTAACAAATGATTGCCATTTGATAAGGGCACCCACCAAAGCTGACTAGCATATTAAAATTGAAATGGGCATTAAAAGAAAAAAAGGTTGTTTTGAAGGTGCATGAATACATTCAATACTCAGGCCTATGAATGATATATAAAAAATCTATGAAAATAATGATTCACTTTACTATTTGCTCTTTTGATTAATCGATTATATTTTTAAGCTTCCCAGCATCAAGTGAACCTTAATTTTCTTTAGCTAATAAGCATAGAACAAACTAGTCCAAGACGTCGAAGTAATTACATTGACCAAAAGAAAATAATGGCCTCTTCATCAAAAAAAGGTAAGACCTCAGTCCCCTCCCCATACTCATTAAATACAAAGATATAATATTTGAGAAGAGTGCCCTAAAATTCAAATTTCCATATTACTCAACTCTCTAGGAAGAGGTCAAATCAATATATTCATATTCTACTAAAGAGTAACTCTCTTCAGAGGCTAAATAATACATAAATGATTTGTTGCCAATTAAAAATCAAGGTCTCCACTAGGCAGCAACTAAACCTGAAGTAATGTCATGCATTAACTTTTTGAAAGTTTTATTTGTCAATGGAACCACTGTCAGGGACATCATGCATGTAAGTAAAGTCAAGAATACCTATGTTTACATCTTGGGAAGGGAATTTAAAATATATCTTAGGCTTCGCTACCCTAAGACCACCTATAATCAAGTCTTAGCCAATGTTTGGATTGAACATAGCACTATAGATGAAAAGTTGAAGTAATGGCTTGCAAAGGGCCAAAGGCTAAATCCAAAGGGGCAATCTCCTCCAACTACATCATTAAATTTAGAACTAGAGTTACAATAGCAATGGAACTATTAAATAGGTTATATGATTTCCCAAGTATTGCCTATGTTCATGTTGAATGGGTTCCACTATTGTATATACTCCTAAAAACTAACAAGTTGGTAGAATTGGAGGAGATCATAAGCACATGACTAAATTCACAAATACTTTACCCTGATCAAAGGCTTGAAGATGATAATTTCTACATGATGTCTTACATTTTGTATGCAGTAATGGCCACTATTTATAATCTTTATGGTTAGGAATATCAACCCTCAGATGAATAGGGATGGAGAGGATTTTTATTTTATGTTCATTCATAGGTATAAGAATAAAATTATAAGGATAAACAATGAGGTATATACTCATATATACCAAGCAATTTAGGGCACCCCAATGCCCAGACTATCAAAAAACATAACATAGAGCCTAAGCAAAATGAGATATTATTGGTTGTATTTATTTTTAACCATCATCTAAGTAGAGGGTATCAAAACTACTCCTCTATTATTTCCACATCAAGTTCTAGATCATATTGTGGAATAAGAAATATCCTATCAATTCTTCGATGGTATTGATGAAGAATTAGGTCAAAGACATTTGGCCTACTACTTTAGGACTCCTTTCAAAATTAGACAACATTAATATGTGACCAGGTCACATTTCATTTCAGCTGGTAAGGCTAGAACATAATACAACTTATAGCTTGTACCTTTCAAAGAATGGGAACCCAAGAAGAAAATAAGGGGGTATCTCAAAATTTACATAGAATATAAGAAAGTGTATGTCTCCTATAATCACCAGGCATATGACCATGATTAGATTTTATTAAATACCTTAAATGATTTAGAAGTATGGATAAAGATGAAATACAAGTCAATGTCTATGATAATGGCCTAGGCCCTACAATATAATCCATAGGCAACAAAAGAAGAGGCCCAAAATGCATGGAGTTGGAAATGGCTTCCATCTCTACCGTAAGGCTCTCAACCACTAGATCAACCTCTTTCGACTTCAATAAAGCTATATATTAGCAACCAGATCAATCTAGGATTTAAAGGGAATCAAATCCTTAGCTTAAGAGGAAGATTTTGAGAGGAATTTTTGGTCCTCAATTCCCTTCTACTTTAATGACTTCACATGTACAGGTCTTGGGCACAACAACTACTAGGGAGAGGTCAGTCATTTCCTTATTTGATTAAAGGAAGAGTAGTTTTATGATGACTCCTTTATCTCCTTTTACTATAGTCACCCAAGTAAGCCTTATGGAATTCCTAAAAATGACTTTCACTTCAATTGTAATTTCCCATGACTCTCTACAATATTTGAAGTCCCCTCAATCAATCCTTGTGTCATCTATTCCTTCCACTTCATCACCTTCAACTCCATTTCCTACCATAATTATTCCCACAACCCCTTTGCCATCTCATCCACTTTACACTCCATCCATATTCACCTATCAAAGGAAGAACAAGGACTCCCTACTCCTTTCCATGATTAAAAAAACTATAAGAGAGGCCATCACTTGGTCTCCATATTATAAAAGAAGCTATTGAGGAGGAGGAAAAGGATGCAAAGACTAAAATGGAGTTGGGATAAGAAGAAGAATCAGAATAAGCCATATCTTTGGTTGATTACCATTTAGATAAAGAAGACCAAGATATGGGCATGGCATAACCAAATAATGAAGAAGTTGAACTAAATAAAGCCAAAGCTTTGAGTCTGGGTAAGCATGAAGGAGGAGACACCTTAGTTGGCCTCACATAAGAACAAAGTCATAAAATTGATGAGGTAGTCTCTTCTATTATTTATTTAGTGCCTAATGTATCAATTAAAATTGTAAGTTTACCTTCAATAATGCTTAGGGTTATATCATCTATTTATATTAATACTAGTGTGGATTCAAATATTCTTTCCTCACTAAAACTAATAAGGACTCCTAGGGCAGTCCATTTTGAGAACCTTGTTAAAGTTTTTATTTTCAATAAGCAACCAACTCTAAGGAAAAAATAACCAAAATAGAGATTCTTATGCCCTATATATTGACCATGCCAAAAGTAACCATAACTATGGAGATAACCCTGGGTTTAAATAGATTTTTGGTAGAGGTAACACCCATGAAATAAACCTCTTTATGGGAAGTGGTTGGCTGGAAAATTCCCAAAATCCCTATTCAAATAAGTGCCTCACTACTAACCACTATGATCACATCCCTTCCAATGACCTCTCCACCTTTTACATCTTTATAACTTACTCAAGAAGAAGAAACAGGAGAACTTATAATTACTTAATGGGTTAGGGAGATGTAGAACGTCAGAGATGAAAGGAACATTTTAGTTTTGATAGATTTACCCATAATATCCACTCAGTTTGACAAATAAATTGAGACTATTCATAGAGTGAGGAAGAGGAATATGGTTAATATAAGAACAAAAGGTGAGGTAGAATTTGAACAAGGAGAAAACTTGTTCACATTAGCCAAGAAGACCGAAAGAAACCCCAATGACTCTACTAAATATATTGATGATTTCAATAATTTTGTGGATTCCACTAAAGTGGCAATGAATAAGATGCACTAGAGTACTGAAGAGGTCTTAAAAATATGGAAGCAAATGCAGATTACACAGTCTCCTTAGGAAGTGATTGTTTATGTGTAGAGTGTGTCTAAAAAGTTGTATAATATTTTCTTCAATGTCAAAGTGTCCAGGGCAGGAAGTCAAACCCATAGAGCATATATTATCACATTATGGAATAAGATGAAGGATAAAGAGAGAATATTGAATTTCTAGGTTCAATGCTCCAAGATTGGTACTTTTGATCGACTCAATCTCATGACTAGAATAGATTCTTATTGGTGTTTAAACTATGTGATTACCAAGAGGGATGCCTCCCTAAATTGGCATAAACAAATGAAGTTACTAGGTCTTTTTATCAATCATGAAAGTAAAGCACTAAAAAATTTGGGAGATATGAGATTAACCAATGTAATCACTCAAGTGGGGGAGTTGGTTATCAGACCCAACTTTGAGAACCTTCTCTACTTGGTTGTTGAAAACTTCAAACAAGAAGTGGAAGTATTGTGTATAAAATCCATGAAGAGGTATTGCAATTGGTTAGTTTTTCCAAAAATAGAGTAATGAGAGATGAGGCTTTAGTAGCCAAATTCAAGAGCTCAAAGATAGAGCGAGAAAGATTAATGGCTGACGCATTCAAAATTTTGAAGCCTTCATTACTAAAATTTGAGATCATAGATTAATTATTTGATGTAGTTTATACATTGGGTAAAGAGCTAAAGGCTAAAGAAGTAGCTTTGGGGTCGGTCCCACACACAAACTAGTTGTTAGTCTCCCATCAGCTTCACAAAGTTCTCAGTCCTTGCCACAATTAAAACTATAGTATCTTAAATGATTGATTTAGTTAATAGTGTTGCATTAAAACTTCAATTTTATAATGATTATGTATCTACATGGTCATTACCAAGGTGTGAATTTAGTTCCTAATCTATTTATTATACATGCATAATGTATTTTAGTTAGTAAGTATATTTTGAGTATTATCGTTATACATGCATCGTTGCATGATTTTGAGTGAGAGTTTCTATTTTTAGACTTGTAATTTTAGGACAAGATTGAAGAGATAAGGCCTTTCCCATCCCAAGATTATAAATACATGTAACCTCCTAGTCTCAAAGGGAAGAGAATTTTCACTATTCAGATTAATAAGAAATTCAAACAAGTTATGCTTGACTTGATCTTTATGTGTAAATATTTATTTTTTTCCAATTATATGGATTACTTGAGACATTCCATCATTCTAGTATATCAGTGTTTCAATTATGTATGAGGTATCTACTTTAAAATACATTCTTTCATTTTTAGCTATGGCTAATTTGAAATCTTTTACATGGTTATCATAATCTTCTTATAGATGTGCAACAACAATCTAGCAATTAGGCAACATTTTATTTCTGCATGTTTAAGTATATTGTGTTATGATTCCTTTAAATATTCATTATATTAGATTATTTGTGTGATATAGTAGCTTTCAAATTTTATTGGTTTAGATTCCTTGTCCTATTTGAGTTCAAATACTAGTCTTGAAAGTCATTATCCCTGGATTTTAGGCTCTTTTTTTTGCCTTATTATTCCCTCTTTTTGGAATTTCTTTAAAATCGTACCCACCTTAATTATAATCATCATCCTTCCACCCACTCCAAGTATATCTAGATTCACCCATATCTAGTTTACCCATGGTAAACAATCTATGTCTCTCACTGCTATTCCACCAACATGTTATTATAAAATCAAATATCCTACAACTCGTTCCTTGGAAGGAGTTTGTTCGCTTATCCTAAAATGTTAGAGATAACCTCATAGAAATTTTTGAAGGTGTGTATAAAACCCACATCAACAAATCCTTTCCTAAATAATGGTATTATAAAGCATATAAATAATTTATAAGTACATCATATGTACATGTACACCTTCCACCTAAGACATACGATCATCTAATAGACAAAATTATTGGTACATTTATCGGCATGTCAACATAATGTCTAATAATCACATTTGATGATAATGAAATCAATGATGATGATTTGGATAGGTGCACTCTCTTTATTCAAGATCACATCAATAATAAACATATATACATGGTCATGGTTGACAATTGGTTAAATTAAAAAACATGTATAATGACACTCCATAGTCTTGGATACACGAAGCATTATCTAAAAGCTACATCAAGAATAGTCAAAGCATTCGATGGACATATGCATAACACTTTTGGGTATATAGTGTTACCTTTCCAAGTTGGTTTAGAAATAATGCCTACTTCATTTATATTCTTTCCAAACAGAAGGGTCTTTAATATGTTATTAGGAATCCCTTTGATATAGAAGATTCACATAGTATAATCTATAGTGCATAAATGCCTTAAACACATACATTATAATCAAATAATCAAAGCTTAATGAATTTAATACGAGTAACCTCTATTTTAATATTTTAGGAATTAACAAGTATAAATCCTATGTTTGTTAAAGAGCTGATTAGACTAAATTAGGGTAATAATATGTAATAAATATAGCCACTAATTTGTTACAAAATTGGATACCTTTGACTTTTCTAAAAATAGTAATAAATAGTACAAGTAAGAACTTAGCTGGAAAACACCGAAGATGAATGATTTAGAGGCTATAAATTGATGTATAAGTTGGCATTAGTGTCATAAATAGGATCTTAACATCAAAACCCCTCTTAGATAGTAGCACCCTAATTATACAATAGTGCCTTAATTAAAGAGTAACACCACTATTAGAAATATGGTGGTAGTGTCCTAATATTGGTAGTAGTGTCCTCTGTACAAGACTATCTTAAGATTTTGGGTGACCTATGTTTGGATCTCTAAGGTTTATTCCTACCTGCATGAGTCCTAAAACCTTGTATATTACCTATTTTAACTAATTTTGTGAGAAAACCCTAATCCTCCATGTGGCTAGGGTATCTGGTTGACACAAGCTATAAAGTATGTTTATTAATGGGGTAGGTTAGACATCCTCAACACCCTATTATGATGAATTTACCTAAATACCAATAATCCAATGAGGGATCAAGCCTGATGTAGTTCTCCCTACTTAAGTGTTGGAGCAAGTGCAAGTGAAGATAGTATGACTGTGGCCTTGAGTGCCTTGAATGTGTTTGAGAATGGAAATCTATGTAATTTGAGCTTAAGGATGTTATAAATGGTAGTATGCAAAAGTATGATAGAATAGGGATTGATAGCCTTAATTATACGCAACTTGTTTTGAGTTTGAATGTGTATTTTGCATCTAATTTCCATCTAGTGGTTAAAGGGTTAAAAGTCATGTATTTATATTATTTTGATGCCTATGTGGGTGATAAAAGAGGTCTAGGTTGACCCTAGGAGGTTTTAGTTTTAAAAAGATATCCATTTGGGGAAAAGAGAGGGAAAAGACATTAGCTCCATTTTTTGGGACACTAGCACCATGTGGTGCTAGTGTCCTTATTATGGAATTAGTATCTAAGTGGCATAACACTAGGCATGAAGGGTCAAGATCAAGAAATGAGGGTCTTATACTGCTTAAGACTAACTAGGGATGCCTATGGCCCACACAAAGGTTGGATAAGTGTGATAATAGGCTCCAAGATAGGTCTAGGGCTAAGATAGGGATAGGTAGTCTTAAGTATCACTCTTAACACTCAAATACCTCTTTTATGTGATTACATTTGCCCCCCCTTTATTATAGAAATATAACAAAGTGAAATGACTAAGATAAAGGAAAAAGAAGCGTACCTAGACTTACCTAAGAGGTGAAACCCATGAAGCAGGATTTGAGTGTGTGAATTTGGGTCTAAGTATGTGAAGCATGCTCCAATGTGTATCATATAAGTGAAACATGCATAAATGGAAGACCCTCAATTATGACCACCTAATTTGCATGTATATATTTTAGGCATTTATGCACTATGAATGAGATGGCTCGTAGTTATGGTTGTATTCATGGCCTACCAAATAACATGTCAAATATACCTATACTAATTACTACTAAGAATCTAGTGGCCATGTGTGTTGGACCAACCTGTAGTGGAAATAGAATCTCCTCGATGGATATTTGAGCATGACCACTAAAACTACTAATAATTGTGCTTATAGGGGATATATACTACTCTAAATACCCTAAATGTTATATAAGTGTGATAGTGCACATGTTAATGTTTGAACCATTATCAACCATAACATTATAGATAGGATGATGATCTATGTAGGATCATACAAAGAGTGTATATAAATTTTTATCATCAACAACAATATTCTATTTTGAGAAAGTGATAAGTGTTCTAGCCAAAACTTTAGTGTGGTACACATCAATGATATTGTGTAGTGGGTGTGCCTCCTCTGTCATAGTGTGATATGATGTTGGTGGTAAATGTAAACACCAAAAATCCACACATGATGATTTTGAATGTCATAATTCCCCTATACCACCTCAGGATCCCTTTGGGCCTAGCCTTGACTATTCGACCCAAACCTACCTAATGCTAGTCAATTTGACCTACTGACTAAACCCACATTTTAACCCAACTTTACCTTGACCCTTGACCATCAATGATCACCCTAACCATTGACGATCACCCTGACCACTGACAACCAAGGCCTACTATCTAAACTAACTTAACTGACCCTTCACCCTAACTTTTTTTAATAATTAGCTCATCTAATTTGTGTACAAGTTAATGTATGCATGAGTTATATTTAGAAAATAATTTGGACCCCTTGTTAATGTCTCATTGCACCTCTTCTTCCTTGCCTTTAAGAAGAGAGGAGAAGGAGGTGAAAAAGCATCAGTCCATGACTTCAAGATCTTTTGCATCCAAATTTTATTTGTATGTCACTTCTTCTAGTGATCTAATGATCTAGCCATCATGATAGAAAGCTAACTTACCATCATCACTCAGTTGATAGCTAAGTACCATTACTCTATCAGAATCATGTTAGACTCCATCAATGAGCCAACAACCTCAACCAATCATTTGACCAACCTTCATTAAGATAAGTATTTATTTTCATTATGTCAATTACTTGGTTTCCATTTCATAATTAGCTCAGCTTAAACCAATCTCCTAGAATTGCCTTTTGTGATCCTATCAATCTAACCTTTTATCACCCAAACCCAATACATACTAATCATCAATGGTCACCCTGACCATCGACAGTCTATCCAACCATCAATGGTTATCTCAACCACCAACAGTCACCTTAACCACTGATGGTCACACCAACCATCCATAGTCACTATGGTAGAAAATAATAGCAAGTTATTTTCACCCACCTAACCTCAAACAAATCTAACTTTCTTTTCATCTATCTATTCACAGACCCCTAGCCTAGTTTTTGAAGCAAACCTGACCTATTCAACATTAATATTTACCAACTTATTGATACATGAGTCATTTTATTTATTAGGCATTTATTATATTCAATTTTCATAGATTTTGATTATTGATGTAAGTACTTTATCTTTTATTTTCTAAACTTAATTGTTTAAAATGTGTGGATTGACAACCCTTGAGAAAATCTTGCTTTCAAGATCTAGCTAACGCTAGGTAATCCACATAGCTATCTATCTAACCAAACATTTACTTTAGTGTTATATTATTTATAGGTTATTCCTCCCAAGCCAAAGAGGAGTTCTTCATAATCATCTGATTCAATGCATGCACAACCAAATAGTTTTTTCTACCATACTCATATCTAGTTTCTTCTTCTTCCTTTTGAAATATAAGTTAAAATTCTCTAAAAAATTCTAGCATGCCTAGTGGGACCTTTAAATCTCTACTTGGGTTTCATTTGTTTGCATATATATGCTCTTTTCTCTATTCTATGCTCATAAATGAAATTAAAATTTCTTTTGGGTTTAAAATCAACTGCATACATTAGTTGCTTGCAAGTTTAGCTCAATTAGTCAAAATAAATCAAATTAATTTGATCATAGCATCACTTATATCACACACACAAACCAAACCACCTATTGATGTTTCAAACTATACCACAAGTTCTCTTAGTGTTGAAGAAAACTTTTCATTTTATGATTATAATAACCCATGGCATGAGTTATAGTTTGTGACCATTCAGTGATTATTTGTGGTGAAATAGTAGCAAAGTATGAAAACTATCCACAATATTTATTTGATTTAGTAGTTGGGATCCACCAGTGTCTACGCAATTTGCATACTTAGTAATTGAGGACTCATAAGTTAAAATAAATTATTATTAACAATGATCTTTAAGCTAAAATGAATCTTGATAAAAAATAAGAAAAAGGAAGGGTAAGAAAGGAAGAGACGTGATTGCAGGTTTTCATATCAAATATTATGACAAAATTAAAATTACATTGAGTACACATTAAACCAATTTATGTTATAAAATAGCATAAGATCAAATTACATCATAAATTAGGCAAGATTCAGAGGTAAAAGTATGAATCATAAGTAAGAACCAAGTTTACTTTTAAAGTTTGCTATTATGATTTGAATAACATAAGTACATCCAAATCTAGAGAAAATAAAATGAAGTATACTTGAAATCTTTATAGTTAATCTAGTATTCAACACAAATTAACTACCATATGACAAATAATGTGACTCAAAACAAGAATAATCATTAAAATTCAACATGAATTTCCACAATTGAGAGATAGCATAGACATTTAACAAAACTATCCAGACAATCTTTTCAAATTTTCTTAGTTGTATTAAATGTTCCTGGTATTAATTGCTCAAAAACTCTCCCTTACAAATGGTAACTATCTACCTATTTATGAGAAACATAGATGATTAACTAGTTAACTTTCAAAATATCAACCTACGAATAAGGACAGTTGTCCTTAATATAAAGATATAATGTGGAAGGTCACATGTCAAAACGGCAAGAAAGAGTATATGCTAACAGACTAGCATATAATTTACAAAAAGAAAATTCTCTTAAGAATTTCATTGGTGGGCCCTTCAATTAACCCTATCTGAGGAAGTCTTTCACCTTGGTGTATTGTTCCTTGATCAGCTCAAAATCCACTACAATCCTCATTAGACAATCCTCTTCTTTATCTGCTAACTTATCAAATTCACTCACTATCTACCCAAAATACAAGTTTCTTGATACATTGTGCTTCTACAATTTGTTTCCCCACAAAAATAATGGTATTAAGGTTCTTCTAGTTATCCTTATCTGAATTACCTTTGTTGTCTTTGAGGCTTTAGATGTAAGTACCAACCCTCTGCTTGAATTCATCATCATCGATTAGGCCTATAGTAGTGGTTTGAGAAGGGTTATCTAATAGATTCCCCAAAAATTTCTCAATCCATTTTACCAAGTCTGTGCCTCTCTCAATGAAGTCTTTAACATCATTACTTTAGGTGATGAAATCCTCTTTTTTATCTATCAAAACTACCATGAAGATGTCCAAATGTCTAAGTTTGATAATCATGAAGTCCAATACCTACTTTATCTTATGCACCTTGATGAGCTCCTCCATCTGAGCTTGAGAATTCTGCCACTGGATGATTAAGGCTTGTGGCATCTTAGCTTGATGGTCCAAATCACTCAATCTAGACTTGATGCTTTTCAAATTCTTGAATACATCCATCAAAGATACATTCAATGCTTGTAATATGCCCTTAAGAATTGAAAGGAGGACCTAAGCTTCTAAATCTTGCTTTTATTTCTCCAAGTTGAGAATCTTTTGCTTCATTCCTTGAATCTAGCCAAGGTCATTGTTGATTAGGATATTACCATACTAACTACATCTTCCTAAAAAATAGGATGCTCCCTTGCTACCTGCCTTGGAATATGAGTTAAGCCTAGAAATGGTTCCACCTTCTGAAAGGTGAACTCCTCAGTACCAACAGTAATTTGTTTGGTCTCTACTATCTCAAGAGTTTATGTATCTGGATTAAATTAGACATGAGGGTCAAATTATTTCACCTATGGTTATTCATGAATCTCTATATTTGAACTCCCAAAGGCTCTTAGGGTACCAACCCATTGACTTTTCTTGTTGTAAAGAATCTAGATGCTTCTCTCTACTTATTTGTTCAACATATCCTAGATCTAAGGCTTGACATTATCTTGAAGACTTATGTCCACTCGAGTCAAAGCCAGTGAAGGAGAAAAAGATGGAATTTTCTACATCTTCCCATAAATAAACCAATAAAGAATGGTTGGTCCATAAATAGGATTCTCATCATTGAAGAGTTTTATTTCACTAATGGGGTGAGTGAAAGTTAACCTAGGCCTCTTTCTTGGAGCCAAAGGAACTAAGGCTAATTCAACCTGTCTTTCTCCACAGCCCAATGGAACCAATTCCTTATTTGCTTCCTCAGATGCATCTTCTTCCTTATCTAAACCATAAGTAGCTATGATGTTAGCAAGGTCACTTCCACTATTTATTTGGTTTCCAAAGCAATCATGCTAATAACTTCTACTGGGGAAGAAGGCCTTGGTGTGGATCCCTAATTTTGGGGACCTTCACTAGGTCTATGCTCTATGCTAGACTTTTGAAATGCAACTTTATCATTTCCCTTTGCATCCTTAAGTTCCCCAACTTGGGGTAACTTTGTCAATTCTCCCTGCTTAGGCTCAAAATATTATCCCTCAATAGGTGGTTCTTGATGTGTAGTCCTAGATGGTCCTGACAACAAGTGATATTATAAAGGATGTAACTACCATATTTATCCTGAAGGCTTATTATCTCTAACTAGCCTATATTCTAATTTTATGTTTTAATTTTTAACCCTAGATAAGACTTTTTTAAATTTCCTTTCCTTTGTGTAAATACCATCTCCCACACCTAGTTGATGTTTGTACTCAACCTTTGGGACATTTTTATCCCAAATATGGTTATCCACTCTATCATTTGGATCCCACATCTTAAGATCATCCATTTGGAAATCAAAAGAGTTCTTGTGCACCACCATGATCTCTAGTTATTTCCAATCCTTGATCACAATTCTGCCAATGTCCAGTGAAAAGGGATGAACCTAAGCTTTTTTATTCTTCTTGTAGTGCTAATCCATTCCCTAGATGATTTGATAAGCAATTGCTTGATCTGAAAGCTTACTAGGAACATATATAGGTAATTTGTATGGTTGGACCATGATTCCCTCTATCCTTATTACAGTGCAATTTGGATATAACCACACATCCCCCATGGTCTCTACTTGTATTTTGATTAGAGGATGAAGCCTGGGCATAGGGACACCAATGATTGCCTCAAAAATGATTGGGAAGATACCAGCACATATGAATTGTATGTGATTCCTATATTTGAATATATGTAATTTGGAATAATGATGTGAAATGGTAGATCTATCATTAGGAGACCAATTTCAAATGTCAGGGAAATTAATAGAGGCTAGGAGTGAATCTAAGAGTTAAGACATCATAAATAATTTCTTAGAAGTCTTTTTCTTGATGGTTGTAAATTATTTGGCCAAGAAGAAACTTATTAAGTCCCCCATAAGAAGGGTTAAGTTCTGATCTAACATGCAATGGACATAATATACCAAGACCTTACTCAAATTAGTAGTAGAAGAGGCACCAAAGGCTCTGTTCAATAAAGTCATAGCTATCCTAACACCTTCCCTAAATTGGGAAATAATAATCTCACCATTTGAGGTTTTGAAAACATGGGAACCATAGATTAACTAAGGTGAGAGGACTAAATCTAGGTTTTGGGAATCTGTCCATTCTCTCAAGGAAGGGAGATCGACATGAGGCAAAGGGATCTTATAATAATTCTTAAAGGCCATGGGAGCTATGCATGAAACTTTGTTGATACTTCCTTCATGAATAATCCATTCTCCATCTATTCTATAGTCGATGAAAATAGGAATAAGAAGATCAATACAATGCATTACCTCTAGTTTAGCAGCTACATGATGAAGACCTACCATTGGAATTGATACCAAATCCTTATATCTTTGGTACACTGAAGCATTCCTCTTTTCTTCCTGGTAAATTGGCTATAACTCCTCAACAAAGAAGAATAATTCAGACCAATTCATGATTCCATGTACATTTAATGATGTTAAATCTAACTCTATATCTCTAAATACTCTTCCTTCACCATATGAATTTAGATAAAGCTCTACTTCAATCTTCATCTATTACCTGCCCACTGCCATTGATAACATTGTATTATAGTTATAAAGCTATTAAAGTTCTTACTAAGGCACTTGCTCTGAATTTAGTTCACAATTATCTCAAGTGTCATATAATCAATTAAACTGACTCTAGCCTTCTTTATAGAGGGTTCAAGGTTTTTGGCTTTAATGACCAAAACATCTAACTTTGATATCATATGTGCCTTAGATATGATGGAACCTTACTATCATGTCTTCTGCATTTTCAATCATGACATATCTTTCATTTGGATCCTCCATGCTTATGTGGATCTTATGTGGTAGGGTTCCATGCCTTTCATGGAAAATTTCATAAATGTCATTTGAAGAGTGACCATTGGTTTTCAAAAGTCCCCTTTATTTTACTTTGAAAAGCTAAATCTAGGTCCTTGCATTTCATTGGTTCTTGATCTTTGAGCTTATTGATTGTGCCATGTATCAAACTCATGAGGCCTTTGAAAATTCCTCAACTTTATCACACCATTGGATCAAATCTAGCAAGCAAGTGATCACCATTGGATCTTAGCTAGGGCCATATCATTAACCACATGATTTTTTTAAAGGCTTCAGGCTCGACATACCATTGGATCAAATCTAGCGAACAAGTGATCACCATTGGATACTACAAGATACTTACCTTTTAATCAGTTAAATGATCATATAAATCTTAGGTTTAAAAATGTCATTTATAATTTAATTTTTAAAAACAAAAAATGACTTAGGCTAAGATCTTTATATACTAAGTTTGTCTTCAAAAAAAGCTAGGAATTTCTTAAAAGGTTTTTTTAGAAATGCCCCTTTGATTAGGATTTAAAAATTGTCTAAATTAAATTTGATGGGTTTGGTCACATCAAATACATCCTCGTAGACATCAAATGATGGGAGTGAACCTGTCAAATTTAAGAGAATAAAGTTCCCAAAGATTTGAGGATTGTCTCAGTCAAATTTGACAAGTTCAGTCACGTCAAATACCTCCTCATAGATGTCAAATGATGGAAGTGAACCTATCAAATTTAAGACAATGGAGTTTTTTTGTCTCAATGGTTTAGTGTGATGTGTAAAGCCTTCAGGAGATCTTGAGGCTTTTGAGATTATTTAGTTTAAATTTTATGGGTTTGTTCCCATCAAATACATCATCACAAATGTCAAATGATGGGGGTGAACCTATCAAATTTAAGACAATAAACTTTTTTGGTCTAATGAATGAGTGTCATGCATGAAGCCTTTAGGAGATCCTCAATATTCTAGGTCAATATGCACCATAAATTAGAAGCTCTGAGGTAATGTGAACCATTGGATCAAGTCTCAAGTGGTTAACAGTTGTTAACATCCTTTTGGGTGTTAGATTTAATTTGCACCATTAGATTGAAACCTCTGAGCAAATGATCACTATTAGATATTCACTAAGCCCAAATCATTAATTTTATGTCCTTTCTAAAAGACTTCGGGATTGTCATACCATTGGATCAAATCCAGTGAATAAGCAATTACCATTAGATCTGTAAAAGAGCATAAACTTTAAATTAATACCCGATCATGTATAAATTTTACCCTAAGGTTTTATATTAATATTCAATCATGTTTTAAATAAATAACATATTTGAAGCTTAATATAAAGTTAGACTTAGGATCATTTAATCAAAAGGAAATAAAATTTCCCACTAGTATTTTCCATAAATATTCAAATTCAAACCCCCTTTAGGGTTTGTTCCTTAGGAACCCTAGATTCTTCTATGGAACCTGTAACTAATCACGTTGAAGACAATTATTAGCAATTTTGAACCATGAAAAGTAAACATGATCAAATAAATCAAAGCACATGTTCCCCTTTTAAAATTTATTTGCCTTTAAAATCTAAGATAATACAACTTTTCATATTCAATCCAGAATACAGACTTTTTGGAAACAAATACAGGGGTCCTCCTTTCAAAAAAAGAAAGATAGGGGGTGTTGGTCTCAACACCACCTACATCAATCAAAAATAAAAACAACTTGGCATAAGGCCCAACTAAGCTTTCATCACCTAGAAGTCACCTTACGCTTTCCCAACAATCCTACTTAGAGGTCATTATCAAGGGGAGAACTAACTCAACTCTCTAGTTGAGTATAAACTTTAAAAATTGGTATATGTCAGCTAAGCACCTGACACCCTTATCATTATGATCAAGCCACATAATGATTTCCAATACAGATCCTTTTGAGAGCCTAAACATAACCTAAAACCAACCATAGACTTCTTTTCTAGTACTCACTCTACAAGCCAATCTCAATCACATGATTATTAAAGCTTAAGGCATAAGCCAAAAGAGAGACTTAAAATAACTTTAGGACTTAACGTACTTTTTAGTGTGTTTGATTTCCTTCTTATTTCTTATCTTCTCTCTATTTGAGTGGTGAGATTGTTTTTGTATTCTCTCTCCCTTATATTGTATGGTTCTAACTCATCAATAGTGAAAGAATCTAGCAGAATGAAACCCATCACCAAACCAATTAGCCTCTTCTACCTCCTCATCCATGAAGTACATCTCTAAATCAAAATATTCTCCTTGCCCTTTGGGAAGTCCTTCTTTCCTTAGGTAGTTCCCCAAGATGATAAATACTTTTCCACCTTCTTAGATAATAACCTTCTGGCCTTTCAGCATTATCTTAACACCATGCCTCACCATACCCCTACTTCAGTTCCACCTATAGACCCACCTTATGGCATGCCTTCCCACCTTATGGGGAACCCTTCTATTTCCATAATCACCACCCAACCATTTACTACTCAAACATCTTCATCTACCAATAATTCCTTTGATACTACTATGGAAAACCAACCTGCCTAATAAACCAACACCCTTACACCTTCCACCCCCACCAATAACTCCTCTACCTTAAGATAAACCCAACCATTAACCACCTATACTCCCCTTACCATAGGAGCATCTATTACTAGCATTACCAACCTTCCTTCGACTACCCCCAATCCATTAGTCACTACTCAACTTCAAAATCATGTGGTGACTATACCCTCTACCTTACCACCTATCAGTATAAAGGTCACCACCTTCCTTTAGTTACAAACCCAACTATATCGCATACCCAACCCACCTTAGCCTCTCAATAGGTGCCCATCACACCCAACTTGGGTTACATCCCTAACCCCTAAGGGCATATACATCCACCCATTACCCAACCACTTACATCCACCTACCTCTACATGGCATCCACCCAACCACTTGTATCCACATATCAATATGTGGCAGCCCATCAAACCAATTACCAATATGTCACCCAACCACAAGAATAATATACACCTTACAACCTTTTGGGTTTATAACCCCAAATGGATTTGATGAAAATGCTCATGAATAAAATGACTAATTTAGATTCATCTATCTCTAGTGCTCACAACATCTTCTCATATGACCAGATATATAATGAACACATTCACCCATGTGTCCCTATCAAACCATACCCTCCTCAGTGGGAACTTCCAAAGTTTTCTAAGTTTCAAAGTAAGGAGGATCCCCAACACCACCTTAGGGAATTTAGGCATGCATGTTATTTGATTACCTATGATTATTCCCTCCTTCTTCATACCTTCCCCATGTCCCTATCCGGTCTAGCATTGGACTAGTATAGTGACATAACCAAACACTCTCTCTTATCCTTCACCTAGATGGCCCAAACTTTTTTGGATCACTTTTCAATAAACATCTCCAAGAAACTTTCCATCACTGACATTTCATCTATCTAGAAATTTGATGATGAATCTATTGTTTATTTTGTATTTCGTTGGAGGAGCCTAATCAATCAACTTTCCTTCTCCTTACCCCAACTTGAAATGATAAAAAAATTTGCTCAGGCATGTGCCAAGCACATCTCTTCTACATTATGTGTTTATATCTTTAGAACCTTTGACAAAGCTTTCGCCATGGTGTGTAATCTAGAAAATAGATCCATTAATGAAGGAAAGTTAAAGTTGAAAAATAAAAACTCTACCTACAAAACTAATGAGGCCTCTTCCTCTAAACCAAGTAACCAAACCAACACTAGGACTAAGAGCAAGGGAGTTGTAAATGCAATTGTCCTTAAAACCACTCCTCCACCATCTGTCAATCAACCAAACTCTTCTAACTCATCAAATCAAAACATGAGAAACTAAAATTAAAAGAATCAGAATCAATTTACTTTACTTAGGGAATCTTATGCTTTAGTCCTAGAGAAGTTGCTAAAAGTTAATATCATACAACTTCCTCCTATCAAACCCCCTCAACAATTTGACTCTTCTTGCCCTACACCTAGGTGGTACAATGAGAATGACTTATGTGCTTTCCATAGAGTAGTTGGTCATGACATTAGTAGGTGTAATACCTTCAAAAGCATTGTACAAACCCTCATTGATAGGGGGAAGATTATGTTGGACAACCCAAACACACCTCCAAACCAAGCCCTTGACATTTTCACACAACCCTTTCCCAATCATTCACCTACCAAGAACAAGAGAAAAAAAATTGAATGTTCTCATGATGCCCATACCATCAATATGGTTCTTGACACATCATTGTTGGAGAACCTACAACCCAATCTACCTGTTCTTCATCCTCTCCACTTATTTAGGTAGTGGAGTTACCTTCTCTTTCTTTGGAGACCCAAGCTAATAAAGTAACATTTTCCCCTACTTCACTTATTGAGGTAGTGGAGTCATACCCCCTCCTTCAACTTACATACATGAGCAAGCAACCATCACCACTCTACCTTCTCCCTCAACCATTGAAAAATTCACTTCCCCTTTAGGGATCATTCCCAAGGAATAAAACACCATATATGTACCTCCCATAGAGTAACCACCCATCCAACCTTGCATTATTTGATTGAGGAAAAGGATGAGGTTACCATTCCCCTTTTTCAACCTATGGGCTTATGTTTTGAGTCCACTACCTAGGGAACAAGACCAGTCCATAAACTATTCTCTAGACTAGTTCCGAGGTTAGAATTTGTCTCCAAACCTAACATGGATCGATCCATTTTTTGGAAACAATTGGAGCTCCCTTACATCACCAAACAGGAACCTCCAACTACTCCTTTAGAATACCAACCCCCAACTTTTATTATCCAACTCGCCATCATATCAACCAAAATAATGAAAACCTCTACCAACATAACCATTTCTTAACCATCCAATGAAAATAAATCCAAAACAACCAAATCATACTCCCTAACCAATCCAACCAAAACCCTTGACATCTTCCCTAAACTGAGCTTTAATCACCCATCTTTAAAACTGGGGCTAACCTCACCAAACCCACCAACCAAACACCAAACCAAATCAACCAAGGAGGTAAAGCCACCAAAATGACAGAGGGCTAAACTTCTACCTCCCTCTACCTTGCCTCTACCTTGGGGCCTCATCCCTCCACTTTGATTAGGAAGATAATTGTCTTAACCAAAACCCCCCCCCACCACTATTAATTACATTAGCGCGCTTGCTTTTTAACACACCCATCTTCATCAAGTCATCAATATCCTAACTACCTACCCTAAAACCTCTTACCTCCAATTTATCAAATTCCACCTCACCAAAACCAAAACCATAAACTAAGAACATCACCTTATTCCAACCTTCTATCACCAAGCCCATTTATAAAAAGACTTCCATCTCACTAACCAAGGCCAAAACCTCTAAACCCTCTCCACCTTTAGTTGAGTCTAAATAAACTATTTTCTAAAGGTTATTATAGGCCTCTTTCTTAACCTTACCTCCTATCAGACCATTTGACCCTCTAGGTCCAAAACCTATCTAGTATAACAATCACCAAGTATACTCCTATCATAGTACACCCAGGCATGACATGAAGCACTATAAAGCTCTCCAAACCATAATCAATCAGCTCTATAATGAAGATGATCTATTAACAGATAAACCTCTCACAAGCCCACTACCAATCTAACAACCACTACCCAATGCCTACCTACTCCCCCACCCTCACCTTAGAGTGATGGAGAATCAAACTAATCTCCTACCCCAACTCTTCCCTCTATCCATACTATCCATGTGATCACCAGATCACACACTCAACAAAAGGATAAGGTGAAGGCCAAAGTGTCCATCCCATAGACATACCTATCTTTCACCTCCCAACCAAGTCATTTTCAAGCACCATCACCTTTACCCAAACCCAAGGTATCCATATTGGGTACCTCTCAATCCAACCCCTTTGAATCAATCAAATGAGTGGTTCTTGAACAACTTCACCAAACCCTGGCAAAAATGAGTCTATATGAATTTATTTATACCTTACCTCATCATCACCAAATAATTATAGAGGCATTAAAATCAATATAAATCTAACCTAAAGACCCTCAACCTTTGTTAACCTTTGTTGGTGCTCTTCAAATTTCCAACCTTGTCACCTTTAAGGATTTGAAAATACCTTCTATCCATCATGATGACCCAGATCCCCCTCTTTTTATTACTACTTACATCAACCAAACCCACATCAAATGGGTCATGATTGATGGGGGAGTGAGTATTAATATAATATCCTCTCATGCATATGATTAACTTAAACTACCAAATAATTTCATGTCCAAAACATTAGCCATCCTCTAATCATTCAACAACACCATGATCACTACTTTGGGAACTATTGTCCTTCACATCCATGTAGGACCTTGCACACTCCTAGAGCTCTTCTATGTAGTGGAAGGCAAATTCTAGTATAATTTTTTATTATGATGACCTTGGATATGTTCCATGGGTTGTGTACCCTCTACCTTTCATCATTGCATCAAATTTGAACATGAAGGTTAGGTTTTCACTATACAAACTGATCTAAGTCCTGTTTCATCATGCAACATGACTTATCAACCCAACGACATCCTCCTACCTCCATCTAGCACACCCTCATTAGCCAAAGACAATCCCTCAACCATGAATGATGAATCCATATTTTCTTCTACCAATGAGGCATTTACTAGCTCATCAATCCCCTTAGATCAAATCCCCACCACAAACCACTTATAATCCACATTCCAACATCTTTCACTTGGGGAATATCACCTCCTCACCCTTGACACTTTCCCTACTCCCCAAGAGTATGGGAAACTAAACCACCAACCCAATTATGACCCTAATATCAAATCCATTGTTCCCTTGGACCTTCAAACTTTCAAACCCATTTCATCTATGGAGGACTTGACAAACCCCTTGACGCTTTTACCACCTCTTTTTTACCTTGACTATTCACATCTAGCTTCTCCTATTTGGACAACTCAAACTTTTCTAAGACATACCTCCACAGGTGTGTTTGGGAAGGATTTGGTCTTAGGTGATATGAACACAACCCACATGAGTTGATTTTTATTGAGACTATAAAATATCATGATAAATATGGCCTCGATTTCATTCTTCCCAACCAGAAGAACACCAAACCACCTACCACCACCATTGTTGAGGAAGACATCCCTTCTTCACTAACATCTTCTCTACCTAAGTGTGAGGATGATGACATCATCCCACCTAACTTTTTTTTTTCATCAAAATGATCAGCCTCAAACCCATGACTTATCAAAAGGAAGGGGCAACCATAACCATCATTTTGACCCATCTTGAGATGATAGGATATGACTCTCCTACCATTAATAACATTCAGTGTCAAGATGATGTTTCCATTCTCACCTATCTTGGTGCTTCAAATTCTTCCATCCACAAATTCTTCCTCTTGAGACTTTAACCATGTTAAATGAATCTACCATGGATATCAACTTGGGCACTTTGGATAACCCCTGCATTATCAAAATTTGCAAATCATTAAATTCTAAAAAACTTTGAGACTTCCCCTCTTTCCTCCAAGACCATAACATAGCATTTGCTTGGTATTATAGTGACATGCCCATGTGCTTTAATATTTTTACAAGATAATACCCTATCAAATAAAGTTGTTTGAAGGGAACAATAATATTTAGATTTACCTTAATATATAGTCAATAATACAAATTTACCTAATATAACATAAACTACAGTAAGTACAAATCAATTAAGGGATGGAGAGTGTATCTTATTTAATGTTTTGTTTTGGATCATGGCAATAGTCAGAAGTCATCATAGGGTTGTGTTAGAGATTTGGATTTCATTCATTATGGGTTTTGATTATTTTTAACCTTCGAATAATTATGTCAATATAGGACAATAATGTTGGTGCTTATGTTTTTATATGATGCTAGTGTTTGATGAGAGATATACACAGGAGTGACCTCAATTTTGAATTAGATCTACATTGCCCTTAGTGTAATCATTTTATGTCTAAACTTATGCTCATTTATGTGCTAGATCCAAATAGTAAGTGAAACCCTAGTTCTTTGGCATTGTACCTCTTGTAACATGATAAAAAGAGGTTAGTAACGTGAGTCAAGCTAGCCCTAACAATCTTATTTCTAAGTGCTACCTACATAGCTAATACTCCTAAGATGGCCTTAGAATCACATGTAGTTGTCCCTCTTATGAAGGTGTGTGAAATTGTAACAATACGAATATATGTTCTTTCTCCTAATAACCCTTGGTATAAGTGATGCAATAGTTTATTTGACCTTTTAAATGCTTGATATTTTTACAACAGTGTTGTAGTACAATTTGATAGCTTGAAATAGATAGTGATTTTTTATTATAGATTTGCCTTATCGAATTGGAAGGTGTGTTAATTAGACCATAGCCTTCTTATATATAAGAACCTTTTGAATTTGAATTAAACCCTAGTGACGTGTGAAAATCCAACCATAGGATGAGCAAAGAAGGATAATAAAATGGTCACAATGTGAAAGATATAGTAAAAAGATAATATTGTACATTTACGTTGACCCTGGACATAACATTGACATTAGTGTCCAGGATGGATGCAAGTTTCTAGAGGTTAAACATTCAAAAAACAAGTACAATAGGTAAGGGTCTCTGGTATACACTAGATGAGGATAAACAAATATAGCACACATACCTAAGGGGCAGGTAAATCAAGTGACATATGATGGAACTGAAGAGGTTCATGAGAGATCACGTCACTAGATGTGTATTTTTTAGTAAAAAAGTATATACATACAAGAAGATTAGTAATATATGTACTTGTACCAAAATGGGTGTTTACATTTACCCCCCTTTAATCTACTAATGCAAGAAAAAATGAGAATTACTAGTTTAAAGGAAAATAAAACGCATACTATGGTGTGGACAACACACCTTATCTTTGTTCGAGTTGTTCCTTCAATATTTTATCCCTGATCGTTACCTAAAACCAAACATATGTAAAAAAAAGATAAATCAACGTATATAATTTGTATATAAGCATTACTAAAGATTAACATAAATAAAGAATGTGGATAAAGTACACCTATGTATGTGTTGCATAGTAACTGGGTCTAGAGTACTAGAAACTAGAGAAGTAGTTAGGAGACTTACAACATCATCCATATTCTAGCCAAGAAGATGAGTGAATCTACAAGTGGTAAAAGTGTGTTTCACCATGGTGTTGTTGTACTTGGAGTAAGGAGAGTTGTAGCATCCCCATTGAGATCTACCTAGAAATACATGATTTTTAAAAATTTAAACATGTATACTATAAATAGATTACACCACAAGAATCTAATTAGAGATCATATAAAATACTCTAAGTGTGATAATAGTAAATAAAACATATTACATCATATATCACTGATCTCTAATGTCATGAGAATACATCATAACACGAATATGGAAAGTAATTACAATAAACCAATAATGGTTGATTCATGCTTACAACCACTATTGTCAAAGTAAAATAAATAAGTAATTATAACTCTTCATAATAACATTTCAATAATAAGTACAATATAATGCAATGTACATATATAAGATACACAACTCCTTGGAGCATAGTTTCTCGAACTATAGTATCTGTAGAAATCTCAAGTTTCATCTCCAAATAAGTACTATTGTGGGGAGAGAGAGCATAATTTGAGTGCTTTTCCACACCAACCATGAACCGATTATCTCCCATACTAATCCCATAAGGGAATGACCCTCCCTTCACGGATGAGTAGATAGTGATGGTGTGGGAATCCAGAGAGATAAGGTAGTACTCGTGTATTGTATGATTTTTAAAACTAAACATGCAGTGTATCATAGAAAACTCATTCTATTACAAAATATCATACAAATATGTAAATCATATTCATGAAATGACAATGTCTCATTAAACATACTTTGACCAAAGTTTTCAAGAATAATAAATAAAAGTGATTTATAGATCAGTCAAAATTCACACACACCACTCGATCAAATGGCCTTCATCTGGCATTGTGATGCTAGTAAGCTAGTGAAATCCATCTCACTCCTTACTCAATATTAACAATCATATAATATAACCAAAAGATTCATACAATTTACATCCTACTAGCAATCATATCACATAACATGCTAACCATAGGAGTAATAAAAAACCATACATTTATTCTATCAAATGTATGATTGAATCTCTCATTATTATTTATTCCATATTAGAAATAATGACTACAATTTATACCACCTAAGTAAAATACATATTTAACTACAAATTCAATTACCATGATTAGTTTTCAAACACACTACACCCTATGATAACTCATATTATCATAGTCTAATTTTCTAAAACACAACTACTAATTTTCACATTCAGTCATAATAAAGTAGTCATAAAACCATGGAAACATATGCTTCTATTCAAAAAACTAGTTATCTTTTAATAGCCAAAAGTTCATAACTTAACTATATTTTGTGTGAACATGATTATATCTTTAAATGCTAGGTTACGAACCTATAATTATACTGAGACAGTTTCTCAATTCACGTGTCCCGCAACCAATCCATATATGTTATATTCTCCCAATAATCATAGATTCTTTAGATAACAATGTTGCTTGTAAATATAAATATGTTCAACAATATACATACAACTATGATTCAAAGAAATCAATTGTCTCATAATCTCAGTTATATGTTGAATGAACATGGTTCCTATTAACAATCTGTGTTAAATCATTTGAGCAAGATGCTCTACATTAGTGTTTGTTCATGAGGATGCAATTAACCTAGTTAGCAAGATACCCTATTATGACCTATAGTTTTAATAACTACATTAGTAATTTATTACATTATGGCTTAATTGGACTCCTTTATGGATATATATTTCAACATTATCATTGATATCCTCTTTTCTTCTGATCATACCATATCCATCATAACCCACTTTATTAGATTGATATAGAGATATACGAGGATATTTACCGATAATCCCTTCTATGAATATACTAATGTAATTTACATCTTAAATAACATAATATAAATAACACTATACCTAAGGGTGTGCCAATTAAATAATAATAAATTCATACTAGTATCTCATTTAACTAGCATAATATATTAACTCGGTGTCTAAGTATGTCCCATACTTATTTATCGTGGTTTATTACTATTATTTTATTCTTAATCTATTTATATACTATAAACAACACACAACAAAGAGATTCTCCATATAATAAAGAAGGCATCTAAATGAAACTAACACTAGGACCGTAACATCCCCAATTATCTTTTAGCGAACCTATATTACTCTAAAGCATACAATTCATTATTAGTGAATTTACAATATCCTTTATCTAATTCATCTAATTAATTGACTTATTAGAGACAAAAGAATAACTATATACATATTAATAATTGAGCCAATTGTATGTTACAATAATAGTACGTGTATTTGGTTTGTTATACTAATACCTTGATTCTATATGTCAATGGAATAGCCATATGTCAATGGAATATTCAACCAACTATACTAATATCCTTAAGGGTTATTACGAATATTCTTTGATATTTGTTACAATAATTAGAAATATGCATACTATTATCCTTTTTCTCAGAAAAGCTATTATTCATATACAAAATATATATTATTTTGGTTTCTTAATTTATAATTAATGTTATACATATGGATAGTGAATATATATTACTTTTGAACTCATCATTTTCTCTGTTATTTGTAATTACAAAGACATTGATTTAAATATATGTATTTTCATATGTATGTAGCCGCCATTTAAAAACATGACTATCCACATGTATGTAGTTGATGGAATATTCATACACAGTCATAATAGGTTTCTATATAAATATATATCTTATTAATTAAATTCCAAAATCGACTCCCCTCCTATAATTTTTTTGGCACACCTCTATTCACTCAGTATATGATGGCATTTAAATGAACAATTTTAAATATTAAATAAAGCATCAATTTTCTAGGCAATTTATTGCTATGCTAGTTTATTAAAAATCTATATTTTGTTATTCTCTATATATGGTTTAGTAATTCGACAGTATCCTTCTAAATCTCCAACACCTAGATGCAATAATGGAACTAGTATAATTGTAATTTTTTATTTGTTTGACTATTGTCTCTAATAGATTATATAAGTTTTAAGTCTCTGACTCACAAGTTATTTATTTTATTATCCACATCGCCCTATAGAAGTGGTATGTTATGCTTCTATATATATAAATACTATATTATGTTTAGTTCAAAATCACCATACTTCCTTATATATATACAAATATCTATTTATATTTACTTTGTTTGTAGACCTGTTACATATGAGCAAATTGGATGTAGGTCGACCCCTAAGCATGGCTGGAAGAGTTTTGCATATAATCAATTTTATTTGAATGCCTAAATAAATATTCTTAGCTAAATCGAATTCCATAACAATTAGTTTTTATACAAAAATTTAAAGGTTCAACATAAGTAAAAGCGCCTACCTGACAGTCTAAATAACTTTTCTTTGTTGCATGTCCTTGCTTCTTTCCCTTTTTCCTCTGTGTCTTCTCTCTTTATCCTGTGTTATGCCTTCCTTCTACTCCTCCCAATTCCCTTTTGAAAATACTTATGATATTCTTATCATAATCTTTATTTCTATTAAAAGGGCATAGTCTTTTCCTTTTTCATACTTTTCTCTTTTTTTATTTTATTTTTTTAATTATTTTTTTATTACTTTCTTTTAGTTTTTCTTATTTTTAGACCATTCTCTTTTTATTTATTTTTTTATTTTCTTTTTCCATTTTTTCCCCTCAATAGGAAATTTTTAAATTTTTATTCATTTTACATTAATTATAAAAATTCATAATTTCACTAATTTAATTAACATCCTCCTAATGCCTTAACAATTCAATGCTAATTTCATAAATTAATAATTTGGATTTAATTTAACTAAGAAAATCCCATTTCTACTAGCATTTATTGATTAAACATGCTAATCACACAAAATGAGTTTTATTAAACTATCTAATGCAAGTAGAAATAAATACATGTGTAAACCATTTATTATGCATTCTAACATATGTTAGCTACTATGGTGTATGTAGGGTTATAGCCAGTTTCTATGTCATCCTTTGACACCTCGATATATATCATCCTCTCTGATAATGCTCTCCCTCCATCATGCTCTGAAGGATTAGTTCTCCTATGTTCTTCTCATAACAAGCAGGTAGATAGATCATAACATCGTGATATACATACATCATAAAATATAATTGAAATAATACATCAACATGTTCATAATGTAAACACATACACTACAACTAACTCATAGCAATGCAAACATGTAACTCAAGTAATATCCTACTATCCCATAACAACATATATCTAAAAGCTTAGTAAAAAATAGCCAAATCAAATGTGTCAACTATAAATATCCATAGATAATCAAATAGTTTGCTTAGCAAAGAATCAAGATGTAACATCCTTCCCTCCTTAAACTAGTCATCGTCTCAGATGACTCTTATTCAAACATAAGTTCTGAATTAAAAATATTACTCAACAGAAAAATAACATAGTATAATAACATATAATCAAGCAAATAAATAAATGCAAAAATTTCTTGTAAAAATCATCATAATCCTCCCAAGTAGCACTATTCTCAGAGTATGAGTCCCACTGGACCTTGTACTATGACATCTCTCTATTATGCAAACAAAGTTTGTGAGTGTCAATTATCTTGATTGGTTTTACCATGATCACCCTGAGATCCAAAACCTACAAATCATTCTAATTGAACACATGTGTAGGATCAGCTACATATTTCTCAAGATAAGAAACATAAAAGACATTATGTAATAGAGTCAGGGTTGGTGGCAATGTAATCCTATATGCTACAAGATTGACCACTTCTAACACTTCAAAGGGTGTCACATATCTCGGTGATAATTTTGCTGACTTCCCAAATTTAATCAAGCTCTTTTACGACTTAACCTACAAAAACACTTTATCACCAATTGCAAAGTGCCTTTCTATCTTCTTTATATCTATATAACTCTTTTGCCTATCATTGGCCTCAGATAATCTCCACCTGATTAATTTAAGTTACTCTTCCATCTTTGAAAGCATATCAAATCTAAAGACTACCCTATCTTCTAACTTGTCCCAACTAATTGGTGTTCTACACCTTATTCCGTATAGTGTTTCAAATGGTGCCATCTTTAAAGTTGATTGGTATGAGTTGTTGTATGCAAAATCAACCAATGAAAAGTAATATTTTCACTTGTATTATTGATCCATGAAATACATACAAATAATATCCTCTGACCCCTAATTAACTCTCTTAGTTTGTCTGTGAGTCTCTAGGTGATATGTTGTACTAAAATTTATCTACGTACCCAAAGTTGAATTCAGAGTTACCCAAAATTTAAAATTCATCTTCAGATCATGATCCAAAATGATCTTCTCTAGAAATTCATGCAACTTATACACTTCCTTTATGAACATCTTCACAAGGTTAGGTGCATCATCTATCAAATTCCCTGGTCTAAAATGAGCCACCTTGGTTATTTTGTCAACAACTACCAAGATCATATCATGTTTGTTATATGACATCAATAAGCCTTGGACAAAGTCCATACTATTCACCTACCACTTCCATTCTAATATATAATGTGGGTATAACAATCCAATCAGATGCACAGGCTCAGCTTTCACTCGTAGATATTCCAAACAACGTGACACATAATCTACTACACATTTCTTGATTCCCTTCCAAAAATATAGTGGTCTAAAATTTGCTATGATCTTGGTTACTCTTAGATGTCCTGAATATGAGGTATTATGTAGTTCCTTTAGCACTATGATTTATAGATTCTATTGATCTGACACATACATTCTCTTATTGTAATGCAAAAGATCATCACTCTCAAATCTAAATCCTTTGTATCAAAGATTCTGAGCATTCATAGATAATGCTTTTCTAACTTGATCATAAAATTCATCCCCTGATGAGAATTCAATCACCTAATCTCAAAAATTACTCTTGATAATAACTATGGTTATTATGTACTTTCTATGACTAAGGGCATCAACTATTTTATTTTCCTTGCCTTTGATATAGTTGATGTCAAAATTATAATCAGATAAGAACTCAAGTCAACGTCTCTGATGAGCATTCAAATTCAGTTGGGTGAAAATGTACTCGAGTCCCAAGTTATATATCTTGAACTCAAATGGTTTTCCCAACAAGTAATGTTGCCAAACTTGTAAAGCATACACAATCATTGCAAGTTCCAAGTCATGAAGGGCATAGTTCACCTCATAAGACTTTAAATTTCTTGACTCATAAGCCACCACTACAACAGCATGCATAAGAACTCCTCCTAGTCCATCCCTTGAAGCTTTTATGACCACTAAAAATTGACCATTAGGGTCAAGAACTCTTAACACTGGTGTATAAGTAAGCCTTATTTTCAACTCCTAGAAAGTTAACACTTCTCTGACCAAACAAAATTGTGGTTCTTACATTATAAATAAGTAATTGGGTTATCTATCTTAGAAAAATTTGGAATGAAGTTCCTGTAATACCCTGTTAACCCCATGAAAATTTTTACCTCATGCACATTCTTTGGTGTCATCTACTCCATAATGGATCTAATCTTTCCTAAATCTACAAAGATATCATCTATATAGACAATATGGCCCAAATATTGGACTCTTTCCTAGAAAAATATGCACTTAGACAACTTACCATACAACTTGTGCTTCTGAAAACATTATAGAACTAGTTCCAGATGCTGAAGGTGCTCCTATTAAATCTTTGAGTAGATAAGAATGTCATCCAAAAAAACCAAAATAAAGTGATCAAGGTAATCTCTAAATATAGTCTTCATGAGATTCATAAATGTTATTGAAGCATTAGTCAACCCAAATGGTAACTGTGAACTCATAATTCATGTACCGAGTTCTGAATGTTGTCTTCAAAATATCTTCATCCTAAATCCTCAACTAATGGTATTCATCTCTAAGATCAATCTTAAAAAATATTATTACTCCCCACATTTGATCGAAAATATAATTTATACGAGGTAGCTAATACTTGTTTTTTATAGTTGCCTTTTCAATATTTTGTAATCAATGCAAATTTGAAGGGTACCATCCTTCTTGATAAAAACAACTGGTGTATCTTATGGTGATATGCTTGGCCTAATCAACCCCTTAGCCAACAATTATTGAAGTAGAGCCTTCAATTCAACCAAATCGGTGGTTATCATCCTTTATGGTGCCTTAGACTATGGTTTCGAACTAGGAATGATGTTGATAGAAAAATTAAACTCATGTCTAGGGGCAAACACAATAATTCTTCTAGAAACATTTCATGAAAATCTCTAATAAATGGGTAATCATCAAGAGATGGTTCTTAGGTTCCTCCATTTCATTTATCTTGACAATAAATGCTTGACACCCTTTTACTTGGGCTTTCTTGAGTTGCATAGATGAAATCTATCTCATCTTCAACCCTCTCTTCTCACCTTGAATTTGTGTCTGATTTTCAAAATCATCAAAACACTCAACCTTATTCAAGAAGCAATCAACCTTGGCTTTATGTTTCACAAGCTCATTGAATCCTAAGATCACATCATATGAACCTAGTGGTGCTACATATAGATCCACAACTATTGTGAATTCAGGTAACATAATCTCTACTTCAACTAAACACTTGTTGACTATGACTTTTGAGTCATTCCCATATTATAGTGACTATGCATTTGCCATTACTCCATATCTTCTAGTTAAATTACTAAGCATCTTAGGAGCTATAAACATTTTTATGGTTTTTATATTTATCAAAATGGAAACTGGAAGGTCAAACAAAGTACTTGATATCTCTATGGATAATGCCTAAAATTTGGCTTGTTTATTATTGACTACTACATGAATTTGCTATTGAAAACTACTTTGCTAAAGATTACGACCTTTGCCCTTTAACTTGTTCTCAGGACAATCATGAGCATAATGGTCATCTCTGCAAATGAAACACCCTCCAACTAGTCCTTTCATATCATTTTATTGGTTTCCCTTGAAATCACCTTTGGATCCATTGCCTTGTTTCTTATTTCTTAAACCATTATTGAACTTGGCATTCTAACTTTTAAATGCTTCTTGGAGTCTTCACTCCTTTATTTCCAATTCTTCTTCTTGAAGGTTGACCTAAAATTTTCAAACCTATCCTTGAACTTATCCTTGTCTTGTGAAAGAGACTTCAACCTTTATTCCTATTTGACCACCTTCTCAAAGACCTGGTCCATGGTAGAAGGTCCATGAGCATCCACCTTTCATGATTTGAGGCATCAAACCCATGATAAACTTCTTAAACCTGGACCTCTCATCTCCCTGGTATTAAGGTACGTACTTCAGAAGTTTGGTGAATTGCTCTCAGTACTCATTCATCGATAAGTCACCCTACTTCAGATTCTATAAATTTGTGAGCTTCTAATCAAAATAAAGTTGTGGGAACCACCATGATCTAAATAATACCACAAACTGATCCTAAATAGTGGTGATCGAGTTAAGATTCATTTCCAACCTCTTGTTGGCCCAACACATAGTTGTCTCACTAACCAACTAGTATGCCCCCCAAATGTGACCTCATAGTAGTTTTAAATCTTGAAATGCTTCTTCATTTCAGTCAGCCATGCCTCAAATCCATTATCTAGAAAAACCCCATAGAACTTAGGTGGGTTCACCTTCTTCATGTCCCTAGCCAACTCCATAGTTACCTAAGCTCTAACATCTTGATGATTTTTTTGTTTAGTGGGATGTTCTTCAAGTACGTCTTATTGTTCTTCTCTTCATGGCCATGAACCACCTACTCTAGAGTCTGATCACTGGTCTTATTCATAACTATGAGAATCTGGTCTATCTTTATTGATTGCTCAACATTAAATTGAATAAGATCAAATGGAGGGTTACTATCATTAGCATTCGATGGACCCTCTCTAGAAACTCTAGCTTTCACCATCCTTTTTTCTATCAACATAAAGATGTGAAAAAATTAGTGGACTCATTAGGTCTTAGAGTTCAAACCACATCTCTGATACCACATGTAACATCCCCACTAGGATCTACCTAAAAATACATGATTTTTTTTTAAATTTAAATATATATACTATAAATAGATTACACCATGAGAATCTAATTAGAGATCACATAAAATACTCTAAGTGTGATAACTAATAAATAAATAATATTACATTATATATCACTAATCTCTAATATCATGAGAACACATCATAACATGAATATGAAAAGTAATTACAATAAACTAGCCATAATTGATACATGTCTATAGCCATTGTTGTCAATGTACAATAAATAAGTAATTACAACTCTTCATGATAACATTTCAATATTAAATATAATACAATACAATGTATATATATATAAGATACATGGCTTTTCAGAGTATATTTTTTTGAATTCTAGTATATGTGTCAATCTCAAGTGTCATCTCCAAGTAAGTACTATTGTGGGGAGGGAGAGTATCATCTGAGTGCTTTTCCACACCAACCACATACCAATGATCCCTCGCATTAATCCCATCAGGGAATGACACTCCCTTCATATATGAGTAGATAGTGATGGTGTAGGAATCTAGAGAGACAAGATAGTACCCGTGTGCTGTATGATTTCTAAAACTAAACATGCAGTGTATCATAGAAAACCCATTTTATTCAAAGATATCACATAAACATGTAAATCATATTCATGAAATTACAATGTCTCACTAAACATACTTTGGCCAAGGTTTTCAAGAATAATAAATAATAGTGATCTATAGATCAATCAAAATTCATACACATCACTTGATCGGACTGCCTTCATCTGGCATTATGATGTTAGTAATCCAATGAAATCCATCTCTCTCCTTACTCAGTATTATCAATGTGAGATTGGTTAATGTAATATAACCAAAAGATTCATATAATTTGCATCCTACTAGCAATCATAACACATAACATGCTAACCATAGGAGTAATAAAAAACATACATTTATTCCTCAAATGTATGAATGAATCTCCCATTATTATCTATCCCATACTAGAAATAATGACTATAGTTTATAACACTTGGATAAAATACGCATTTAACTGTAGATTCAATTAACACAATTAGTTTTCAAATGTACTACACCCTATGATAATCCATATTATCATAGTCTAGTGTTTTAAAACATAACTACTAATTTCCAAATGGAGTCATAATAAAGTAGTCATAAAACCATGGAAACATATGCTTCTATTCAAGCAACTAGTTATGTTTTAATAGCTAAAAGTTCATAATTTAAATATATTTTATGTGAACATGAATGTATTTTTAAATACTAGGTTATGAACCTATACTTATGCTGACACGGTTTCTCAATTCATGGGTCCCATGACCAATCCATATATGTCATATTCTCCCAATAATCATAGATTATTCAGATAGCAATGTTGCCCATAAATATAAATATGTTCAATAATATGCATAAAACTATGGTTCAAAGATGTCAATTGTCTCATAATCTCAGTTATATGTTGGATGACTATGATTCATATTAACAATCTGTGTCAAATAATATGAGCAAGATCCTCTACAATAGTTTTTATTTATGAGGACATAATTAACCTAGTTAGCAAGATACCCCACATATGACTTGTAGTTTTAATAACTACATTAGTAATCTATTATGTTATGCCTTGATTAGTCTCATTTATGGATATCTATTTCAATGTTATCGTTGATATCCCCTTTTCTTCTGATCATACCTTATCCATCATAACCCACTTTATTAGATTGATATAGAGGTGTACGAGGATATTTACCAATAATCCCTTATATGAATATACTAATATAATTTGCACCTTAAATAACATAGTATAAATATCATTATACCTAAGGGTGTGCCAATTAAATAATAATAAATTCATACTAGTATCTCATTTAACTAGCATAATAGATTAACTTGACATCTAAGTATGTCCCATACCCATTTATCATAGTTTATTACTATTATTTTATTCTTAATCTATTTATATACTCTAAATGACACATAACAAAGAGATTCTCCATAGAATAAATAAGGCATCTAAATGAAACTAAATGCTAAGACTGTAACATCCCCAATTATCTTTTAGTGAACCTACACTACTCCAAAGCATACAATTCATTATTATTGAATTTATAGTATCCTTTGTCTAATTCATCTAATTAATTGACTTATTAGAGACAAAGGAATAGCTATATACACATACTAATAGTCGAGCTAGCTATATGTTACAGTAATAGTATGTGTATTTAATTTGTTATACATCTCAATTCTATATGTCAATGGAATATTCAATGAGATATACTAATATCCTTAAGGGTTGTTACGAATATTCCTTTCTATTTGTTACAGTAATTAGAAATATGCATACTATTATCCTTTGTCTCTAAAAAGCTATTATCCATATATATAATATAAATTATTTTGGTTTCTCAAATAATAATTAATGTTATGGATAACGAATATATATTATTTTCTCCGTTAGTTGTAATTACAACGTTGTCAATTTAATTATATGTATTTTCATATATATGTAGCCACTGCTTAAATATATGTATATCCATATGTATACAACTGATGGAATATTCATACACAATCATGATAGGTTTTTGTACAAATATATATCTTATTAATTGAATTCCAAAACCGACTCCCCTCTTATAATTTTTTAGCACATCTCTTTTCACTTAGCATATGATGGAATCTAAATGAACAATTTTAAATACTAAATAAAGTGTCGATTTGCTAGGTGACTTATTACTATGCTAGTTTATTAAAAATCATTATATTTTGTTATTCTTTGTACATAATTTAGCAATTCGACAATATCCTTCTAAATCTCTAGCACCTAGATGCAATAATGGAACTGGTATAGCCATAAGTTTTTATTTGTCTGACTATTGTCTCTAACAAATTATATAAGTTTTAAGTCATTGAGCCACAAGTTTTTAATTTTATTACCCACATCGCCCAATATAATTGGTACACTATGTAGTTATATATAAAAATACTATATTCTCTTTTGTTCAAAATCACCGTACTTATATATATAAATATCTATCTATATTTACTTTGTTTTCCAACCTGTTACATATGAGCAAATTAGATGTAGGTGGATACCTAAGCATGGTTGGAAGAGTTTTGTATATAATCAGTTTTACTTGGACACCTAGATCAATATTCTTAGCCAAATATAATTTCATAATAATTAGTTTTTACACAAAAATTTAAATGTTTTAACATAAGTACAAGCACCTACCTGGCAGTTTGAATAACTTCTTTCTATTGCCTATCCTTGCTTCTTTCCCTTTTTCCTCTATGTCTTCTCTCCTTCTCCTTGTGTTATGCCTTCCTTTTGCTCCAATAACAACTTGCCTAGTTGTACTTAGAATTTTTTTTTTGAAACTAAATATTGATCATTCATTCAACCATAGTTGCTAGAATACTTTAGTCTATCATATAATTAACAACTTTAAGTAGTGATAATTTCAACATTCCAATACTGCAAGCAATGTAATAAAATATAAGATACGTAAAGTTTACTATATCACTAAGGACATTAACACAATCCAAATTTCCCATACTAAGTATTGGTACTAATTTCAATCAATCACACAAATTACTATGCAATCATGTCTACCATAACCTAGCCTAAGGAACTAAACCTGATGCCCCACCATAATCTTGGACAACCTACATATCTGGTCCTAAAAATCAAGGTCTAATATAGTTCTCCTTTCCAATGTGATGGTCTCCTCCATGAAACATCACCACCGAAAGAATTGACACTCTAAAACAAATAGTGAACAAACTAGTCATGACATATATGAGCTTCTAAAGCTATGATCTAATCCCACAACTAAGTGGCACACTCTAGCATAACATCTTGCTAATCCAGGTTTATGTGTTTACCCAAAACTCTCACATAAAACTTATATAATAACAATGATGAAGGAATCCACATTTCTAGTTCCATAGAGAATCACATGTTAGACACATCTAAGTATACACAACAAAGTGAGATAAATAGTATATAATAGTCAAACCTATCGTTCATTTATACTTACAAAATTGTACACACGCATACATGTTGTCCTAGTAAATGCTATGAATATATTATTGATATAAAAATCAATAAACTCATTACATCAATCAATTTAGGTGAGAGACCAAACATACAACTATAGTATGTACCACCTAAGTATATACATCTAAGCTAAAGTATCCTATAATATCCCATACTATCATAGTTCATGATCACTCTACCCAAACATTAATTGCCATAACATATATATTTATTTAGCATAGGTATGGGTCAAGACATAATAAATATAGTATGTACCATCTATGTACTTTCCATACTATAAAACTCTATGACATCTCATATTATCATAGGTATTTGTAGCACCCGACTCAACACCAACAATAGTCTTACACCCAACCATAATAATAAAGCAAGTCAGGATTATACTATTTAAGTATACCATCAATAACAATCCAAAGAGAACCTAATCTCTAGACACACCTCATGATGCACTATGTTATTCTAAAAATTTCTACTCACTTACACAATTAACTTTCTCATTAAAAAAATATACCTCATACAGTGTTCATCCTTTACAAGATGTTAAAAACTTGATCCTGTCGACAAGTTTGCATAATAATATTGAATTATAAAAAGGCTATTTGATTTCACTAGTATTGGTAGTAGATGTCATACTAAGGAATACCTATCAAGGTTAGTTTCCTATACCCATGCCCATTCCTCAAGCTACCATACATATCTACGATGTCACCTACATATGTAGAATTAGGGCTAGATGTAGTTCTACCAAAACTACTAAAGGTATAAATATTTACTCAAAAGTTCTTCATACAAACACATATAAGGTAAAGGTATAAATACATTTCTTTATTACAAAGAGAAGACTCAATGGTCTCTATAACCCTATTACTGATCTATAAACTGAAAATACAAGTGTAGTACATTCGAAAATCACTTGTTCATGTTTAAGAGATCCTTCAAATTTTCACTTTCTTGGGTTTAATTTTGCATAAATAAAGTAAAATCAGAATTAAAATGAAGATCAAAATGCAATAATAATTAGAGAAAATCAAAGATAACACTAACAAATTGATAATGGAGTTCGGCTTCAATAGCCTACATCTCCAGATCCGTTCAAAGTGAGGACCGTTCTATTAAAATTGGTGCAACAAAAGGCTTCCAAAACCTTTCCAAGTCTTCAATTTTGCCTTCTCTGATCTTTATTTGCCTTCAAATATTTCTCTTAGACCTGCAAACAAAATCCCAAGGCCGTACAAGGTTCTAATCCTCTTAATTCTCTTTACACAGTCGGATTTCCATGTCAATACAAGTAAAATTTACTCCTTTTTATAAAATTTCAGCCACTGTTCTCTTTACACAGTCGGATTTCCATGTCAATACAAGTAAAATTTACTCCTTTTTATAAAATTTCAGCCACTGTGGCTGAAGCGGTCAAGACCTTAGCCTTTTAGGTGCTAGGTCTCAAGTTCCAAACTCTCCTCCTCCTTTCTAGGTGCCTAGGGAAGTGGGCAAGAGCGTCCTTCCTCCATGAGCACGCTTTGACCAAGGATTTAGTCCCACATTTGTTGGGAGTGGTTATTTTAATGCTTTAAATAGAAATTTTGTTGACATTTTCAAATGAGAAAGTTTTGGTTGCCAACTTTGGACGCCACCTAGCCTATTCAAATGCCTAGGAATGAGGGAGCTGTTTAGTGTTTGTGGTGTGGAGGTTTGGCACCTATTTTGATTTGAAAAGGTCAAATATCATGTGCATCAAATTAAAAACATAGCAATTTTTTTGCCCCCTAATTATTTGTCATGTGTCAAATGGAGATTGGTCCACTTGGCATTCCTCAACTGTGCCACGTCACTTTTGACATCCCTGTCGCATGATTTCTTCAACTGGCTATATCTTGAGCATTCAGACTCCATTTTTTGAACCATGAAAAGCGCTAGAAAGCTCTCTATGAATACTACAATGTGAAAATGATTTGAACTAAATTTGAATACTTTGAAAAATAGAATGATACATGGATCCACCTGGATCATTCCTCCCCACTGGGAACTTTTGGACCTCCAAAAGTTGAAATTAATTGGTAATGAGGTGAGGGTATTTTTCCCTCACCTTTCTGACTTCCATCCATTTGGCCTTACTTGGGTGCATGCCTTTGAGACCAACATGAAGATATTCAACATTACCTCTTCTCTTTATTACAAAGAGAAGACTCGATGGTCTCTATAACCCTATTACTTACATCAAATATGTATAAGCTAGGACTATTGATGTCCAACATCATTCTTGTGTCCTCCTATACTGCCACACTATGAATTTTTAACTACATACAAAAATGATATCAAATAGTTTGTATACCACTAAGTAAATCTAAATCATAATATTATCTTCTCAAGTATACTATCTATATATAGATGGGTTACATATCCATGGAGTAAGTATGCTATGGTTCTTGATTCGAGAGTCTTTACATAACCATACCATTTGGGTATGCATATCAAAGGACTTTAACATCATGCATGAAATATTAATTATCAATAAATATTGATCGACATGCTAGTACACCCATGTGCTATAAGATTCTACTACATGACGTGTATCATAAAGAAAAATATGTTTTTACTATGATATCACACAACATGCAAATCATACATATGAATTGACAATGTTAATCTAAAATTACTTTGACCAAATTTTTAAATAGCATATGATCATATGGATCAATCAAATTCATAACACATAACACATCACTTGATTGGGTTATCCATACCCATCATTGGTGATGCTAACAAGCTCAAGAGACTGTCTCATTGATTAGGTAGTATCATCAATGTGGCCCCATAATATACATAACAGATAAATCATCCAAAGCATAAGCTCACTATCCAAGTAAAATAATTTAAAGATCATGATCACATACATGCAATATCTGATATAAATAAGCATGCATTGGTAAAACCATGCCAACCAAAATAACATCAAAGGTCTATATTAACTTATCTATAACAGATAATTCAATTATTTGTACAAAAAAATACATTTAGAAAACAAAGATTTCTCAAACATTTTCCAGAATGGTTAAGTTTGGTTTCCCCTAAAACCAACAAAATTAATGAAAGGCTCTAATTACCCATTTTTCATAATTTTAAAATAACACAAAATATGTAATACCATAATTCAATTATTTTCAAACATTTTTTGATAGTTTCCTCATAAGCTTTATAATTTTTTTATTACAAAGAAAAACCTCAACTATTAAGAAATAATGTAATTTCCCCTAGCTCTAGATAATTTATTTATGAGGTTTAAAATAATGTTGACAATCAACTTGTATGTTTCCAGGGCATTTAATTTATATTCATCTCAATAAATTTCATGTATGATATGATTTTAAAAGTAAAAAAAACCCTATTATAAATTTCATATATTGATCACAATTTATGAGCTTAAAACCACAATGTCATTTTTGATTATTATTATAATCGATATAATACAATATTTAATATTATATAAATTATATTATCTTCAACTTTCTACTTAATCAAATATCTAGTCATATTGATTATATATTTAAATATATAATATTAAAACCATTTTGATTATATATTTATGCATATAAAATTTAATAACTATATTGATTAAATATTTATACATATAAAATTTAATAACTAATTGTATGTGGGTTTCACCCTACCCCTTCCCGTCAATTCACAATAATGTAAAATCAAATATGCTCAGCCAATGATTTTAAACTTGTGATAGGCTCAAGGAAAATAGATATTCATGGAATAATGGTAAAATGTTGGAGATAAGTGTGAAGCAACTCATGCCCCCCCTCAAAAGGGACCATGACCATAGTCCATATATATATATATATATATATATATATATATATATATATATATATATATATATATATATATATATATACGGTCTGTCCAAACATGGAGTTCAATGCATATTAATAGCCTTCTGAAAGCATCGAAGGGTTTGATGAGTCTATTGAAATCCTTGACTGAAATGGGGTACACTTTTGGTGAGTAAAAACAACATAGATAAAAGAATATCATTTAAAAAGTTATGGTAATAAAGGTTGACGGTGCTGCTAAGGCACTGAGTTGAAGAAATGATGACGGTCTTTGCTCATGGTCAAGTTAAAGAAAAGAAAAGAACCTCACAAAGGATCCATAAGAGATTAAAACAAAAATAATCATAAATAAAATTACAATACTGACAGCCCATCATGAAGTGATTCGCGCTCCCGAGAAGAATCACAATCTTTTGAACATATGCCTTATATTTATGTTTTGACATGTGTGGAGATAAATACAAATATATAGTCTACTAAAAATGCAAAGGGTGTTCTAAGTTCACTGGAAATGGAGACAACCAGAATAAAGAAAATGATAGTGGGCTTTGCTTTTGGGCTGAGTTAAGAAAAGAAAGGGTAGAACTTGATATGGCAATAACATTTAATGTTGTAGCTTGGCTTTGTCTATATATATATATATATATATATATATATATATATATATATATATATATATATATATATATATATATATATATATATATATATATATATATATAAACAAAACAATATACTCATTTTTTTAGTCTTATAAAAAAAATAAAAACTCTTAAAAATATGAAGCGTTCATTCATTCATTACTTCAAAGACAAAATATATACTCAAATGTAAAATAAATCATTTAGATTGTCTTTAATCATGATTGCCTCACCCAATATATTTCAACTTTTCATTTATTGAAATTTTCCTAAATCTATCTATCATTTTTGAGTTACTACTTCCTCCAATAAAATATTTTGGGTTAATACAGATAGAATTATAGTTTCTAAAGAGATTACCAAAATATACTTCCCACAAGCTTCTATAGGGTTTATTCACAGATTTCACAGAGCTTTTCTAATTTTAAAAATATTATGTAATCCAAAATTCTTTCAATACAAATTACACCATTAAAATAAGTACAGTACCCACTTGGTACATTTTCCCTTTTGTTGTAGATAAAATTTCTATTTTTCTTCCAAAGCTTTCTTTCCTGTGAATTTTTCATGTGTCTAAAATTTTTCCTTTCCCTTTCCTTAAAACCATTTTTTTACTCCCATTTTCCCTTTTGCATGCCATTTGAAACCAAAGCTATAGGATTTGTTCCAACTCATTAACTGGGAGTCTCATAAGTAATCATCAGATAAATTCCTAATTTATCTCCCTTGATTTATTAAGTTAAGAATAATGTAACTCAACTTCCCCTTTTAAAGTAAAGCCATCATAAGATTTCATGCATCACTAATTAATACCAGATAAGTTTTTTTAAAGTATGAGTTCATCCTAGTATTTAATTAAGATTTATATTCGTAAATAATATGTTGAATATCATAAATTTATAATTGTCTAATATAATCAAACAATTATAACAATTCTTTAATTTGATAAATTAAATATAGCATTATTATTATTATTATTTCAATTTACTATTGAAAGATACATTAATGATGCACTTATTTAATAATTTATTCATAAAATTAGTTTTATATATATATATATATATATATATATATATATTCTTGATTTACATATCAAGACTAAATCTTCACACAAATGTAAGCACATGTACCACAATCAATGTATCACAATGACACGTATGTTAAAGGGACAATAGTTCATCAAATTAAAACCTAGCATAGGAAAATGGGATGTAACATCCTCCTCCCTAAAACTGGTCATCACCTCGATGACATAAAAGTTTCAAAAGACATTAGAGTTTATCACCAAATAAACATAGTATCTACTATCATAACATGTAAATAACTACAAATCTTACCTTAAAATTTTATCCTAGTGCACTCATTTAATATTATTTATAGAGTATCGGTCCCACAAGACCCTACTCGGTGACATTTTCTACTATGTAATTAAGTTTTATGAATGTCACGTATGCTAATGATTAACATGACCACTCTGGGGTACAACAACTTGAAAAAAGTCTTATCGACTTTCCAAATACACATGAGATCATCAAAACAACTGACCAAGATGAGCCCCACAAAACTTTTCAGTCCCTCTACACATCTCTCCAACCTAGAGAGTGTATTTCTCAAATTGGAGAAAAGTATTTAGGGTACTTGGTAAAATGATATGTATATGTTAATACTATCGCAACTTCGCATAGCCTTAGATAAGTATAACATGTCAATATTATCATTCCTCAATCAGAGCTCCAAACAAGTATGATGATAAATATGAACTGGCAGAAATGTATACAATCATGGAATAATCATCCACATAGAACACCCATCCAATATACATGCATATGGCCATACAACTGAATTTTACAAGTTTCACCTACCAAATCTTAGATTTGACAAGTCCGTCTGTCATATCCAACTCAATACTAATAATTTGAGTTAATGTGAGGCTAAGTTGGATACCATCATATCACTTAGAACTCACATTATCAATTCATCACTCTTCCCTTAGGTCTCTATGACTTGATGATCTCCAAATAAAAATATATATAAAACTCAAATAAACACAAATTTGTACTAACAAATCATAAAAAGCAATACTATATGTTATAAGATTTCTATATATACTAATATACATATAAAAAAATCATACAATCATCTTGAGATTGTATTAAGTTGCTACTTGCTAAACATAACTAATATCATAATTTTGCAACTTAACCTATTATATATATAATCTCACAATTAACATAACCTACTTAGGCGAAAGATTATATCACCTTTCAACCTTTTAAGTAAGACCATGTCTCTAAGTTGCACATCTAACATACAAGTTTAAATGTTTATCTCTACCCTTTCCAAGTTGTATTGTACATCTAACACCTTACTTGCTCCTGGCAAAAAGGTACACATATTACTCTTCAAAACAACATGTTTTAAAAAGAGAATAATATTAGTCTAACAAAAGTCGATAATAACATACTAATTATAATCAACTATAATTAATATAAATCCATTGTTAGCCACTCCTCGTGGTCAAGTTTGCATTTTAGATAAAATAGTAACTCTATAAAGTTACAAGTAGAAAGTAGAGAGATAATGTCTCAAAATAAAACTTCTTACATATCATCTTATGGTAAAAGATAACATTGTAATCCACGTTACTTACCAGATTGCAAGAGTAGAATCATAACCTACTTCCTCAACTAGAAAGAAAATATTAACCACAAGGATGTACCAATTGATCTAATCCTACAACTTTTCTCAATAAGAAGTAGGAAACACTATTCCATGAACTTAAGAGAAATGATATCAAATAAAGTTTCAGAAATAAGTTTCTACTTAAGAAAATACTAAATCAACATCTTGAAAATATGAACCTTTTTGATAGCTTAAAATGATGTACGAGCAAAATGAGAATAACAACTCACCTCTAAGCTAACAAAGAGATATGATACTTTTTCTCAAGTATATATAAATAAAAACAAAATAAGGATGCTAACCTACAAACTCCTAACACAAAGGAATTTATAATCAAGTCATCTACAATCAACTAAAGAAATTATTGTTCCTAGTTTTTATGTAACCAAGACACAAAATGAAAGCATATATATATTGAAATGAGAAGCACTCCATGTGTGTCAAACATAAATGCAAATTGTGAAGGTAATTTGATTTCCAAGAAAGATGTAGTCATACTCAAGGTGTTTAATCAAAAGATCAAAAATGTGGTAGGAAACTCTTGTTCACAACTTAAGAACTAAGATATGTACTCTCCTATCTATACACCTTATAAAACCATCACCAACAAGACACTTGATAAACCCACCCTTTAAAAACTTTAAGGGGTTACAAATGCTCTTTGGGTACCCACTCAGTGTACCACACATTTTTTCTAAATTCTCATTTCTAACAAATAGAATATATGAAAATGTTAATGGACTCATTAGGTTCTAATGTTTGAGCCAAACTTTGATACCACATGTAAAAACCTATCTAGTTGTACTTAGATTTAAAAAAAACTAAATATTGATAATTCATTCAACCATAGTTTCTAGAATGCTTTAGTCCATCATATAATCAACAACTTCAAGTAGTAACAGTTTCAACATTTTAATACTACAAGCAATGTAATAAAATGTAAGATACATAAAGTTTATTATCTCACTAGGTACATTAGCACAATCCAAATTTTCCATACTAAGTACTAGTACTAATATTAATCAGTCATATGGATTAATATGCAATCAAGTCTATCATAACTTAGCCTAAGGAACTAGACCTGATGCCCCACCACACCTATCTAGTTGTACTTAGATTTAAAAAAAACTAAATATTGATAATTCATTCAACCATAGTTTCTAGAATGCTTTAGTCCATCATATAATCAACAACTTCAAGTAGTAACAGTTTCCACATTTTAATACTACAAGCAATGTAATAAAATGTAAGATACATAAAGTTTATTATCTCACTAGGTACATTAGCACAATCCAAATTTTCCATACTAAGTACTAGTACTAATATTAATCAGTCATATGGATTAATATGCAATCAAGTCTATCATAACTTAGCCTAAGGAACTAGACCTGATGCCCCACCACAATCTTTGGCAACCTACATATCGACTCCTTGAAATCAGGGTCTGATGTAGTTCTCCTTTCTAATGTGATGGTCTCCTCCATGAGACATCACCACCAAAGGGATTGACACTCTAAGCCAAATAGGGAACAAACTACTCATGACACAGATGAGATTCTAAAGCTCTAATCTAATCTCACAACTAAGTGGCACACTCTAGCATAACATCTTACTAATCCAGGCTTGTGTGCTTACCCAACATTCTCACATAAAACCTAGATAATAATAATGATGAAGGAATCCACATTCCTAGTTCCATAGGGAATCACATGCTAGACATAACTAAGTATACACAATAAAGTGAGATAAACAATATACAATAGTCAAACCTATCATTCATTTATACTTGCAAGATTGTATGCACACATACATGTTGTTCTGCTAACTACTATGAATATACTACTCAATTAAAAATCAATAAACTCATTAGATCAATCAATTTAAGTGAAAGTCCAAACATACAGCTATAATATGTACCACCTGAGTATATACATCAAAGTTGAAGTATCCTATGATATCCCATACTATCATAGTTCATGATCACTCTACCCAAATATTAACAACCATAACATATATATATATATATATATTATAAGTATGGGTCAAAACATAATGAATACAATATGTACCATCTGGGTAGTTTCTATATTATAAAACTCTATGACATCCCATACTGTCATAAGTCTTTGTGCTTGAGCACTCAACTCAACACCAACAACAGTCTTACACGCAACCATAATAATAAAGCAAGCCAAGATTATACTATCTGAGTATACCATCAATAACAATCCAAAGAGAACCTAATCTCTAGGCACACCTCACGATCCACTATGTTATTTTAGAAATGTCTAGTCACTTGCACAATTAACTTTCTTATGAAAAAAATATACCTCATAAAGTGTTCATATTTTACAAGATGTTACAAACTTGATCCTACCAATAAGTTTGCATAACAATATTGTGCTATAAAAAGGCTATTTGCTTTCACTATTATTGATAGCAGATGTCATACTAAGGAATACCTATCAAGGTTAGTTTCCTATGCCTATGCTTATTCCTCAAGATGTTATACATATTTGTGATGTCACATACATACGTAGAATTAGGGCTAGATGTAGTTTTACCAAAACTACTAAAGGTATAAATGTTTACTCAAAAGTTACTCATACGAATGTATACAAGGAAAATGTATAAATACATTCCTTTATTATAAAGAGAAGACTCGATGGTCTTTATAACCCTATTACTTACATCAATTATGTATAAGCTAGGATTATTGATGTCCAACATCATTCTCGTGTTCTCCTATATTGCTACACTATGAATTTTTATATACATACAAAAAGGGTATCAAATAGTTTGTATACCATTAAGTAAATCTAAATCATAATATTATCTTTTTAGGTATACGATCTACATATAAATGGTTTACATATCCATGGAGTAAGTATGTTATGGTTCTTGATTTGAGAGTCCTTACATAACCATACCATCTAGGTATACATATAAAAGGACTTTAACATCATGAATGCAATATCAAATATCAATAAATACTGTTTGACATGTTTGTACACTCATATGCTATAAGATTCTACTACATGATGTGTATCATAAATAAAAATACATTTCTACTATGATATCACACAACATGCAAATCATACATATGAATTGATAATGTTAATCTAAGATTACTTTGACCAAAGTTATAAATAGCATATGATCATCTAGATTAGTCAAATTCATATCACATAACGCATCACTTGATCGGGTTATCCATACCCATCATTGGTGATGTTAACCAGGCTCGAGAGACCATCTCACTGATTGGATAGTATCATCAATGCAACCCCATAATATACATAATAGATAAATAATCTAAAGTATAAGCTCACCATCTAGGTAAACTAATCTAAGGATCATGATCACATACATGCAATATCTGATATAAATAAATATGCATTGGCAAAACCATGCCAACTAAAATGATAAAAAAGATCTATATTAACTTAACTATAATAGATAATTCAATTATTTGTACAAAAAAATACATTTAGAAATTAAATATTTCTCAAACATTTTTCAGAATGATTAAGTTTGGTTTTTCCTAAAACCAACAAAATTAATGAAAGGCTCTAATTACCCATTTTTCATAATTTTAAAATAGCACAAAATGTGTAATACCACAATTCAATCATTTTTAAACATTTTTTGATAGTTTCCTCATAAGCTTTATAATATTTTCATTGCAAAGAAAAACCCCAAATATTAAGAAATAATGTAATTTCCCCTACCTTTAGACAATTTACAAACGGGGTTTAAAATAATGTCAACAATCAACTTGTATGTTTCCAAGGCATTAATTTATATTCATCTCAACAAATTTCATGTATGATATGCTTTTAAAAGGAAAAAAACCCTGTTATAAATTTTGTATATTGATCGCAATTTATGAACTTAAAACCACTATGTCATTTTTGATTATTATTATAATCGATATAATATAATATTTAATATTATATAAATTATATTATCTTCAACTTTCTACTCAATCAAATATCTAGTCATATTGATTATATATTTAAATATATAATATTAAAACCACTTTGATTATATATTTATGCATATAAAATTTAATAACTGTATTGATTAAATGTTTATACATATAAACTTTAATAACTAACTATATTTGGGTTTCACCCTACCCCTTCTCGTCAATTCACAATAATGTAAAATCAAATATGCCCAACCAATGATTTTAACCTCATGATAGGCTCAAGGAAAATACATTTTCATAGAATAATGGTAAAATGCAGGAGATAAGTGTGAAGCGACTCATGCGCCCCCCCTCAAAAGGGACCAGGACCATAGTTCATATATATATATATATATATATATATATATATATATATATATATATATATATGATGTGTCCAAACATGGAGTTCAACACACATTAATAGTGTATTGAAAGCATCCAAGGGTTTGATGAGTCCATTGAAATCCTTGACTAAAATGGGACATGCTTCTGTTGAGTAGAAACAACAAAGATAAAAGAATATAATTTAAAAAGTTGTGGTAATAAAGTTTGACGATGCTGCTCAGGGGCTGAGGTGAAGAAAAGATGACAGTCTTTGCTCATGGTCAAGTTAAAGAAAAGAAAAGAACATAACCGCACAAAGGATCCATAAAACAGAATGATCATAATAAAATTGCAACACCAACAACCCATCGTGAAATGATTCGCATTTTCAGGAAGAATCACGATCTTTTGAACATATGCCTTATATTTATGTTTTGACAGGAGTGGAGATAATTACAAATATATAGTCTGCTGAAAACATAAAGGGTGTTCTAAGTTTACTAAAAATGGACATAACTAGAATAAAGAAAATGACAATGGACTTTGCTTTTGGGCTGAGTTAAGAAAAGAAAGGGCAGAACTTGATATGGTAATAACGTTTAATGTTGCAACTTAGATTTGTCTATACAATATATATATATATATATAAACAAAGCAATATATTCATTTTTAAAGTCTTATAAAAAAATAAAAAAAACACTTAAAATAATGAAGCGTTCATTCATTCATTACTTCAAAGACAAAATATATATTCAAATCTAAAATAAATCATTTAGATTTTCTTCAATCATGAATGCCTCACCCATTATATTTCAACTTTTCATTTATTGACATTTTCCTAAATTTATCTATCATTTTCGGGTTACTACTGCCTCCAATATAATATTTTGGGTCAATACAAATAGAATTCTAGTTTCTAAAGAGATTATCAAAATATACTTCCCACAAGCTTCCATAGGGTTTACTCGAGGTTTACGCACAGATTTCACAAAGTTTCCCTAATTTTAAAAATACTTTGTAATCCAAAAAAATTTCAATACAACTTACACCATTAAAATAAGTACAGTACCCACCTGACATGCTTTCCCTTTCATTACAGAAAAAATTTCCCTATTTTTTTTAAAGCTTTCTTTCCCGTGAATTTTTCATGTATCTAAAAAATTTCCTTTCCCTTTCCTTAAAACCATTTTTTTTCCTTCCATTTCCCCTTTTGCATGACATTTGAAACCAAAGTTGTAGGCTTTGTTCCAACTCATTAACTGAGATTCCCACAAGTAATCATCAGATAAATTCTCAATTTATCTCCCTTGATTTCCCAAGTTAAGAATAAGGAAACTCAACTTCCCCTTTTAAATTAAAGACATCATAAGATTTCATGCATCACTAATTAATACCAAATAAGTCTTTTTAAAGTATGAGTTCATCCTAGTATTTAATTAAGATTTATATTCTTATTTAATTTTCATAAATAATAAGTTGAATATCACAAATTAATAATTTTCTAATACAATCAAACAATTATAACAAATCTTTAATTTGACAAATTAAATATAGCATTACTAATATTTCAATTTACTATTGAAAGATGCATTAATGACGCACTTATTTAATAGTTTATTCATAGAATTATATATATATATATATATATATATATATATATATATATATATATATATATATATATATATTGATTTACATATCAAGACTAAATCGTCACACAAATGTAAGCACATATACCATAGCCAATGTGTCACAATGACATGTATGCCAAAGGGATAATAGTTTATCAGACTAAAATATGACACAGGAAAACGAGATATAACATCTCCTCCCAATTCCCTTTTGAAAATACTTATGACATTTTTTTAATAGTTTTTATTTATATTAAAAAGGTGGTCTTATCCTTTTTCTGACTTTTCTCCTTTTTTGATTTTGTTTTTGTTATCATTTTATTTATTACTTTCTTTTAGTTTTTCTTATTTTTTGACCATTCTATTTTTATTTATTTATTTATTATTTTATTATTTTATTTTTCATTTTTTATATTGGAGGTATGTTGTCATTGATGTCAAAAGGATGATGTGATGTATTGATGTCAAAGGTAATGAAAAAATGGTGATGTCATAATGATGATGAGGTTGATCATGAAGTTGTGCAAGCCAAGTTTGGATGCATATGAGCTAAGAGACCCTATGAGATGCTATGAGTGCTTAGAGTTGATATGGAAGTGAATATAATACATCAAAATAGTCATATGAATGTTTAAGCTCAATTTGTCATCTTGACAGATAAAGTCAAGTAAGCAATTTGATGACATCATATTTCACACGTGTGAAGGTTTCAGGAGCAGTTTGATACATGGCTGGATTTCCCTATGAAAGGTGATCATTTGGTTCAAATTTTAGGTCTAGACATGGTGCATATAAAAACTTATTAAGGTGCAAAGTTAGCTTCTTAGGTAGAGTTAACTAAGTTCCCACACCCAAATTTGTGATATCAAAGATCTATGGTGAGCTTTTAATCTTCATAATAAAGATCCAATGGCGAGCATCTAAACTGACAAATGAAGATCCAATGATGAGCGAGTGATTAGACAAATAAATATTTATGGTGAGTGATTAATCTTAATAGATAAGGATTAATGATTAATGGTGAGAGCAAAGTCAATAAGTCAAAGATCCAAAGAATGAATATAATGAAGACATGTGTTACAATCATAGAGATCTAGCCAGTAGATCAACAATACGTGTTTGATCAAGTAGATCAAAGATTGATGGAGTGTATTCAATTATGCAAAGAAATATAAATGGTGTGTATTAAGTCAATAAGTCAATATAATGCTCAGAAGGCATGTGGAGCTATAAAGTGGTGAAAGATCATTGAAGATTGACTGTAGGGTGTGCAAAAGACACGTGAGGCTGCCAAATGGCACGATCTCAAAAGTGAAGATTAAAGATTAATAGAGGGAAATGAGAGTTAAGGCTAAGAAACTCCCAAGAAGATATATGGAGTGTATTTGATCAATATTTTAAGGAGCATGAGATAAAGACAAGTGTCAAATGATTTTGCATTAACCAGTGATCATTGGTATTTAAATTTAATAAAAGAAAAACTAGTCTGTAAGATTTTACAAATATATTTTAATCTAGGATGAATTTATTATTAGTGTAAAAATAAAAGTTGAAAAGGACTTCAAGTTACATTCAAAAAAGTTGATTAGAATATTTTAATGTTTTTACAATTGTAGATATTGAAATCCAAAGTTGACTAAAGGTTTGACCATGTTTTGTAAGTGACCTAAGAAGGATATTTGAGTTATTCTTGATGGTATTTTGATATTTAAAGATGAATCAACCATTGGAGAGTGTTGTATACTATATTAGAACCATCTATGAGGATTTTTGAGGTTTTTAACAATCCATATTCAGTATGAAAAATTTTCTAAAAGTTGATTGTGTTTGTTGAAGGCTACAAATAGTTTGAGTGACCACTTTACAGAAGTGAGTTAGAAGAGTTCTGAGCAAAATTGAAGAATAAAATGAGTATAGAGATGTTTTATAAGTCTCAAATGATTATAATAAGGCATTGGTTGTCATGATATGCCCCTGATCAAATATAGAGAGTCAAAATAGCTTGACTGTATATGACCAGTCTAAATGGTCATTTTGAGAGAGTTGTTTTGAGTACTTAGAGCCTGTGTTGAAGTATCTAAATCATATGAATAAATTTTAGAGGTCATAAAGGTTTCACCCATGTGATATAATCATATAGATATGTGAAATATTTTATTAGTTTCTTTAGAAGTTTGAGACTGTGTTTTCTATGTATGAAGACCTAAAGAGCGAGGAGACCTAATTAGTAGGTTCAAGTGTTGAGTTGGTGTTATAGGTGGTATGGACCTATATGAGAGTGAACAAGGGGATATTAGAGACATTTTTGGTGTGTTAAAATCATTTTTAAAGGATGAAAGTGGTCTAAGTAGTCTCACATGTAATGTGTGAGTATGAAGGCCTTATTATTTTAGGTCTCACCAAGACTTAATGGTGGTTTAGGGATAATAAGGTAATGACCGACATATGAAGAGTGTGGTTCTCACATTTAATATTTGTATGGACCTATGTTATATGTGGTTCAAATATGTAAAGCATCTTCGCCGACCAAGATGGGATAAAAGAAGAGAGTGGTATAAGTACAAGGTCTAATTGGACTAATTGTGCTAGTTGAGGAAGTGTGGAGTTAAATGAAGTAGATAAATTTTGAAAGATAAGGTACAGGTTAGTGAGGACCATCAAAGAGAAAAGAGGATCAATCATTTTTATCTAATCAAGTTGATTCAGGTTGATACATAGGTCATTAAACTTAATGAGCCTAAAAGAGGTAGATTGAGCGAGTGAGCCCTTGAGACTATTTGGGTGAAAGAGTGAAGGTGAAGAGTGAAAATAAAGGTGGTCATCATTAGTTGAAGATTATAAATAGGTATTCAAAATGACCTATTAAAGGTATCTAGGTGGGTGCTTGGTTGCCTAGGGGATTGGTTCCTTCTTGCAAGGTAAAACTTGCTAAAAGGTCTAGTTGTTGTGGGTATTTAGCTAGACAGAGGCAATATCTCCTTATGGGATTGGTGTCTCACTAAATTAAGGTATGGGTGTTCTTTAATTAGTTGGTTTTGGTATAAATTAGATCTTGTCATTATAATACTATAGTCCATCTTACAGGGTTCAGTGGGTTTTATCCCCCAAAAGGGTTTCCCACATATGTCATGTGTTATGTGCTTGATCTTGATATATCTTCTTTGTTCATTATAATTGTTGATTTTTATGATTCATAATTGTATGTGATAAATGATTAAGATTTTGGAACTATAATTAGATTATCTAACATCATTGATTCACCTCCCTTCTTAGTGATTGTACCTTTTACATTTTTCTCTCAATAAGAAATTTCTAAATTTCTATTCATTCTACATTAATTATAAAAATTTGTAATTTAACTAATTTAATTATCATCATCCGAATGCCTTAACAATTAAACACTAATTTCATAAATTAATAATCTAAATTTAATTTAACTAAGTAAATCACATTTCTACTAGCATTTAATGATCAAACATGCTAATCATGCAAAATGAGTTCTATTAAACCATTTAAACTATGCTACCAAATCATGAGTAAATAACTATATAATGCAAGCATAAATAAACACATATATAAACCATTTATTATGCATTATAATATGTGTTAGCTACTATGATGTGTGAAAGGTTCTAGCTAGTTTCTTTATCATTCTCTGACATCTCAATCTATATCACCCTCTTTGATGATGCTCTCCCTTCATCATGCTCTGAGGGATGAGATCTCCTACATCCAACTCACAACAAGCAAGAAGTTAGACCATAACATTATGATATACATACATCACAAAATGGAACTAAATTAACACATCAACATATTCGTAATATAAACACATACACTATAGCTAAATCATAGTAATGCAAACATATAACCTAAACAATATCCTACTGTCCCATAACAACATATATCTCAAATCTTATTAAAAAATATTCAAATCAAATGTGTCAACTATAAATATCCATAGATAATCAAATAGTTTGCTCAGTGTGGAATCAAGATGTAACAAGAGTTGGGAGGCTATCATTCCCCTAACCTGAAATAGGAAGAGCAGTGCTTTAGCCATCGAGAGTATTGTTTTATAATGAGCACAACTCAAGTGAAAAATATATGTACATGTATAGTTCAGTATAGTGTGAGTGATGTAATCAAGCTCACCCCAAAAAACTTGATGAGATTGGATGATTTAATCCCTTCAATCACATAAAAAAGAATAACCAACTGTTGCATATGGGTAAGGCTCAATATAGTCTGTAAATGATCAATTGAGGTATTGATACATTGCGGTATCAGTACATAGAAGTTTTGGAATTATGAAGTTGATTTGGATTTTTGTAATATTAGGCACATGTTGCATAACATATGCACCTTGGATATGTATCGTGTTGAAACTATGTATAATAAGTGGTACCAATATATAAGATTTTACCATAAATGTGAATTTGGATCATATATTATGTATGTTTTGCCAATTTGGAAATTTATGTGTGGAGAACATGCTTCCAAAGCATGCTCCCACTATGTATAAAGGAATCTAAAATTAGAATAAGTACCAATGTGGAGGATGTGTTTTTCAAAACATGCCCCCATTTTAAACGAGAGATGTTGAATATTGAGTAGTTGTGGAGAACATGGTTCCTAAGCATGTTACCACTATAATCTAGAATTATGAATGTGTGGAAGCCATGTCCATATGACATTCCCCCCACTAAATTTGAAAGCTGATATAAGTACCACATAATGAATAAATTTGGAGAACATTCTTCCAAAACATGCCCTCACTGTAATATGAAATTTTTGCCAAGTGTGTTTTAATTGTGTAGAACATGTTTATAAATATGCACCCCCTTTTAGGAGGAGAGAATATAGTGTTTGCTAATGGTCTCCTCATAAAAGGAATAATAGAGAATTTGTTTCGTAGCTTTTGACTCAGTAATATTTTGGTAATGTTATAGCTAATAATTTGTAACATTATTTTTGGTAGTATCTAGAATGTCTATGTAGCAAAAGCTTGAAAATTTTCAAATTTGGTATAATATGGAAGGGCTTATTATCTAGATCCCAATGTAACTTTTGGTTTTAAATTTGGATAACCAGGGATCAATATATAGTAATTTGAAGTTGTGAAAAAGTGGTATATTAGGTGGGTTGGAATAGAATATTGAAATCATTTGAATTTTGAACCTTTGTGAATTTTGAGCTCTAAGCCTAGAGAGAAACAATGCCACGAGAAAGAGTTCCTCATATTTTATGATTTGATATGCTCTAGAGTGCCCTAATTGGCTAGGACTTCTTTGAGTTGGTAAGTAGTTTGTTGAGAATTTATTGGTAATTTTGAGTTTTTAAGAAATTATATTTTTAATTTGACATAAAAGTATTAAGTTTTGTATATGTCATTATCTGGTGTATTATCTTAAATGTGTAATTAACTAAGAGTGGTTGACCATGGTAGATTAGGTGATTTAGGCTCTTACTCATAGTGTGTCGATGGATGTAATTGGAGATGGATTTATTTAGAGACTTATTGATATCACTGGGGCACATGCACCATTATTTGATCTAGTTATGAGAGTTGTGGTGGCATACTATACTGCAGCCACAAAGTGTGAGGAGTTATGTGCACAACTAGATAGATGGACATCCCAGAGCAGAGTCCCACTGAGATCATGTAGACACTTATAAAGCATGATGATTCTTTGAGATGAGATCATGAAGACATGGTATGGCATCTAGGTGCTTTTGAGGAGAGAGTATGTGTGCTTTCATGTGCATGGGGCCCATAATTTGATCATGGTGTATCTACCTCTAGAGATGTTGGATTTAGGAATGTTGATAGTGATGAGGAGTATACCTTGAGGGATATGCCCCTACTTCTGATTGATACATTTATTTGTAAAAAAATTGTATCGATTTATATTTATGACATTGTTCACATGGATTTGATTTGGTATCTAGTATATTTGCATTGTTTTATTCTCTGTTGTTCATTATATGATTTGTTAGTTGTATTTGAATTCCATGGTGTATGTCATAGATATAGTAAAAATTATAACAAATATTTCAATTTAATGAAATACTTGTATGATTTAAATAAGAAAGTACTCATCATATGTAATAGAACCCTATTGGAAATAAGAATGCTTTATTGTAATGATCATGTGGTAAAGTAATTATCAGTTTTACTTTTATAGTTTATTGGAATTATAGGTGTAACCAGTGAATCTATAGGTACCTATTTAGGAACCCAAATATATTGTGTAGGTATATCTTTTTCATGTGTTGATAAGACCTAGGCTCACAAAGCTCTGACACCAATTGTCAGGATTAAGAGCACAATTGATTACCTTTGTATAAGAAACTAAACACAGAATTTAACCAGAATAATAAGTAACTAGAAATCAAAAATAGCACAGAATATGAGAGACAATACACAATTGTATTCAACTCATCCAGAAGGAAATACAATAAAGAGATCACACTCTTCCCACACCTCTTGGGCATACCAGTAATCTTCCCTCAAGAGTTCTCTCTCTCAATTACAAACACAATCAACTCAATAACCAAGTTGGTGTTTCAACCAGTCAGTAACAATACTGCCAGTACCATCGAGTATACACACATACTCCAAGTCTGAGTACACCACGTACTCCAAGTAGATCTCACTGATCTTGCAACAACCTACAAATCAAATGATCTTACTTACCATGTAGATCTACCCTGATCTTGCACACCTACAGATCAACCTGGTCTTGCACACCTGCCGACCTAGATCTTACACTCGGGAAGAACCCTTGTCCTTGCCTCACCAAGTCCTTATGATTTTCCCTTGGATAAAACCCTTCTAATTCTACAAATTACAATACAACCCCATGAGTCTATTATATAGATCCCATACAAACAATAATTAGACTTCCTAATTATAATAATTAAAAACACAGCTCCAAGACTAAAATTAGTCTTTACATGCAAATTGGTTGTTCAACAAACTAACTGTTTGTGTAACTAACAGTTTTGGAATGCACAAGTGACTGACATTAGTCCCTGTCTGTCTGGAGATGACTGACATCGGCTGATCCATGACCAATGTTGGCAGCTTCTTGTCTACTCCTGGCCGACGTCAGTTGGCCTGACCAACATCAGTTACTGTGACACTCAGCAACCTCCTTCATGTTTGCATCATTCAAGCTTTTAGCTCCACAACCTAACAATCTCCCACTTAGAGATAAATAGCTGCACCTGTACCTATACATCATCTAATTTGTTTCCTGGCTTGTATCTCTCTTCAAGTTCAATCTTGAAGACCAACCACCACACATCTTGTGGTGCTACCCCTGTCATCCAAGTCCCCTGCCACATCTGAATCTACATACCCATGTAGAGAAGTGCTTGACCCTGCATCACATGTATACTTGCTGCTGGTCCCTCTTAGATACCTGAGAATCTACTAAACTGCATTCCAGTGCTTCTTTCCTGGATTGGCCACAAACTTGCTGACAACTCCCACGACTTGGGTAATATCAGGTCTAATACACATGTACTTAACCTCATCATGTGGATTGGGACACTATTCTGTGAACTATCCATCCATAGGTGTGCTAACCAGTTTTGCATCCTGCATAACGAACCTCGCCACTACCTTATTCACACAATCATCCTGAGACAACATCAACCTATGATCTTCCCTGTCTCTAGGAATACTCATGCCAAAGAATTTTACTGCTCTCAAATTCTTCATGACATACCTCTAAACTAACTTTACCTTTAGCTCAATAACTCCCTGCATGTGTGACCCTGCAACAAGCATACACAACATATAGTAACAAGATAATGTAGCTAATATTATCCAACCTGGTAAAGGAAACACAATGGTTACATTGACATTGACTAAAGCCATGCTTTGTCATACACCTGTCAAACCTCCATTGTCTTGCAGCCTACTCAAGACCATATACCCTGGCCTTCCATCTCATGTGTCCATTCTCTCTCTTCTTTAACCTAGGAATCCATTCATCTTTCAATGCTTTCTTTTTGGCTGACAACTCTACCAAATCTCCCATTTGGTTCTCATCTAAGGAATCAACTTCCTCATTCATGCCATGTTCCCACTATTTCCTGGATTCTACCTGCTCTGCTTCTTTAAAACTTCCTGGTTCTTGACCATCAGTGAGCAACAAGTAGTGTAAAGAAGGGGAATAACAAATTTGAGGCTTACTTACCCTTTTAGTCCTCCATATGGGCATTTGAGACTCCTTGACAACTTGTTGTCCACCCAAAATCCATTTTCTAGTCGACCCTGGTCTGCACCCGACCGATGTCGAATCCTCCTAATCACTGATGCTAGTTCTCTAACCAACATCAGTGTCCACCTGGTCACCGATGCTAGTTCCCTAATCGATGTCAGTATCTACCTGCCTAACACCACTGACTCTGGTCTGCACATGACCGACGTTGATACCTGCCTGTTCGATGTCAGTTCCACCTGACTGACATCGGTAACTGTGTTTCCCTGTGAGTGATGAATTTTTACTTATGAGCTCACCTTGGATCATAACCTTGTCCAAACTACCCTGCTCAGAATTATTTAGCCCCTGTGACTGATCTTTGTCCATCATCTCCTCCATGAAAACCAAGGCTTTCTAGTTCTTAAGTTTGTCAAAGACATCTGACTTCCTCTTAAGAACATGCATTCCCTTCGCACTCATGTGACCAAGCCTACAAAGCCACATCTTTGAAACAGAAGGAGAATCAGTAATACAAGTAGATAAATAAAGAGTGCCTACTTTCTTACCACATGCTAATTCAAGTGCATCTGCTATGAGAGTTACTGTGCATCCCTCATCACCTAACTTTCTTAAAGAAATTAGACTCCTCTTAAAGACTGGGACTTGCATGACATTCTTCAACACCCATGTGTTTCCTGTCTGCAATTTCAGTCGCACTTCCTCTTTACCAACAATTTGACAAGGCTCACCAACCCCTAAATAAATCTTTCCAAAGTCTCCAAGGACATTAACATGGAAAAATATTCTATTTGGGATTGCATGGAAAGAGGCAATAGAATCTATAAACCAAGATTCTACTTTATCCAAGGAACATATAAGAGCAACCTGTGCAACAATACCTGTAACATATGCTTCTTTATTTCCTTCATGTTGATCTTCTACTGACCAACAATCTTTCTTTACCTGCTCTTTCTTTCCATAATTTCATAATTGAAAATTCTTGCCATTGAATTCCTCTATTCTTAGTGTACTTTCTTCTGCCATTGTTATACTCCCTCTCAATTAGAAACCCCTGAGAGTGACCTGTAATCAACAAGCACTTAACACACTCTGAAACCAAGGTGTTAGTGAATCTCACTCTTAGAACCTGCAACCTCGCTCTGATACCACTTGATAGTGGTATCACTTGGTGATCCTAGCTCTGATACCACTTGATAGTGGTATCACCTGGTGATCCTAGCTCTGATACCACTTGATAGGACCTAGGCTCACAAATCTATGACACCAATTGTTAGGATTAAGAGCACAATTGATTACCTTTGTATAAGTAACTAAACATGAAATTTAACCAAAATAATAAGTAACTAGAAATCAGAAATAGCACAGAATATGAGAGACAATACACAATTATATTCAACTCATCTAAAAAGAAATAAAATAAAGAGATCACACTCTTCCCACACCTCTTGGGCATACCAATAATCTTCCCTCAAGAGTTCTCTCTCTCAATTATAAACATAATCAACTCAATAACCGAGTTGGTGTTTCAACCAGTCAGTAACAATACTGCCAGTACCACCGAGTATACACACATACTCCAAGTTCGAGTACACCATGTACTCAAATTAGATCTTATTGATCTTGTAACAACCTACAAATCAAATGATCTTACTTACCATGTATATCTACCTTGATCTTGTACACCTGCAGATCAACCTGGTCTTGCACACCTACTGACCTAGATCTTACACTTGGGAAGAACCCTTGTCCTTGCCTCACCAAGTCTTTATGATTCTCCCTTGGATAGAACCCTTCTGATTCTACAAATTACAATACATCCCCATGAGTCTATTATATAGATTCCATACAAACAATAATTAGACTTCCTAATTACAATAATTAAAAATGCAGCTTCAAGACTAAAATTAGTCTTTACATGCAAACTGGCCATTCAACAAACTAACTATTTGTGTAACTAATAGTTCTAGAATGCATAGGTGACCAATGTCAGTCCCTGTCTATCTGGAGATGACCGACATTGGCTGATCCATGACCGATGACGGCAGCTTCTTGTCTACTCCTGGTCGACGTCGGTTGGCTTGACCGACGTCGGTTATTGTGACACTCAGTAAACTCCTCCATGTTTGCATTAGTGAAGCTTTTAGCTCCATAACCTAACATGTGTGCCTCTATCCAAGACATGATCAATCAATGATTCCTTGGTAGGATCAGTGTGGGAGTGATCAATCATGGTAGAGAGCACACTAGGAGAAGGACTTCTACTAGTGAGTATATTCTACAAAGGTTAATGGACCATGTTTTCCTTAGAAGGATCAACATGGGATGGCTTTACCCTATTAGATGTTACTCTATAATAAGTATGTGAATGAGTTCTAGATTCCTCTTTTTTAAATGCAATAATTCATTGATATGCTTATTGTGTAAGCTTTTGCTCAAGGGAAAAACACTCATTATCTTGATGACCATTAATACCATGATAAGTGTAAAAGTGGTGTCCGTTTAACTTCTCAAATTTATGAGGTAGATAATTTGAATTAGGAGGGAGTTTGATCAATCATTTATCCAACAAAGTTCATAATATATCATGTGGTCTATCTCGATACCAATCTAATTAAATATGTTGGCATTTGTTGGTGCTATTTGGTCTAACTATAGGAGGTGTTTGAAAAACATGCTCTTTTCCTTTGTTCAATACTTTAACTATTGGTGCTTTTGTAAGTACTGGTATTCTACAAAATATTTTTAAAGTGGTTCATGATCCTTCATAACTTGTTTAGGGTCCCCTGAAACATGAGTCTTAGCATGCTTGGTTGGTGATGGAAAAATAGGTAACCAAGTTCATGTATTTGTTAAAGCACATGCATATTTATGCACATCCCAATATAAGGTCTCGAATGAAGCAAATGGATTGTGCAATGATCTATCTCTAAGTGAGAGAGAATAATCCTAATAAGTATAAATTATACTTCCAACATTGAAGGTGTAAAGTTTAAAGAATATAAAACATCCTTAAATCAAATAATATAGTCTTATAGCAATTCATTCTCATTTTAGGTCAATGTTTGCAAATGTTCTAATGGTAACTTAGGTAAGGTAAATCAGTGAAAATTTGATAGGAACACATCTTAAAGCTTCTTTAAAGTCACTATGGAACCATCTGGTAGGCTATAAAACCAACCAAGATCCCCTTTTGTTAAAGTGCGATGGAAAGATTTTAATAACAAGCTTCCATTTTGGGCCCAATGTCTAAAGGAGTATATTTTTTTGAAAATGAATAATAAGATCCCTATGATCATCTAAGAAGGAGAAATAAGGCATGATAAAATGCTATGGATAAGGATATTTAAACAAATTTCGAGTTATAGGTTGTCTTGATAATGTATTCTTCTCAAAAAAACCTCATGAGAAGAAACTTGTAACTTAAGAGTGTTGACTTGCTGTTAAAAATCTCCCATGGTGGTAATAATAGATAATGTATCATGAGGAGAGGTTGAATTTTGTGTTAGAGGTTGTAAAATACCATTCACATGAAACATAGGGATGGTGGCATTTGCATCACTCTTGATAGGAGAATCATCACATGGTTTTGCAACATTTGGTAAAGGAGTACCCATGGTTAAAGAGGTAATTATATCATGTTATATATCATTAAGGCTAATACCATTGCCATTACAAGATGCTACTTCACTTGCAATTTTGTTACTTTTAATAAGAATTTGTGAAATAATTTGTAACAACCTCACTGGGATCAATTAGAAGTACATGATTCTTTTTAATTAAACACAAACCAAAAATAGATTACACCATGATAATATATAAATACCATATGAATTACTCAAAGTGTGATAATAGTAAACAAGAATCTTACTTCACATATCATTGATTTATAATGTCATGAGATCACATCATAATGCAAGTATCAAAAGTTACTATATTAACTCAACCACAACTGATACAAGTCTAAAGTTGTTGTAGTCAATATACAACAAGTAATTACAACTCTCATGAAAATATTAAATAATAAATACAATATAATACAATGTACATATAAGATAAATGGCTCCCCCAGAGCATAGTTCTCGAACACAAGTATTTGTGGCAATCTCAAGTATCATCTCGATAAGTAGTACTACTATAAGGAGGGAGAGCATCATCTGAGTGTTTTTCTACACCGATCATGGACCAATGATCCCCCCACTAATCCCATAAAGAAATGGCCCTCACTTCATGGAAGAGTAGATAATGATGACATATGAATTTAGAGAGACAAGCAAGTATCCATATACTATACGATTTCTAAAATAAACATGCAATGTATCACAGAAAACCATTCTATTACAAGATATCATATAAACGTGTAAATCATACTCATGAAATGATAATGTCTCACTAAACATACTTTGACCCCAAGTTTTATAAATAATAAATAATACTGATCTATAGATCAATCAAATTCATACACATCACTTGATTAGACTGCCTTCATCTGGTATTATGATGCTAGTAAGCTAGTAAAGTCCATCTCACTCCTTACTCAATATCATCAATGTAGATTGGTCAAATACAATTCAACCACAAGATTCACTTAATTTACATCTTATTAGCAAACACATCATATAACATGTTAAAAGTAGGAGTGACCAAAACATACATTTATTCCATCAAACATATGAATGAATCTTACAATATATCCTATTCCATATTAGAAATAATGGCTATAGTTTGTACCATCTAGGTAAACACACATTTGAATATAGATTTTCACTACCACAATTTGTTTCAAAACATACTACACTCTATGATAACTCATATTATCATAGTCTAGTATTCTAAGACATAACTAATAATTTTCTACATTCAGTTATATAAAGTTGTATTAAATTCATGGAATCATAAGCTTTTATTCAAGTAACCAAATATAATGAAATAAGTTATAGTTACCATAGAACACAATAATATACTATCATAGCATTCATTAAACTCTCCATGGTTGCATACATGTATATATAAAGTCCTATTAACTATCATAAAACATACTATTCATAGTAATAATCGACATGTATACATTAAATCAGTCAAACGTAGGTGAGAGTCTAGACATAACAAATATAACATATACTATCTGGGTATAACATACTCTATGATATTGTAGTACTATATGATATCCCATGCTATCATAGTTCACAACTATATAAATACACATAACCAAGCTTACAACTTCAAAATCAACTGACCTACACACATAATAACCATCAAGCAAGTATGGGATTGTACCACCCAGATATACTCTAGGTTTAAACTACATATTAGCATTCAAATAAATATAACTAAACATTTATACATATTAACACCCTTATAATATGTACCACATGCAAGTATTCAATACTAAATTCTAATAGTCTATCAATCATTACATAGAAACATGGAACTCAAAAAATAGTTATGATCTTTCATTTTAACAATTCATTTTGTTTTTAGGAAACTGTTCTAAAAAGTTATAGTTTCTGATTTTTTAAAAACTTAATGACTTACCCAAATCATCCATTGAATTATAGGTACAATCCCTATATATGAGCACTTGTACATCATAATATGCACCTCATGTATGTACTCTAATGCTATGTAATTACTAAACCATGGTTCACTATACCTTTTAATCAAAAGCTTCCTATAGTTATTTATGACTCCAACTGAAGATCTTAATTACATAGCTTATTTCAAGACAATGAAGACCTACGCTGAGCTATGAATATGCATCTATCATTAAATGCTAGATTAGGAGCTTAGGACTTTATTTGATACAATTTCACAACTCCCAGTTCCCTGTGACCAACTCTTATATGCTATATTCTCCCAATACTCAAAGGTTCCTTATGTGGTAATGTTGCTTGTAAATACATACAACTATGGTTTATAAGTGTCATTTATCTCTTAATCCCTATCATACGTTGTGTGCATATGATTCCTATTTACAATTCGAGTTAAAAAATATGATCATGATACTCTGTAGTAATGTTAGTATCCATGTAAAACATATATATCTATTAAACATAGTTCTATAGTTTATAATCACTCGAGTAACTATAGTTAGAGGAACACACTCTTTCATTATAGCATAAGCTAGTAAGCAATAGTATACCTATGTTTTTTTTTCATAATCATTAATACATAACTATATATAGTATTATATTTGTACAATGGGTTTTATACTCCAAATTATATAATAAACGTACCATGGATTATCACCAAATAATGTACAACCACATTTTATATTCCACAAGCTTAGTGAATACTATTATTATGACTTCGATAAGTTATAACTATGGTCTTTTAATTGGATTATCAGATTTTATATATTTTACAAAAGGATCAATTTCATTGATCAATAATTATAAAGCATGTTCAAGTTTTAATATGAAATCATATCTAAGCTCATACATAATCCAACATTTATTTGGGGTCTTGACTCATTCTCATGGGTTTAGTATTTCCCAATGCATTAATTAACCCATGTTAACTATATAAACATCTAAACATATGGATTTTTATATAAATATACCCTGGTGAGTGCTAAAGTAATGTCTTAACTCCCTCAAATATTAATCAAATTCAGTTCTAAATTTTATTTCCCATCTTAATAAGACAAACTAGATTGTCATTTAGATCCCTATCTTTATGACCAATTTGCTTATTTAAATCCAATTTTATATTCCTTTTGGATACACATAAATACCATACTTGGCGTCTTATCTTTTTTTTTTTTTGGAATTTATACAAGCTGAGGGTTTCATATAGGGTGACACCCTTCTATTTATCACAGTGATCCTTGTATAAATATAAACATGCTCAAGACTTTCAAAAACATAACCAGTCCGTATATATATATATATATATATAACAAGGTATATGTACAGATTCTAACTTCAACGACTTGTTTTCTTAATAAATTCATTGTGTTTTGGATTCCAGTGATGCTAAAAGCTTGCTAAAGTTAACAAAGCTCAGCTTTATACTTTGATGACGTTATACAAACATGCAGCTATGTAAAGAGAATAATCAATGATTCACTTTGTAGTAATTAAAATTACTTTCCTAAATTACAACAACACCAAAGTCTGAAAGTGTGATAAATCAATACCACTTAATAGACTTATACATATCGCTTAAAGGTTTAATATCAATGAGTATTAATTATCATAGTCATATTCTATTAGTGGATGTAAGTATCATAGCTTTATTATCAATTATAGTTATAAAGCGATAGGAGTATTATTTAAAATACAATGATGCCAAAGTCTAAAAGCGTGATAAATATCCATGGTTAAGAGGTAGTATAAATATAACTTATGTATTCAACTTTGTTACTTCATGTCAATTATGTGTATATACAAAATAATAAAGCGTGATAAATAATTCCACTACTATGTCAATAAAGTGACTCAATATGCCTCCACGCTTATTTATCATTCACTTAGAATTAAATAATATAGATATAATTTAAACCCTATTATTACAGATAACTATTCTGATAGTTTCAAAGCATATGGAATTTAGAAACATAAATACACAGCACTTAAGTATAAACTTCAACAACCTTGCCCAAAATTAGGATTAAGTAGTGATTTATATTGGTTGTGACTACTTCAATGATCCTCTAAGTTTAGGAAATTCATAAACTTGTTTATATACAGTTATAACGACTCCGTATAATGTTGGTTCAATTGCTAATAAATATATGGTGCTATGTTATCCATTTTTTTCCAGTGATCCAATTAAATACCCACCCAATTGTTTAAAATATACACACAATAACTAATATGATATAAGTTGGGAAAAGATTGTATATACAAGAGAATATTCAACAACTTTTTTTTTTTTTAATCTACATAGTAGGAGGCATTTAATATGTAGTAATGTACAAATATTATGAGCATTATCACTCCAAAATTTCTATGATCCTATATTAAAATGGAAGGCATTGTCTATCTAGTAATTAGAGTAGAAAAACTTCTTCGATGCTTCTCCTTTCCCTCCTCCAAGCTATGTTACGCCTTCTTCATCTCCAACCTTTTTCCAAAACACTTATGTTGTCCTTCTTTCTTAATTTTTTTACCTTATATGAATAAGCATAGTCTTTGATTTTATTTTATTTTCATTGTTTTCTTTGTTTTGTTACTTTTCTAATATATTTAATTATTTTTTATTTTCTAATTTTAGTCTCTATATTCCTTTTTTATTTTTTTATTGTGTTTTCATTATTTTTTTCTCTTTTTAATGATAATTTTTAATTTTCATTTATTTCAACAATAAACAGAGAAAATCTATAATTTAATAATTTATTTAATATCTCTTATTATCACAAGTTTTAATGACAATTAATAATTTTGTATTTTAAATTTAATCATACTAGTAGGTTTCCACTGGCTTTAATGGCAACCATACCAGATATGCAAAAAAAAATTACATTATTAAACCAATACTGGAAACCATAGAAATTGACTTCCAAAGCAAATAGAAATAAACACACCATTAGCAAACTATTTTAAATGTATTTTATCATGTGCTAACTATTGTGGGGTGTGTAGGGTTCTCACCAATTCTATGTCATCCTCTGATGTCTCCATCTACATCACCCTCTCTGATGATGATCTCCCTCAATACAATCTGAGGGATGGGTTTTTATGCATCAACCTCAAAACAAAATAGGTAGTTAGACCAGTTATAGCTTGGAATTATGCCCTTGTGAGAGAGTTCTTTAAGATCTCTCACTTCCAGTTACAAGCATGGGGATAACCTTAGGTTATGGGTACCCTGTAGCAAGGTTGAACTTTCAGAGTAGGCCAGTTCCTCTTTGATGCTCACCTAAACTAATGCTAAACTAATAATTCATAGGGAAAAGGGTTAGAAAGGGGATAAGGGCTCCTGAGGAAGATAACCAGGTGATGTACCAAAGTAAAATGGACACTCATACATGCTTGAACCAACACTAGATCAGTCATAAGACAACTATGGATTGCACAATCTCAAGATCAAGTTAACACTCTAGAAGAGGTTCAGGTAGAACACTAATCTAGACCTGTAAGAGCTTGAAAATACATTAAAGAGGCAAGTAGAAAGTTTATAGACTAGGAAGAATCTCCTTCATGAATCCACCAAGCATAAACATACCAAGGCATTAATCAATGACAAGAAATAGGTAAAGAAATCATCTTATTACATCAAGAGGTAGTTCTTAAAATATATCTATAGCATTTAGCCTGGTCGAAGGAACACATTTTTGCAAACATCTCAATGAGCAACTGTCTCCTAGCAAGATGACAAAATTCTAAAAAGCTTGGGGGGATTTACAATGGTTTGAAAGCTTGTATATATAGAAGAAGGGGATAAGAGAGAAAATGGACTTGCATGGGAGAATGGAAAAAGGGGAGAAGTCATTAATGACCAAAACCACTATTATTATGTCTACTTTAACCATGAAAAGGACTACCCAAGATCACCCTAAAATCTCCTTGAGCCCTTCGTACATTCAATTCTTCCCTTTTGAAATTAAACGATCCATACCGGTGGTAGTTGTATGTCTTAGCCACATTCAAGTGTTTTTATCTTTGCATTAAAACTTGGCATGTTCTTTATTATAACTTGAACTATCCCAATCAGTCCTTGCATGTTCATTGCTCCACCTAGATGTGCCCAATTTTTGTTTGACCACTTACATGTTGGAGTCGAAAGGAGAAGTCTTTACTATTCGTTAATCTACTAAGTTTATTTGATGCACTTGTGCCACTTATCATTGACTGATTAGACCTTTGGATTCACTGACCATTAACTTTGATGTTCCTGGGCCTTTCTACTTTCTTTGGTCTATTTTTCCCCAGACTATTTTATATAATTTTCTTTTTAGAACTTTCCATTGCTCACAAATTACTTTGAACTTTTAATTTTAGACAATTTTCTTGAGTCTCTTTTGTTCTTTGCCCTGACTGCATGCTGGTGCCCTTCAGATTTATTACATTTGACCCCTTCTAAATTTATGTAAAGCCTTTTATATTTCTTGACTATCCCCTTTTAACTGAGAAATGGACATTTGGCCTTATGAACTGGTACCTTTGGATTTTCCTAAAAAGTGCCTTTGGTATTATGAGTACACTTCAGAGAAATGTACTGACCCTTCAAAAATGTGCAAAAGGTCCTTCAAGTTTTTTGAAGAGGACCACTTATGTTTATGAAAGAGTCCTTCATGATTTGTGCCTAGACATCCCTCTTTTGGAAATGAGCCTTGGAGAAGACTTGTTCCTTTGAGAACCCGAGAAGCACTTCTAAGACCAAATCAGGATTTTGACGTCTCATTACTTATTTTGGGTTTCTAGCTCCTCACAACTTATAAAGTAATTAAGTGGTGCACCCCCAAAAACCCAAAATACACTACCCAGACCAAATTGAGCTTTCCAAACCTTCTTACTTAGTTTAGGGTTTTAACTGTTGATTACTTATAAAGTTTTTAAGAAGTGTTCCTTTGAAAACCCAAAGACTTATCCTTCTAAAAACCCCAAGTTGTCTAAACTTGCCACTTTTGCTTGAATGTCCAACTTCTCACACTTGGGAAAAATTTGGTATGTGGGCCAAAAATGGCAACATTTTTGATGACTCATAGGGAAGCATACCTGCTATGTTTGGGAACCCAGCTCATGTTGCCTTGTCTAGTCCATTGGGCATGGAGTCTTTGCTTTGGTTCAAAAACGCTGACCCTTTTTGGAACCTCCTATTAAAGTAACAAGGAAAAATAAAACAAAGTGCCCAAGGCACTTATTAAAAGGAAACTAACTAAAAATGAAAACAAGGACAACAAACAAATGTGCCTAAAATAACACTTAGAGGAATTTAAATAAAACTAATCTAATATATACACCTAATACTATATGTAGCTTTTCCTCCTAGATCAAAAGGAAAGTTTGATACTTTTCTTGCATTATGAGATAGGGGATTGAATAAGGCATATAGCTGCTTGATCCTTAGCCTTGATGCCTACCTCTTCTTTGCTATAACTTTTAGCTTCTTCATCATTATGCTTAATGAGAACCAAATAGCTCTAAATAGGTCAGCTATGTAAATCCAGATAGTCCCAAACTCTTCATATGGATCCTTAACTACAACCTCCAATGGTGGTTCAACAAGGCATGCCTCTTTGATTTCTATGGTGTCCTCAGTAGGACTGGGCTTGTTCTTTATTTCATGTTTTTTGGGCTCATCAAGGAGTTGATAGCCCATTCTGAAGATCTAAAACAAGTCCCTGTCTGTAATGGAATCTTGAGGTGGCAGAGTTGAAAGGATGCACACTCCACCCCCTTTGATCTACTTGATAAGGTTTCCCTCCATAGCTGTAACCAGGTCATAATTACCTCAGAGAAGAACATAGCCAACTCTCAAGATCTCAAACAAGTCCGCTTTTGACTAATTGGTAACCTTTGGCTGCTCCACAAGTTCATCAGTTTAATCAGTTATTTCATTCATCTCCTCACCCTTTTTACAAAATGAAATTTAATTCAAGGAAGTGATAACCTTAACCCCCTCATTTTTAAAATAAGGTGGTAGCTTTGAATCCTCAATGGTGTACTCTAATTTATGCACAACTACAAAAGAGTCTTTAATAAGCTCTCCTTCATTCAAGAAAGCTGAGTTGATCTTTTGTTCACTAAGGGGGGTCCCTATGGTGATTTATTCCTTGTAGTTACTCATGACATCCTCTTATCAATATTTTTGGATGTGTCTTCTTGGTTTGATTCATAGAGAAGACGTTTCTTCTCAAGGAGTGGCATAATAGAACCTTGAAAATACTCAATAAGGTGAGAAAGGTTTAGGGAAGCTACCACAGGTTCCTAATTTTATTCCTAAAGCTGCTCTACTTGGATCACCCTCACCTCCTCTTCCTGATTATTTTTTTCTTGAATGGCTCTCCATGAAGCAAAGGCTCTAGGTTTTTTAGGGGAAAGGAATAGATGCTGCAATGTTTCTTGTCTGATTTAAGGAAACACCACCTCCTCCTTCGGTCCACTGCTCTAAGTGGATTTTGAAGATGGAAAAGATAGAGGCTCTTGAGGAGGAAGGGATGGGGGTAGAATTACCTTGGATTTACTTGGTTGTGTGACTTGGCTCGAAGATGGGAAAGGTAGCGGTTATACTTTTATTTGATGATTTTACCTTTCTTCTTCTTTTCTTACCTTCAACTCTAACTTTTTGATTTGATTTGCTATATTCTATTGAAATAGCTGCTCCTTAAGGTGGTCAAGAACATAGGAGGGCTCCTAAAGAGGGATGAAGTCTTGGGCCCAGACAATAGGCTATTTTATAGCAAACATTTATTTTTTTGATAGCCCCCTTGGATGGATTTATAAGTAGGAAAAGACTATAGAACATATGACAAACTTGAAAGATTAAAAGGATTACTTGAAATGGCCTCTTGAGGAGAAATAAATGACACATAAGAAGGCTATAAAGGTGTGTACATAGGCACCAAAGGTTGGCGAGGCTGGCCCTATTGTTCCTCAAGTCTCTCCATCTTGTCCTCAATGCTCTAAATGTAATCAAATATATCCATCATGTCACGAGTGAGGTTAATCTAATTTGCTCTCTCAATAGGTGCCCATTTTACTTTCATTTGCTTTAATGAATCCCTCACATAATAGATCTAATGAGTAGGGACATTTTGGCCATAACACTTTTTTGAGCTCAACTCTAGTGCATGCTTGTCAAGACTCACTAAATTTTGCCTAAGTTGCGGCATAGATGGCTCATGATAGGGTTGATGAGGAGCATTATTTTGATGGGCTTGTTCATATGGATGATTAGGGAAATACTCCTACATATATGGATCATGAGGAACTTACCAAGGTTCATCATAACCTTGATAGAAATCTTGGTAGGGTTTATTGAGCTCATATGGATCATACTAGGGCTGTTGATAAGGAGGTGAATAATAAGAATATTAACCATAGTTGTTCATGTTAGCCTCATAAGTCAAGTAGGAGTTGATTAAAACTTCAAAGAGACAAACCTATTCTGCTCATAACTAGGAGCTTTGATTTAGAGTTGCCAATGGCACTAATACTTACTTTCAAAAGCAAATAATGATGATCAGACACTTGGGCTACTTAAACTAGCTAATAGATCCTTGTAGTTTCCATTGATGTTTGCTAAATACCTCCAAAGGTTGATATGTAAAAGAAAAACATCAAAAATCCTTTTACTGGTTTGGACTTTAGTCCCATCGGGCATGCCAAAAATGTTATAGCTTGGAATTGTGCCTTTGTGAGAGAGTTCTTCAAGATCTCTCACTCCCATCTACAAGCATGGGGACAAATTTAGGGTGTGGGTACCCTGTAAAGAGGTTAAACCTCTGGAGTAGGGTGGTTCCTATTTGATGCTCACTTAAATTAATGTTAAACTAATGATTCACATGTAAAAGGGTTAGAAATTGGATAAGGGATCCTAAGGATGCTAACCAAGTGATGCACCAAAGTAAAATGGACACTCATCTATGCCTAAACCCACACTAGATCAGTCATATGATAATTATGGCTTGCACAATCTCAAGATCAAGTTAACACTCTAGAAAAGGTTTGGGTAGAACATTAATCCAGACTTGCAAGAGCTTGAAAATACATTAAAGAGGCAAGAAAAAGGATGATAGACTAAGAAGAATCTCCTTCACAAATCCACCAAGTACAAACATACCAAGGCACTAATCAATGACAAGAAATAGGAAAAAAAAACATCTTATTATATCAAGAGGTAGTTCTTACAATATCTCGACAGTGTTTTGCCTAGTTAAAGGAACACATTTTTGCAAACAACTCAATGAGCAACCATTTCCCAACAAGATGACAAAAGTTTAAAAAACTAGGGGGGTTTATAATGGTTTAGAAGCCCGTATATATAGAAGAAGGGGACAAGAGAGAAAAGGGACTTGCATGGGAGAATGGAAAAAGGGGAGAAAAAGTCATTGATGATTGAAACCACTTTTGTTTTGACTATTTTGACCATGAAATGGGCTGCCCAAAATCACCATAAAATCTTCTCAAGCCCTTCGTACATTTAAGTCTTCCTCTTCAAAATTGAGCGAGCCATACTAGTGGTAGTTGCATGCCTCAGCCATAACTAAGTGTTTTTATCTTTGCATTAAAGCTTGGCATGTTTTTTATTATAACTTGGAGTATCCCAATTAGTCATTGCATGTTTTTTTATCCACTTGGATGCGTCTAATATTTATTTGACCACTTCCATGCCAGAGTTGAAAGGAGAAGTCTTTGTTGTATGTTGATCTATTGAGTTTATTAGATGCGCTTGTGCCACTTGTCCTTGACTAATTGGCCCTTTAGATTCACTAACCATTGACCTTGATGTTACTAGGCCTTTCTACTTTATTTTTTCTATTTTTCCCCATACTATTTTCTAGAATTTTCCTTTCAAAACTTTGCATTGCTCACAACTTACTTTGAACTTTTACTTTCAGACAATTTTCTCAAGTCTCTTTTATTCTTTGCCTTGACTAATTTTTGGTGCCCTTAAAATTTATTACATTTGACCCCTTTGGAATTTATGTAAATCCCTTCAAATTTTTTGACTATCCACTTTTAGCCAAGAAAAGGCCCTTTGGCCTTATGAACTGGTACCTTCAAATTTTCCTAAAAAGTGCCTTTGGTATTGTGAGTGCCTTTCGGAGAAAGGTACGGACCCTTCAAAAATGTGCAAAAGGTCCTTTAATTTTTTTGAAGAGGACCAATTCTATTTATGAAAGAGTCCTTTGGGATTTGTGCCTAGACCTCCTTCTTTCAGAAATGACCCTTGGAGAAGACTTGTACCTTTGAGAACCCGAGAAGCACTTCGAAGACCAAATCAGGCTTTTGATATCTCATACTTATTTCATGTTTTTGACTAATCACAATCTATGAAGTAATTAAGTAATGCACCTTGAGAAACCTAAAATACACTTCCTAGACAAAATTGAGCTTTCCAAACCTTCTTACTTGCTTTGGGGTTTTGACTGCTGATTACTTATAAAGTTTTTAAGTAGTGCTCCTTTGGAAACCTAAAGAATTCTCCTTCTAAAAACCCAAAGTTCTCTGAACTTGCCACTTTTTATTGAATGTCTACCTTCTCACACTTGGGAAAAATTTGGTATGTGGGCCAAAAATGGCCAACATTTTTGGCGACTCATAGGGAAGCATGCCTACTATGCTTGGGAACTCAGCTCATGTTGCCTTGTCTAATCCATTAGGCATGGAGTTTCTACTTTGATTCAACAAGGCTGACCCTTTTTAGAACCTCCTCCTGAAGTAATAAGGAAAAACAAAACAAAGTGCCCAAGGCACTTATTGAAAGGAAATTAACCTAAAATGAAAACAAGGATAACAAATAAATGTGCCTAAAATAACACTTGGAGGAATTTGAACAAAACTAATCTAATATATACATCCTAATACTGTATGTAGCCTTTCCTCCTAGATCAAAAGGAAAGTTTGATACTCTTATTATGTTATGAGATAGGGGATTGATTAAGGCATACAGTTGCTTGACCCTTGGCCTTGATACCTGCCTCTTCTTTACTGCAATTATCAGCTTCTTCATCATTATGCTCAATGAGAACCAAACATCTCCAAATAGGTCAGCCATGTGAATCTAGATAGTCCCAAACTCTTCATATGGCTCCTTAACTACAACCTCTAATGGTGGTTTAACAAGGCATACCTCTTTGATTTCTATGGTGTCCTTAGTAGGACTAGGCTTGTTCTTTATTTCATGTTTTTTGGGCTCATCAAGGAGCTGATAGCCCATTCTAAAGATCTAAAACAATTCCTTATCTATAATGGACTCTTAAGGTGGTAGATTTGAAATGCTACACTCCATCCCCTTTAATTTGCTTGACAAGGTTTCCCTCCTTGGTTGTAACCAAGTCATAATTACTTTGGAGAAGTACATAGCTAGCTCTCAAGATCTCAAACAAATCGTCAAATGAGGTTTTTGACTAATTGGTAACCTCTGACTGCTCCACAATTTCATTAGTTTGATTAGTTATTTCATTCATCTCCTCACCCTTTTTATAACATGATAGTTCATTGAAACAAGTGATGGCCTCAACCCCCTCATTTTCAACATAAGGTAGTAGCTTTGAATCCTCAATGGTACACTCTAATTTATGCACAACTGCAAAAGAGTCTTCAATAAACTCTCCTTCATTCAAGAAAGCTGAGTTGATCTTTTATTCACTAAGGGGGGTCCCTATGGTGATTTACTCCTCATTGTTACTCATGACATCATCGTTATCAGTGTTTTTGGATGCATCTTCTTGGTTTGCTTCATAGAGAAGAGGCTCCTTCTCAAGGAGTGGTATAATAGATCCTTGAAAATACTCAATAAGGTGAGAAAGGTTCAAGGAAGCTACCATAGGTTTCTAATTTTTTTTCTGAAGTTGCTCTACTTGGATCACCCTCACCTCCTCTTCTTGATTTTTTGTTTCTTTAATGGCTCTCCATGAAGGAAAGGCTCTAGGATTTTGAGGGGAAAGGAATGGAGGTTGCAAGGTTTCTTCTTGAATTTCAAGAAACACCACCTACTCCTTTGGGCCACTTCTTTGAATGGATTTATAAGATAGAAGAGATAGAGCCTTTTGAGGAGGGAGGGATGGGGTTTGATTGACCTTGGATTTACCTAGCTACATGACTTAGTTTCAAGATGGGAAAGGTAGTGGTTCTACTTTCATTTATTGATTTTACCTTTCTTCTTCTTTCCTTGCCTTCAGCTCTAACTCTCTGATTTGATTTGCTATATTCTCTTAAAATAGCTCCTCCTTAAGGTATTCAGGAATACAAGATGGATCTTGGAGAAGGGTGAAGTCTTGGGCCCAAAAATTAGGCTATTCCACAACAAGCACTTCATTTTTTTGACAGCTCTTTTGGATGGGTTTCTAAGTAGGAAAATATTGTGAAATATATGACGAACTTGGAAAACTCAAAGGAGTACTTAAAATGACCTCTTGAGGAGGAATGAATGACACATAAAAAGGTTGTGAAGGTACATACAGAGGCACTAAAGGTTGGTAGGGATGGCCCTATTATTCCTCAAGTCTCTCAAGCTTGTCCTCAATGCTTTAAATATAACTACATATATCCATCGTGCCACCAGTGAGGTTGTTCTGATTTACTCTCTCAACAGGTGCCCTTTTTTTTTTCATTTGTTGTAATGAATCCCTCACATAATAGATCTAGTGAGTATGGAAATTTTGGCCATAACACCTTTATGAGCATAACTCTAGTGCATGCTTGTCAAGGCTCACTAATGTTTGCCTAAGTGTTGGTAAATATGGCTCATGATAGGGTTGATGAGGAGCATTATTTTGATGGGCTTATTCATATGGATGATTAGGGTAATAATCCTACATATATGGATCATGAGGAACTTGCCAAGGTTCATCATAGCCTTGATAAAAATCTTAGTAGGTCTGATTGAGCTCATATGGATCATGGGGATCATACTGGGGTTGCTGATAAGGAGGTGAATAATAGGAATATTCACCATAGCTATTCATGTTAGCCTCATAAGTCAAGTAGGAGTTGATGAAAACTTTAAAGAGATAAACTCGGTTTGCTCATAACTAAGTGCTTTGATTTAGAGTCATCACTGGTGCTAATACTTACTTTCAAAAGTAAATAATGATGATCAAGCACTTGGGCTGCTTAAACCAACTGATAGATGCTCGAAGTCACCATTGATGTTTATTGAATGCCTCTAAAGGCTCATATGTAAAAGAACAACATCAAAAATCCTTTTACTACTTTGGACCTTAGTCCTACTGGGTATGCTAGAACTATTATAGCTTATATTTTCACCCTTGTGAGATAGTTCTTTAGGCTCTCTCATTTCTAGCTACAATCATGGGGATAACCTCAGGTTATGGGTACCCTGTAGCAAGGTTGAACCTTTAGAGTAAGCCGGTTCCTCTTTGATGCTCACCAAAACTAATGTTAAACTAATGATTCATAGGGAAAAGGGTTAGAAAGGAGATAAGGGCTTTTAAATAAGCTAACCAGGTGATATACCAAAGTAAAATCAACACTCATCTATGCTTGAACCCACACTAGATCAATCATAAGACAACTATGACATACACAATCTCGAGATCAAGTTAACACTCTAGAAGAAGTTTAGGTAGAACACTAATCTAGACCTGTAAGAGCTTGAAAATACATTAAAGAGGCAAGTAAAATTCTAATCGACTAGGAAATATATCCTTCACAAATCCAACAAGCACAAACATATGAAAGCACTGATCAATGACAAGAAATAGGCAAAGAAATCATCTTATTACATCAAGAGGTAGTTCTTACAATATCTTGATAGTGTTTAGCCTAGTCGAAGGAGCACATTTTTTCAAATGTCTTAATGAGCAACCATCTCCTAGCAAGATGAAAAAAATTCTAAAAAATTGTGGAGTTTACAATGGTTTAGAATCCCCTATATATAGAAGAAGGGGACAAGAGAGAAAAGGGACTTGCATGGGAGAATGGAAAAAGGGGAGAAGAAGTCATTAATGATTAGAACCACTACTGCTATGACTATTTTGACCATGAAATGGATGGCCCAAGATCACCATAAAATCTCCTTGAGCCCTTTCCACATTCAAGTCTTCCTCTTCAAAACTAAGTGAGCCATACTGATGGTAGTTACATGTCTCAACCATGTCTGAGTATTTTTATCTTTATATTAAAGCTTGGCATGTTCTTTGTTACAACTTGGACTCTCCCAATTGGGCCTTTCATGTTCATTTCTCCATTTGGATGCATCCAATCTTTTATTGATTACTTGCACGTTAGAGTCAAAAAGAGAAGTCCTTGCTATCTATTGATCTGCTAAGTTTATTGGATGCACTTATGCCACTTATCCTTGATTAATTGGACCTTTGGATTCATTGACCATTAACCTTGATGTTCCTGGGCCTTTATACTTTCCTTGGTCTATTTTGCATCAGACTATTTTCTATAATTTTAATTTCAGAACTTTCCATTTCTCACAACTTACTTCAGACTTTTACTTTTGGATAATTTTCCTGAGTCTCTTTTGTTCTTTGTCCTAACTGCTTATTGGTGTCCTTTAGCTTTATTATATTTGACCCCTTTAGAATTTATGTAAATCCCTTTGGATTTCTTGACTATCCCATTTTATCCAATAAAAGGCCCTTCGACCTTTTGAATTGATACCTTTGGATTTTCTTGAAAAGGGCCTTTGGTATTGTGAGTGCCCTTTAGAGAAAGGTACTGACACTTTAGAAATGTGCAAAAGGTCCTTCAAGTTTTTTGAAGAGGACCACTTCTATTTATGAAAGATTCCTTTGGGATTTGTGCCTGGACCTCCTTCTTTCAGAAATGACCCTTGGAAAAGTCTTATCCCTTTGAGAACCTGAGAAGCACTTCTAAGACCAAATCAGGATTTTGATGTCTCATTACTTATTTCATGTTTATGAATCCTCAAAAATTATGAAATAATTAATTAGTGCACCCCCAAAAACTTGAAATACATTGCCCAGACCAAATCAAGGTTTCCAAGCCTTCTTACTTTGGGGTTTCAATTGTTGATTAATTATAAAGTTTTTAAGTAGTGCTCCTCTAGAAACCCAAAGACTTCTCCTTCCAAAAACCCAAAGTTGTCTAAACTTGCCACTTTTACTTGAATCTCTACCTTCTCACACTTGGGAAAATTTTGGTATGTGGGCCAAAAATGGCCAATATTTCTGGTGACTCACAAGGAATCATGCCTGCTATGCTTGGGATCCCAACTCATATTGCCTTGTCTAGTCCATTAGGCATGAAGTCTCTACTTTGGTTCAACAAGGCTAACCCTTTTTAGAGCCTCCTCTTGAAGCAACAAGGAAAAACAAAATAAAGTGCCCAAGGCACTTATTAAAAGGAAACTAACTTAAAATGAAAATAAGGACAACAAATAAATGTGCCTAAAACAACAATTCGAGGAATTTGAACAAAACTAATCTAATATATACATCCTAATACTATATGTAGCCTTTCCTCTTAGATAAAAAGGGAAGTTTGATACTTTTCTTGTGTTATGAGAAATGGGATTGAATAAGGCATATGGTTGCTTGACCCTTGGCCTTGATGCCTGCCTCTTCTTTGTTGTAACTATCAACTTCATCATTATGCTCAATGAGAACCAAATAGCTCCAAATAGGTCAGCTATGTGAATCCAGATAGTCCCTAACTCTTCATATAGCTCCTTAACTGTAACCTCAAATGGTGGTTCAATAAGGCATACCTCTTTGATTTCCATGGTGTCCTCAGTAGGACTAGACTTGTTCTTTATTTCATGTTTTTTAGGCTCATCAATGAGTTGATAGCTCATTTTGAAGATCTGAAACAAGTCCTTGTCTATAATAGACTCTTAAGGTGGTAGAGTTAAAAGGCTACACACTCCATCCCCTTTGATGTGCTTGAAAAGGTTACCCTCCTTGGCTGCAACTAGGTCATAATTGCCTTGGAGAAGAACATAGCCAGCTCTCAAGATCTCAAACATGCCCTCAAATGAGGCTTTTGACTAATTGGTAACCTTTGGTTACTCCACAAGTTCATCAATTTGATCAGCTATTTCATTCATCTCCTCACCCTTTTAACAACATGGTAGTTCATTTAATGAAGTGACAACCTCGACCCCCTCATTTTCAACATAAGGTGGTAGCTTTGAATCCTCAATGGTGCACTCCAATTTATGTATAACTTCAAAAGAGTCTTAAATAAGCTCTCCTTCATTTAAGAAAGCTGAGTTGATATTTTGTTCACCAAGGGGGGTCCCCATGGTGATTTATTCCTCATAGTTACTCATGACATCCTCTTTATCAACATTTTTGGATGTATTTTCTTAGTTTGCTTCATAGAGAAGAGGCTCCTTCTTAAGGAGTGGCATAACAGATCCTTGAAAATACTCAACAAGGTAAAAAAGGTTTAGGGAAGCTACCATAGGTTCCTAATTTTGTTCTTGAAGCTGCTCTACTTGGATCACCCTCACCTCCTCTTCTTGATTCTTTGTTTCTTGAACGGCTATCCATAAAGGAAAGGCTCTAATATTTTGAGGGGAAAGGAATGGAGGCTGCAAGGTTTCTTGTCTAATTTTAGGAAATACCACCTCCTCCTTCAACCCACTACTTTGAATGGATTTCCAAGATGGAAAAGATAGAGGCTCTTAAGGAGGGGTGATGGGGGTAAAATGACCTTGGATTTACTTGGCCATGTGACATGGCTCCAAGATGGGAAAGGTAGCAGTTTTGATTTCATTTATAGATTCTACCTTTCATCTTCTTTCCTTTCCTACAGCTCCAACTCTCTGATTTGCTTTTCTATATTATCTTGAAATAACTCCTCCTTAAGGTGGTTAGGAACACAAGAGGGATCTTTTAGAGGTATGAAGCCTTGGGCCCAAACAATAGGCTATTCTAGAGCAAGCACTTCTTTTTTTGATAGCCCCCCTAGATGGATTTTCAAGAAAGAAAAGAGTGTGGAACATATGATGAACTTGGAAGATTCAAAGGAGTACTTGAAATGGCCTTTTGAGGAGGAATGAATGACACATAAGAATGTTATGAAGGTGCATACATAGGCACCAAAGGTTGGTGGGGCTGGCCCTGTTGTTCCTCAAGTCTCTCCAGCTTGTCCTCAATGCTCTAAATGTAACCAAATATATCCATCATGTCACCTATGAGGTTGTTCCAATTTTCTCTCTCAACATGTGCCCATTTTGCTTTCATTTGTTGCACTAAATCCCTCACATAATGGATCTGGTGAGTAGGGACATTTTGGCCATAACATTTTTATGAGCACAAATCTAGTGCATGCTTATTAAGGCTCACTAAAGTTTGCCTAAGTGTTGGTATAGATGGATCATGATAGGGCTGATGAGGAGTAATATTTTGATGGGCTTGTTCATATGGATGATTAGGGCAATACTCTTGCATATATGGATCATGAATAACTTTCCAAGGTTCATCATAGCCTTGATAGAAATCTTGGTAGGGTTGATTGAGATCATATAGAACATGAGGATCATACTAGGGCTGCTGATAAGGAGGTGAATAATAGGGATATTCGCCATAGCTATTCATGTTAGCCTCATAAGTCAAGTAGGAGCTGATTAAAACTTTAACGAGACAAACCTGGTCTACTCATAATCAGGAGGTTTGATTTGGAGTCACCAATGGCACTAATACTTGATTTGAAAACCAAATAATGATGATCATGCACTTTAGATACTTAAACTAGTTGATAGATGCTCAGAGTCATCATTGATGTTTGTTGAATGCCTCCAAAGGTTGATATGTAAAATAAAAGCATCAAAAATCCTTTTACTGCTTTGGACCTTAAACCCATAGGGCATGCCAAAACTATTATAGCTTGGAATTGTGCCCTTGTGAGAGAGTTCTTTAGGCTCTCTCATTTCTAGCTACAAGCATGGGGACAACCTCAGGCTATGGGTACCCTATAGTAAGGTTGAACCTCTAAAGTAGGCTAGTTCCTCTTTGATGCTCACCTAAACTAATGTTAAACTAATGATTCATAGGAAAAAGGGTTAGAAAGGGGATAAGGGCTCCTAAAGAAGCTAACCAGATGATGCACCAAAGTAAAATGGACACTCATCTATCCTTGAACTCATACTAGATCAGTCATAAGATAACTTTGGCTTGCATAATCTTGAGATCAAGTTAACACTCCAGAAGAGGTTCATGCAGAACACTACTCTAGACCTGTAGATATTGAAAATACATTAAAGAGGCAAATAGAAGGTTGATAGACTAGGAAGAATTTCCTTCACAAATCCACCAAGCACAAACATACCAAGACACTGATCAATGACAAGAAATAGGCAAAGAAACCATCTTATTACATCAATAGGTAGTTCTTAAAATATCTTGATAGTGTTTAGCCTGGTTAGAGGAGCACATTTTTGCAAATGTCTTAATGAGCAACCATCTCCCAGTAAGATGACAAAATTCTAAAAAATTGGGCGGGGGGGGGGAGAGGGTGTGGGTCTACAATGGTTTTGAAGCCCATATATATATAAGGGGACAAGAGAGAAAAGGCACTTGCATGGGAGAATGGAAAATGGGGAAAAAATTCATTGATGACCAGAACCACTACTGTTGCAACTATTTTGACCATAAAATGGACCACCCAAGATCACCATAAAATCTCCTTGAGCCCTTCGTATATTCAAGTCTCCCTCTTCAAATTTGAGCGAGCCATACTAGTTGTAGTTGCATGTCTCAACCATATCTGAGTGTGTTTTTATCTTTGCATTAAAGCTTGATGTGTTCTTTATTACAAATTGGACTATTCCAATCAGTCTTTGTATGTTCTTTTCTCTACTTGGATGCATCCAATCTTTGTTTGACTACTTGCATGTTAAAATCAAAAGGAGAAGTCCTTATTGTCCATTGATCTACTGAGTTTGTTGGATGTGCTTGTGCCACTTGTCCTTGATTGATTGACCCTTTGGATTCATTGACCATTGACCTTGATGTTCTTAGGACTTTCTAATTTTCTTAGTCTATTTTTCCCTGGACTATTTTCTAATATTTGCCTTTCAAAACTTTTCATTGCTCACAACTTACTTTGGACTTTTAATTTCGAACAATTTTCTCAAGTCTCTTTTATTCTTTGCCCTAACTACTTACTGGTGCCCTTCATATTTATTACATTTGATCCCTTCAAAATTTATGTAAATCCCTTTGGATTTTTTGATTGTCCCCTTTTAGTTGAGAAAAGGACCTTCAGCCTTATGAACTGGTACCTTCAGATTTTCCTAAAAAGCGCCTTTGGTATTGAGTGCCCTTCAGAGAAAGGTATTGACCCTTTGAAAATGTGCAAAAGGCCCTTCAGGTGTTTTAAAGAGGACTACTTTTTTTATGAAAGAGTCCTTCAAGATTTGTGCCTGGACCTCCTTCTTTTAGAAATGACCCTTAGAGAAGACTTGTTCCTTTGAGAACTCGAGAAGCACTTCTAAGACTAAATCAGGGTTTTGATGTCTCATTACTTATTTTGGTTTTTTGATTACTCACAACTTATGAATTAATTAAGTAGTGCACCCCCAAAAACTCAAAATACACTACCCAAACCAAATCAAGCTTTCCAAACCTTCTTATTTGCTTTGGGGTTTTGACTACTGATTACTTATAAAGTTTTTAAGTAGTGCTCCTCTGAAAACCCAAAGACTTCACCTTCCAAAAACCTAAAGTTATCTGTACTTGCCACTTTTACTTGAATGTCTACCTTCTCACACTTGGGGGAAAAATTTGGTATGTGGGCCAAAAATGGCCAACATTTCTGGTGACTCATAAGGAACCATGCCTACTATGCTTGGGAACTCAACTCATTTTCCCTTGACTAGTCCATTGGGCATGAAGTCTCTACTTTGGTTCAATAAGGCTGACCCCTTTTGGAACCTCCTCTTGAAGCAACAAGGAAAAACCAAACAAATTTCCCAAGGCACTTATTAAAAGGAAACTAACCTAAAAAAAAAACAAGGACAATAAACAAATGTGCATAAAACAACACTTGGAGGAATTTGAACAAAACTAATCTAATATATACATCCTAATACTATATGTAGCCTTTCCTCTTATATCAAAATAAAGTTTGATACTTTTATTATGTTATGAGATAGGGGATTGAATAAGGCATACATCTTCTTGACTCTTAGCCTTGATGTCTACCTCTTCTTTGCTACAATTGTCAGCTTCTTCATATAGAGGCTGTAAGGTTTCTTGTTTGATTTTAGGAAACACCACCTCCTCCTTCAGCCCACTGCTCTGAATGGATTTACAAGATGGAAAATATAGAGGCTCTTGAGGAGGGAGGGATGGGGGTTGAATGACCTTGGATTTACATAGTTACGTGACTTGGCTCTAAGATGGGAAAAGTAGTGGTTCTACTTTCATTTGTTGATTCTAGATTTCTTCTTCTTTCCTTGCCTTCAATTCTAACTCTCTAATTTGATTCTCTATATTCTCTTGAAATAGATCCTCCTTAAGGTGGTCAAGAACACAAGATGGATCCTAAAGAGGGATGAAGTCTTGGGCCCAAACAATACACTGTTCCATGACAAGCACTTCATTTTTTTGACAACCCCCTTGGATGAATTTCTAAGCAAGAAAAGACTGCAAAACATATGACAAACTTGGAAGATTCAAAGGAGTACTTGAAATGTCCTATTGAAGAGGAATGAATGACACATAAGAAGGATGTAGAGGTGTGTACATAGGCACCAAATGGTGGTAGGGCTAGCCTTATTATTCCTCAAGTCTCTCTAGCTTATCCTTACTGCTCTAAATATAACCACATATATACATCATATGACCAGTGAGGTTATTCCAATTTACTCTCTCCATAGGTGCCCATTTTGCTTTTATTTGTTGTAATGAATCCCTCACATAATAGATCTGATGAGTAGGGACATTTTGGCCATAACACTTTTGTGAGCATAACTCTAGTGCATGCTTGTCAAGGCTCACTAAAGTTTACCTAAGTGTTGGTATAGATGGCTCATGATAGGGTTGATGAGGAGCATTATTTTGATGGGCTTCTTCATATGGATGATTAGGGTAATACTCCTATATATATGGATCATAAGGAACTTGCCAAGGTTTATCATAGCCTTGATAGAAATCTTAGTAGGTTTGATTGAGCTCATATGGATCATGGGGATCATACTAGGGTTGCTAATAAGGAGGTGAATAATAGGAATATTCACCATAGCTATTTATGTTAGCCTCATAAGTCAAGTAGGAGCTAATTAAAACTTCAAAGAGATAAACTTGGTTTGCTCATAACCAAGTACTTTGATTTGGAGTCATCAATGGTGCTAATACTTACTTTCAAAAGCAAATAATGATGATTAAGCACTTGGGCTACTTAAACCAGCTGATAGATGTTCAAAGTCACCATTGATGTTTGTTGAATGCCTCTAAATGCTGATATGTAGAAGAACAACATCAAAAATCCTTTTACTACTTTGGACCTTAGTCCCATTGGGCATGTTAGAACTATTATATCTTGGAATTTCACCCTTGTGAGAGAGTTCTTCAGGCTCTCTCACTTTCAACTACAAGCATGGGGACAACCTTAGGTTGTGGGTACCCTGTAGCGAGGTTAAACCTCTGGAGTAAGCCGGTTCATCTTTGATTCTCACCTAAACTAATGCTAAACTAATGATTCATAGGGAAAATGGTTAGAAATGGGATAAAGGCCCCTAAGGAAGCTAATCGGGTGATGCACAAATTGAAATGGACACTCATCTATGCTTGAACCCACACTAAATTAGTCATAAGACAACTATGGCTTGTACAATCTTGAGATCAAGTTAACACTCTAGAAGAGGTTCAGGTAAAACACTAATCTAGACCTATAAGAGCTTAAAAATACATTAAAGAGGCAAGCAAAAGGTTGATATACTAGGAATAATCTCCTTCATGAATCCATAAAGCACAAACATACCAAGGCATTGATCAATGATAAGAAATAGGCAAGGAAATCATCTTATTACATCAAGAGGTAGTTATTAAAATATCTTGATAGCATTTAGCCTAGTTGAATGAGCATGTTTTTGTAAATGTCCCAATGAGCAACTGTCTCCCATCAAGATGAAAAAAATCTAAAAAATTGAGGGGGAGGGTTTACAATGGTTTGGAAGCCCGTATATATAGAAGGGGACAAGGGAGAAAAGGGACTTACGTAGGAGAATATAAAAAGAGGAGAAAAATTCATTGATGACCAGAACCACTACCATTGTGATTGATTTGACCATAAAATGGACCACCCAAGATCGCTATAAAATCTCCTTGAGCCCTTCACATATTCAAGTCTTCCTCTTTGGAACTGAGCGAGCCATACTTAGCTACATGTCTCAACCATGTCTGAGTGTTTTTATCTTTACATTAAATATTTGAATGTTTTTTATTACTACTTAGACTATCCCAATCGGTCCTTACATGTTCATTGCTCCACCTAGATGTGTCCAATATTTATTTGACCCCTTGCATATCAGATTTGAAAGAAGTCCTTGCTGTCTGTTGATCTGTTGAGCTTGTTAAATGCACTTGTGCCACTTATCCTTAACTAATTGGCCTTTTGGATTCACTGACCATTGACCTTGATGTTCTTGGGCCTTTCTACTTGCTTTGGCCTATTTCGCCCTAGACTATTTTCTATAATTTTCCTCTCAGAACTTTCCATTGCTCACAACTTATTTCATATTTTTACTTTCAAATAATTTTCTCGAGTCTCTTTTGTTCTTTGCCTTGACTTCTTGTTGGTGCCCTTCAAATTTATTGCATTTGACCCCTTCAAAATTTATGTAAATCCCTTTGGATTTCTTGACTATCCCTTTTTGGCTAAGAAAAGGCCCTTTAGCCTTATGAACTGGTACCTTAAAATTTTCCTAAAAAGTGCCTTTAGTATTATGAGTGCTCTTCGGAGAAAGGTACTAACCCTTAAAAAATGTGCAAAAGGTCCTTCAAGTTTTTTGAAGAGGACCACTTTTGTTTATGAAAGAGTCCTTTAGGATTTATGCCTGGACCTCCTTCTTTCAAAAATGACCCTTGGAGAAGACTTTTCACTTTGAGAACCCGAGAAACACTTCTAAGACCAAATCAAGATTTCGATGTCACTACTTATTTTGGGTTTTTGACTGGTCACAACTTATTAAGTAATTAAGTAGTGCACCCCCAAAAACCTAAAAGACACTGCCCAAACTAAATCGGGCTTTCCAAACCTTCTTACTTGCTTCAAGGTTTCAACTGCTGATTACTTATAAAGTTTTTAAGTAGTGTTCCTTTGGAAACCCAAAGACTTCTTCTAAAAACCCAAAGTTGTCTGAACTTGCCACTTTTGCTTGAATTTCTACCTTCTCACACTTGGGCAAAATTTGGTATTTGGGCCAAAAATGGCCAACAAGACCATAATGGTCATGATATACACTCATCACAAAATATAGCTAAAATGATAAATCAACATGATTATAAAGTGACTTATACTTATAACTAACTCATAGCAGTGTGATTATGTAACCTAAACAATATCCTACTATCCCATTATAACATATATCTCAAAGCTTAGTCAAAATATAATGAAATTAGATGTGTCAACTATTAATATCCATTGATAGTCAAATAATTTGCTTAGTGAAGAATTGGGATGTAACATCCTTCCCCCCTAAATCTAGTCATTATTTCAGATGACTCTTAAAAAATATAAATTCTAAATTAAAAATGTTATTTCATAGAGAAATAACATAGTATAAAGTATCAAATCAAGTAAATAAATGTATAATTACCTATAAAACTCATCAAAGTTCCTTCAAGTTGTACTATTCTTAGAAAATTGATCCCATGAGGCCCTACTCTATGACATCCCCCAGTTATACAAACATGGTTTGCGAGTATTAATTTAATTTATTCTATCATGACCACCCCATGGTCTAGAACCATCAAATCAAGCCTATATACTATGGGATTGACCACTTTTGTTACTTTGAATGGTCCCACATATCTTAATGAAAGTTTCACTGACTTCCTAAGAACACATAAAATCATCATACAAGCTAAAACAAATGACTAGGGAGAGTTATAGAAAAATATTCTAGCCCCTCAACATATCTCTCTAACCTAGAGAATATTTTTCTCATTCTAGAGAAAAGTAATTAGGAAATCTGGAAAAAATGATATGCAAAAGTTAATACTATCGCTACCTCATGTAGCTCCTGATAAGTATAATATGTCAATATTGTCACTACTCCATGGATCTCCTGATAAGTATGATGATGTATATGAACTTAAAATACTACATTTCTAATGTATACAAAATTAATGAATACAATTTCCATTGTATACATGCGTATGGTCATACAATTAAATTTGACAAGTTTGTCTATCAATCCTAGATTCAATAAGTCTTTTTGTTAGATCCAAACTCAATAACTACCAAGTTAATATGAGGCTAAGTAGGATCCACTCCTATCACTTAATACTCACATTCTTAATTCATCATTCTTCCCTTAGGTCTCCATGACCTAATGATCTCCAAAAAGCGCACAAGGTTCAATGAACCACAAATCCATACTAACAAATCAGAGAAGCAATATTATATGCTAAATATTTCCAGATCTATCAACATACATACAAGAGAAATTATACAATTAGTCCATAATTTTATTAATTTGCCACAAGCCAAACATAACTAATATCATATTTCACAACTTAACCTATAGTGTTATATTCATAGTTAAGGGGAAAAAATGTTAAAAATTAACATAACATACAATATCCAAAGATCACACCATCATTACAACCTTATAAAGGAACAAGCTATATAATATCTCTCTGCTTGCTTTGCTAGAACTCAACAAATTAATAGTTTATCTCACCCTTTTGGACTACCAAGATGTCTCTCACATCTTATAGCCTACTTGTTCTCGGTGAAGGGTACATAAATATCATCAAAAAAACATGCTTTAATCCAAAAAGAGAACAATATCAATCTAGTCAAGGGTGAATAAGAACATAATAATTATAATCAACTTATAGTTCTTAATCTAGAATTTAATATATAGTTCAAGATTTGCCACTCCAAGTGGTCTAAAATCATAAGTTAGATAAAGTGGTAACTCTAAAGAGTCAGAAGTGAAAAGTAGAGAACTATCATCTTAAAAACTCTTACATACCCTCACAAGGTAAAAATAAAATAATGCAACTCATTGTTGCCAGATCACTACCTACTTACCAAATATGTAAGTATGGTATCACAATCTATTTCCATAACCAGGAGAGAAATATACTAACCACAAAGATGTATCAATCCATCCAATTCTAAAACTTCTCTATTAGTAAGAGAAGACACTTATCCCATGATCTCAAGGAAACAAGGTCAAAACAACATCAAGAAGAAAAAAGAATCCTCTCAGGAGCTTAAAATGATGTCAAAGGAAAATGAATGAGTGATAACTCACCTCCATTCCCACTATGAGAGATGACACCTCTTCCTAATCCACATAAACATAAGGGTTCCAAACCATTAATAAAATCCTAACACATTGGAGTCCTTAATTAATTAACTATCTACACTCTACTACAATAAACTTCTCACCGCCCTAGGTGGTACTAACTAAAAAAAATGGTCTTATAGGATTTTTCCATTTCTAGGGTTAGTGAACATAAGACACAAAAATTAAAGCACAAATTTTAAAGTGAGAAGTATTTTGTGCTTAATAGACACTCACAACATAAAACTTAAATGGTAAAGGTGATTTGATTACCAAGAATGCTATAATCATACTCGAGGTGTTCGATCTAAGTGATCAAACTATGATAGAAATCACTTGTTCATAACTCATGAACTATGTTATGTACTCACCTACCCAAACCTCATATACAACAATCACCATTAGGACACTCGATAAAACAACCCCTAAATAACTCAAAAGGGTATGAGTTATCTTAAGGGTACACATTCAATTTTCCCCACACACATTTTACGAATGTCTCATACTTACAATAGTCACCAAGCCATATAGGAAGATCTATCAAGTCTCAAAACTCCAATCATGGTGTAACATGGTTCTACACTGAGGCACCACAGATCCAAAGTACCCATGCAATACTTCATATTACTAGGTTTACACTGGTGGAAAAAAAAAAAAAATCTAATGGACTCTTTAGGTCCTAGACTTTGAGCCACACCTCTGATACCACATGTAACAACCTTGTTGGGATCAATAAGAAGTACGTGATTTTTTTTTAACTAGACACATAAAATAAAAATAGATTACACCATGAGAATCTATAGAGACCATATGAATTACATAAAGCGTGATAATAACAAACACGCATGTTACTTCACATATCACTAATCTCTAATATCATGAGAGCACATCATAATGCAAGTATAGAAAGTAACTATATTAACTCAACCACAACTGATATAAGTCTTCAACCATCGATGTCAATATACAACAACAAGTAATTACAACTCTAATGACAATATTCAATAATAAGTATAATAAAGTACAATGTACATATAAGATACATGGCTCCCCTGGAGCATAATTTTTGAACACAAGTATCTGTGGCAATCTCAAGTGTCATCTCAATAAGTATTATTATTATGGGGAGGGAGAGCATCATCTAAGTGCTTTTACACACCAACCATGGACCAATGATCCCCATTCCAATCCCATCAAGAAATTTCCCTCCCTTCATGGTTGAGTAGATAATGACGGTGTGGGAATCTAGAGAGACAAGTAAGTACCCATGTGTTATATGATTTATAAACTAAATATGCAGTGTATCATAAAAACTGTTATATTGTAAGATATTGCATAAACATATAAATCATACTCATAAAATGATAATGTCTCACTAAACATACTTTGGCCTAAAGTTTTATGAATAATAAATAATAATGATTTATAGATCAATCAAATTCATACACACCACTTGATTAGACTGTCTTCATCTGGCATTGTGATGCAAGAAAGGTAGTGAAGTCCATCTCACTCCTTAGTATCAATAATGTAGATTGGTCATATATAATTCAACCATAGAATTTATTTAATTTACATTCTACTAGCAAACACATCATATAACATGCTAAACATAGGTGTAACAAAAACATACATTTATTCCATCAAATGTATGAATGAATCTTACATTACTTTCTATCTCATATTAGAAATAATGACTATAGTTTGTATCATCCAGATAAATACATATTTAACTATAAATTTTCACTACCATAATTAGTTTCCAAACATACTACACCCTGTGATAACCCATATTATCATAGTCTAGTATTCTAAGACATAACTACTAGTTTTCTACATTCAATCATATAAAGTAGTCTTAAATACATGGAAACATAAGCTTCTATTCAAGTAACCATATATAATGAAATAATTCATAGTTCCTATGGAACACAATAATATACTATCATATCATTTTTTAAACTCTTGAGCTTGCATGCACACATATATAAAGTCCTACTAACTATTATAAAACATATTATTCATAGTAATAGTTAACATGTATACATTAAATCAGTCAAATGTAGGTGAGAGTCTAGACATAAAAAATACAGTATATACCATATGGGTATAACATACTCTATGATACTAGAGTACTCTATGATATCCCATACTATCATAGTTCACAACTATATAAATACACATAACCAAGCTTACGATTTCAAAATTAATTGATCCACATACTTAATAACCATCAAGCAAGTACAAGATTATACCACCCAAGTATATTCTAGGTTTAAATTACATATTAGCATTGAAATAAATATAACTAATTAACATGCATCATGATGCACCATTATATGTTAAATATAACCAAACATTTATACATATTAACACCCCTATAATATGTACTACATGCAAGTATTCAATATTTAATTCTAACAGTCTATCAATCATTGTAGAGAAATAGAGAACTCAAAAAATAGTTATGATCTTTTATTTCAACAATTTATATTTATTTTAGGAGATTGTCCAAAAGGTTATAGTTTTTTATTCTTAAGAAACTTAATGACTTACTCAGATCATCCATTGAACTATAGGTACAATCCCTATACATGAGCACTTGTACATCATAATATGCACCTCATATAAGTACTCTAATGTTATACAATTACTAAACCATGGTTCACTATACTTTTTAATCAAGAGCTTCTTATAGTCATTTATGACTCCAAATGAGGAGCTCAAATTACATAGCTTCTTTCAAGACAATGAAGACCTATGCTGAGCTATGAAAATGCATCTATCATTAAATGCTAGATTAGGAGCTTAAGAATTTATTGGACATAGATTCACAACTCTCAGTTCCCTATGACCAATTTTTATATGTACTCAAAGGTTCCTTAGGTGGTAATGTTGCCTATAAATACATACAACTATGGTTTAAAAATGTCATTTATCTCATAATCCATGTCGTACGTTGAGTGAATATGATTCCTATTTATAATCTAAACTAAAACATATGATCAAGATCCTGTACAATAATGTTAGTAAGCATATAAAACATATATCTCTATTAAAAAAAATTCTATATTTTATAATCACTTGAGTAACTATAGTTAGAGGAGCACACTCCTTCATTCTAGCATAAGCTAGTAAACAATAGTATGCATATGTTTATTTTCCATAATCATTAATACGTAGATTTATATGGTTTTACATTTGTACAACATGTTTTGTACTCTAAATTATATAATAAGTGTACCATGTATTATCACCAAATAATGAAATACCATGTTTTATATTCCACAAGCTTAGTGAATACTATTCTTATGACTCTGATAAGTTATAACTATGGTCTTTTAATTGGAGTACCATATTTTATATATCCTACAAAAGGATCAATTCCATTGATCAATAATTATAAATCCCATTCAAGTTTTAATATGAACTCGTATCTAAGCTCATATACAATCCAACATTTATATAGGGTCTTGATTCTTTCTCATGGGTTTAGTATTTCCCAACGCATTAATTAACCCATGTTAACTATATAAACATCTAAACATATAAATTTATTATATAAATATACCTTGGTTTATATTATCAAGGAACACTAAAGTAATGTCTTAACTCCCTCAAATATTAATCACATTCATCTTTAAATTTTATTTATCATCTTAATAAGACAAACTAGATTGTCATTTAGATCCCTATTTTTATGACCGATTTGTTTATTTAAATCCAATTTTGTATTCCTTTGGATACACATAAATACCATACTTAGCGTCTGATCTTTTTTTTGTAATTTATATAGGCCAAGGGTTTCAAATCTTCTACTTATTACAATGATCTTGGTATAAATATAAACATGCTCAAGACTTTTAAAAACATAACCAGTCCTTATATATATATATATATATATATATATATATATATATATAACAAGGTATATGTATAGATTCTAACTTTAGCAAACTTGTTTTCTTAATAAATTTATTGTGTTTTGGACTCCAACGATGCTAAAATATTTTTAAAATTAATAAAGCTCAACTTTATACTAGCAAATTTATATAAACATGCAGTTGTGTAAAGGAAAAAATCAATGATTCACTTATGTAGTATTTAATTTTACTTTCTTAAAATACAATGATGCCAAAGTCTAAAAGTGTGATAAATCAATACCACTTAATAGACTTATACCTGTAGCTCAAAGTCTTAATATTAATGAGTATTAATTATCATAGTCATATTCTATTAGTGGATGTAAGTATCAAAGCTTTATTATCAATTATAGTTATAAAGTGATAGGAGTAGTATTTAAAATACAACACCAAAGTTTGAAAGCATGAAAATATCCATAGATAGGAGGTGGTATAAATACAACTTATGTATTTAGCTCTGATACTTCATGTCAATTATTTATATATACAAAATAATAAAATGTGATAAATCATTCCACTGCTATGTCAATATAGTGACTCAATAGGCCTCCACACTTATTTATCATTCACTTAGAATTAAAAAATATAGATATAATTTAAACCCTATTATTATAAATAACTATTCTAACAATTTCAAAGCATACAAAATATAGAAACATAAACACGTAACACTTAAGTTATAAACTTCAGAGACCCTACCTAGAATTAGGATTATAGCAATGATTTATATTGGCTATGACTACTTCAACAATCCTCTAAGTTTGGGAAATTCATAAATTGGGTTACATACAATTATAGTGACTCCCTATAATGTTGGTTCAGCTACTAATAAATATATGGTGCTATGTTATCCATTATTTTTTTTTCTAGCAATCTAATTAAATACCCAATAAATTGTTTAAAATATACACACAATAACTAATATGACATAGGTTGGAAAAATATTATATATACATGAGTTTATTCAACAACTTAATTTTTTTTTGATTTGCATAGCAGAGGGAGGCATTTAATACATAGTAATGTATATATATTATGAACATTATCACTCCAAAATTTCCATGATCTTGTATTAAAATGGAAGACATTGCCTACCTGGTAATTAGAGCAAAAAATATTCTTTTGTGCTTCTCCTTTCCCTCCTCCTGGCTATGCTACACCTTCCTCTCCAACCTTTTTCCAAAACACTTATGTTGTCCTTCTTTCTTAATTTTTTCTTTATATGAATAGGCGTAGTCTTTTCTTTAAATATTTTTTTATTGTTTTCTTTATTTTTGTTATGTTTCTAAAATATTTAATTCTTTTTTATTTTCTAATTTTAGTCTCTATATTTATTTTTATTTTTTATTGTCTTTTACTTGATTTTCCCCTTTTAATGATAATTTATAATTTCCATTTATTTCAAAAATAAATAGATAAAATCCATAATTTAATAATTTATTTAATATCTCTTATTATCATAAGTTTTAATTATAATTAATAATTCTAGATTTTAAATTTAATCATGCTAGTAAGGTTTTCACTAGCTTTAATGACAACCATACCAGATACACAAAAATAATTTATTACATTATTCAACCAAAGAAATTGACTTATAAATCAAATATAAATAAACACACCATGAGAAAAATATTTTTAATGCATTTTACCATGTGCTAACTACTATGGTGTGTGTAGGGTTCTCAACAGTTCTTTATTGTTTTTCAACGTCTCCATCTATGTCACCCTCTCTGATGATTCTCTCCCTCCAGCACAGTCTGAGGGATGGGTTATCCTACATCAACCTCATAATAAAATAGATAGTTAGACCATAAAAATTATGATATATACTCATCATAAAATGTAACTAAAATGATAAATCAACATGATCATAAAGTGACATATACTTACAACTAATTCATAACAGTGTGATCATGTAATTTGAGAAATAACCTACTATCCCATAATAACATATATCTCAAAGCTTATTCAAAATATAACTAAATCATATGTGTCAACTATAAATATCCATGGATAGTCAAATAGTTTGCTTAGCGAGGAATCGGGATGTAACATAATTTTACTTGTAAACATTTTCTCTTGTTTAGAAAAAAAATTCAAAAGAGGGATAAAAAAGAACATTTGGCACTTCATTTTCAATATCATGAGTGGTGGTGGGGGGTACAAGTGTCACTTTCATTTTTACTTAGCAAAGGAAGAGAGAATGGAATGCTACTTTTGATTTTCTTAGATTTATATGGCTTGACCTTTAAATGATATACATCAAGTGAAGTTTGAACTTTTTGTGTCCCCAAACAATGCAAGTTTTGTAAGTGTTTCCTTAGGATGTTCATTAACACTCTCATTTTTAATTTCAAGGAAGAAAGGGTGAGAGGTAAGGCATGGATTTTTATTATTAATACTGGAGGGAAAGAACAACTTGGATTAGGTGTGTTTACATCATGCAAAGAAGACATGGGATTTTCAACACTAGTATTATTTGGAGGTGAAGGCACACACTTGATTTCATAAATATTTTAATTATGAGATCCATTGGAGGAACATTCAACCTCCTTGACTTTGTTAATATTATAAGGGGGATAGTCACATTAGATTGTTAAAATAATCAAAGAAGGTGGAGATGCAATAACTAGATTTTCAAAAATAGGAATAATATCATTTTGCATGTTTGTTAGTTCTTGAGAATCCTCATGATTGGAAATCAAAGGAGGAGGAGAATGAGGTTCAACATAGCCAAGAGAAATATCATTACATTCATATCCATAAGAAGAAATATCATCATCACTAGCTTGGTCATTTAAATTTTCTTTTGCATTATTTGTTCTTTCATTATCATAGTTATAAGGAAAGGCAGGTGTTTGAGCCCATTTTTGATGTTCCATAAGATCCTCATATAAAATACATTGATCATCAGGTGCATTAAAAAAACTATTAAAAGGATGAAGTTTTTTTGGTTGCAGGTCCTTCGGATGGCCATAAAGTAGGGAATCCATAAGGAGTTGAGCCTATAAGAAAATTTTGAAAAGCACAACTAGGAGAGCCAAAGCAATAATAATATTTAACATTCCTAAACTAAACACACATAATCACAAATCAAATCTAAAAAATAAAATATATAAAGCAAAAATGAAATTTGAATGAAGGTAAAAACCCTAATATAAAAATTAGGGTTTTGGTTCAATAAACATAGGTCATGTTCATCAAATGTTTTATAAGCTTTAGGAGTTTTACAAGATAATAACCTAAAAAATAAATTTGTTTGAAAGGAATAACAATATTCAAATTTACATTAAAATATAGTCAACAATACATAATTAACTAATCTAGCATAAAATATAGTAAGTACAAAGTAACTAAGGAATAAAAAGAGTGTACCTTATTTAATGTTCTATTTTGGATCATGGAAATGGTTAAGACTCATCATAAAGCTATGTTGGAGATATGGATTTTGTTCATTTTGAGTTTTGATTATTTTTTACCTTCATACAGTTACACCGATATAGGATAATAATGTCAACACTTATGTCTATATTCGATGCTAGTGTCTAGTGAGAGATATACATATGAGTGACCTCAAATTCAGATCAGACTTCTATTGCCCCATGTGTAATCATTTTATGTCTTAACTTATGCTCTCCTATGTGCTAGATCAATATAATAAGCAAAACCCTAGTTCTTTGACATTATACCTCTTGTAACTTTGTAAAAAGAGGTTAGTAATGTGAGTCGAGCTACCCCTAAAAACCCTATTATTATTAAGTGCTACCTACATAGCCAATACTTCTAAGAGGGCCCTAGGATCACTTGTAGTTCTCCCTCTTATGCATGTGTGTGGAATTTTAATAGTATGACTATATGCTCTTTCTCCTAATAACCCTTAGTACAAGTGATATAATAGTATATTTGACCTTTTGAATGCTTCAAATATTTACAATAGTGTTGTAGTGCAATTTGATAGCTTAAAATATATAACACTTTCTTATTATAGAGTTGCCTTATCAAATTGGAAGGTGTGTTAATTAGACCATAACCTTTGTATACATACAAAACTTTTGACTTTGAATTAGAACCTAGTGTTGCATGAAAAACTGACCATAAGATGGGCAAAGAGGGATAACAAAATGGTCACAACATGAAAGATACAATACAAATATAAAAAGATAAGGCCAGATAGTTCCGTCGATCCTAGACACTAATGTTGATGCTAATGTTCAAGATGGATGCAAGTGTCCAGGGGATAAAACATTCAAAAAACAAGCACAATAGGTAAGGTTCTCTCATATACACTAGATGACGATAAACAAACATATCACATAGGCCCAAGGGGTAGGTAAATCAAGTGAAAAATGATGTAACCGAAGAGGCCCATGAGAAACCACATCACTAGATATCTAATTATTAGTAAAGAGATATATACATACAAGAAGACTGGCAATATGTGTACTTGTACCAAAATGAGTGTCTACACTTAGTGCACCTCAAGGAGCACTTAAGTCTTTGGGCTTAAGTGATATGTTGACATTGTAAGTGTAACATGTTTATTTATTATGAATGAACTAGTCTATTGTTTTACTCTATTTTTGATAAAAATAAATAAAATATAGTGTTCTAATAGGTTTACAACTAAAGTATATCATAATGTTAAAGATATGAAATAATTAACAATTATGATTTTGACAAATGTTAAATATGGAAAACTACTATTTTTGGAAAAAACCGAGAATAAAATAATTTGGCTCAAACTAGAATTTATGTCGACTAATTTGAATGCCTAAAAGTGGAATTCAGTAAAATAGGTGATTGTGCATGTTTAGGATTAGGAACTTAATCTAAAACCACTTTTAGATGGTTCTACTGTAAATGGACAGTGGTGCAGGTTGTTTATGTTCATTGACTATGGACTTGTCCCAGTTGACAATATTTAATGACTAATAGAAAAATATAGAAAGAAACATAATTCTGATATGACATATCAATAACAAAAACATAAAAATACTTCTAGATAAAGTTAGTGCAAGATTTTTCCTATTTATGGTTTTACTTACATAACTGTTAGTCAACTTATTTAGGGTTATTATGGTCATTAAGGGAAATTAAACTTAATATGTTTTCTAGTAATAAGCAGAGTTGTTACCTTTTTGGTGACCTAATCTCTTACTATATAATGTAATTCGTTTGTACTTTTTGTCTAATGAACTAATATGAAGCTCACTTTTACTTTATATTGTTCTCACCTACTCCTAGGGGTTTTGTGCAATCTTGGACGTTTAGATATATTGGAGCAATTTGACATGGTATCAGAGATTTGATTTGAAGGTCATTTTGTCATTTATGAAATCCTCAGTGAGATCTTTCTTGTTAGCATCCTTGCTGGTTTCCTTGATTTTTGGTGGTTTCACAGGTTTAGTGGGATTTTGTGAAAATCTATTGAAACTATATAGCTAAATTCTCAAATTGCAAAAAGAATAACACCATCATATCTAGAAGGAATAAAAAACCTAAAATTGACTATCAACATGACCTAGATTTGTGACAACTATTTTTGGCATTTCAAGAGGGTTTCAGGGGGTTTTCAGTGATTTTGCCCATATTTATATAGTGAAGTTTTCAAATCAAGAAATAATTTCAAGGTTTTTATAGTTTTTTCAAGTTCTCAAATAGGTCTTTACTAGGTTTTGGAGGAACCATAAAATTTGACAGAGTTTCTAACCCTTACAAGTATTTTTGATGATTATTGGTATTGGTTGGACTTTTAGTGGTGGGAAAAAAGCTTGGGCAAACATTTAAACCTTGGTTTACTTTTATCCCTCTATCTATAAGCTCTTTATAACCTAATGGCCCTATCTACAACATCACCAAAACTTGATTCCCATGCTTACAACATTGCTAGAACCTGACGCACTTGTTTACAACATTATCAAAACATGATGCTTTTACCTGCACACCTGTCATATACTACACCACTATGTACACCCACATTAAATATTGAGACCTATATGCATTCACATAGTGCAATTCAACCCCTGTCTAACCACTTTATAGACTCTGACCATCTTTTTTGCATGTTACAACATCAAGGGAGTCATCAAATCTAATTAAATGAAAATTTCTACTATTCATTTTAAATTTGGAGGCATTTTGGGAGTGATGTGAAAGGAGAGGGGGGAACACTCACACAATGTATTATCCCCTTGGCCATATGGTATGGTCACATGGAGGGGGTTTAAATATTGATCCTATTGGTGGAGGCTTAACCTTATCACCCAACCAATTCTCCCATCAAACTAAATATTTTCAAATTTATGTTGGGTGGAGATTTTATATGCAAGCTCAAATCTTAAAATGACTATAACTTTTGATCAATAATTCTTTTAAGTGTTGTCTTCTTTAAAAGTGTCTATTTTTTATGCTATACACATTGGTGACCTTTTTAGGCCTTCTACAACTACTTTTATTCACAAATTTTACCTCTTATATGTATTATCGATAGAGCTTGATGTCCCTCCATTTCTTTTATACACACCCATAATTTGTTCAAGATGCATTCAACATTATGGGGGGGGGGGGGCGGGGGCGGGGGAGGTCACTACTGATAATTTTGATGGGGTATTGTGTGGTGTTGTGAATTCTTCATGTCATTTCTATATATTCTCATTTTATGCATTGTGTTGATTCCTACACTTATTGCTCATTTGAATGCATTCTCATTATGCCTGATGTCTTCTTCATGAGTTTTCATTATTCTTATAACTATAAGATCATTGCATTTGTTTTGTTTAGTTTTACAGTTCTTTGGTGTCTTTTCTTAGTCATGTCGCTTTCACTTGAGAGATACCTAAAGAGAATTATGCTTTTTGGCATGATTATATGGAACAATTAATCACAAAAAAAGAAATAATTATATTCCATTCCTATATGGATAGATTCCTACTCCCATTAATTCTAAAAAGTACATTAAGTGGGCTTACACTTATGGCAAGGTTCGTGGTACCTTGTAATTGCACATTTCATGGGATCTACATCAGCATGTGCAGCTCACCATTTGTCCCAATACTATTTAGAGCATCCTTTAGTCTTTTTTTCAGAGATCCTACTGAGATTTATATTACTCTTAATCCTCTTCCTATTATCTCTTTGGAGACTATTGTACTCTCTCCTCTTACACTTATTTCATGTGATGACATATCCATGGTGGATAGTGCTCTTCCTTCTATTGGGAAACCACTACAGAATGATATTCTATTAGACTTTATCTACCCCATTGCAAATTCTACTTCAGTTTCTATACATGATGTTGTTATTCTAGAGCCATCATAGATTGGTACTTTGGAGGACTATACTATTTCTATTAAGAGTACACCTTGTGAGAGCATAGATGATTATTATCTTCATATGGATATTTAGTATGTTGATATGTGTGCTTTATCTAAAGTCTTTTTTCCAATTTTAAGAGTTATCGAACCATGCTCCACACTTCACATGGACATTCCTTCAACAAATGTTTCATGCCATTATTTTGATAGGTTCACTTCAGTGGTATTACCTTTAGTGTTTGTGCACAATCTTGCTAGATCTATGCCATACTTCTATTTTTGACCATACTTAAAGATCTTTGTACTGCTACTTCCTTCATTTTCCATTGTGGAATGGGCAAAATTTTAGTACATTATTAGTATTCTTCATTTAGAAAAAGAAATAAATATTTTTTGATGCAGATGGAACTTCTTAATACTTTAGGTAGAGGATCTCATCAGTGACATTTATCATTCTTAGAGCTCTATTGTAAGCAACTTAAAAATCTTCTATGGATATTTCTTAGCTCTTCTCTCTATGTTCTTTGTTTCTCTCACTTGTGGATGCATTTTTGATTATGCCCAATGTCCTTAGAACATGCACTATCTCTTCTTTGCTCTCTTTTAAATAAGAATTTTTTTCCTACAGGGTTTCTCCTTTTCTCTACCTTATGAGAGTTGTATTGTGCTTGGGTACCTCATTAGGCCTAATTTCTAGTACCCGATTCTTTTATCCACCTAAGCTAGGCTTTAGTGGGGGTGTTAATGTATGCTTTTTCTTAATTATGGTTTTACCTATGTGGTTTTTAATTAACTTAATTAGCATTGTTAAGGTCATTAGGAGAAATACAATTAATGTTTTTTCTAATAGTGAGTTGAGTTGTTACCTCCTTTGTAATTTTTGGTGACCTAATGTCTCACTATATAATGTAACTCCTTTATACTTTTTGGATAATGGACTAATATAAAACTCATTTTTTCTTTGCATTACTCTCACCTAATCCTAAGGTTTTCATGAAATCTTGGACATTCAAAGATATTGAAGTAATCTAACAAACAAGACCACTATATGAGCACATGTCACTCAATTTCATTAATAGTAGACTTTTCATGTTTGACTACGATGAAAAACTAATCATCATGCCTTACGTGCCTTTGTTTATTAACATAAGTTAAATTATGCCATGAATAATTTGTTATTTATTTTATTTTGTATTTAAAACTTTAAAAGTACTTTGATAGTTTAAAAACTTGTAAAAAATAAGGGAGTGAAATGGGTTCAGATTACCTCAATCAACCCCTTGGTGATTGACCATTGCCTATGTATCTAACACTCTAAGGAGGAAAATCAAGCCCATATAGTTCTCCCATTCAGGGTGATTATGCAATTATTCTCCTTAGCTATGTGTGTGTATCTATAAAATGGATTTTATATTGATAATGATAGTTCTTGACTCACTTTAGAATGCTCTTGACTTGTCTTATGGCCTCCCCTTGTAAGTGATCTTGAATTTGGAAAGAATAGGACAAATTTTCTCAATGTGTAATAGTGTGAAAGCTTGAAACAAGTGAATAATAAGTGGTCTTCATGAATGACCTTTGATATGTATTTATAGGCAAACCTTTAGATAATTCCCTTTAGTCGACCTAATAAAACATACAAGAAAACCCAAAAGAATTATTTGAATTTTAAAAACTAGCTATTATTTGGTACAGGACATGGCTAACCCAGGTGGATAAGATTTCCACAACTATCACACTCTTATCTACTTAGGGAAAAAAATTCTTGAACGATCAAGGATGTTTTAAGCCCATGTAGTTCTCCCACCTAGGGTGATTGTGCAATTATAATCCTTGGCTATGTGTATGTAGCCATAAAATAGATTTGATATTGACAATGATATCTCTTGACTCAATTTAGAATGCTCTTGACTTAGCTTATGATTGTCCCTTGTAAGTGATCTTGAATTTGTAAATAACATGGAAAATTTGTTCAATATGCAATAGTGTGAAAGCTTAAACTGAGTGAATAAAAAGTGGTCTTGATGAATGACCTTTGATATGTATTTATAGGCAAACCTTTTGATAATTCCCTTTAGTCAATTTAATGAAACATGTAAGAAGACCCAACATAATTATTTGAATTAAAAAACTAGCTATTATTTGGCACAATATGTAACTAACCCAACTATACAAGAGCGTAATGCCTATCGCACTCTTGTTCACTTAGGGTAGACTTGTCTTAAAAGATCAGGGATGCTTGTCCTGAGTGGGGGATAGTTTGAGGGTGATTTTAAGTATTTTAAGAATTAGACATTGAAAACTTTGTGTAGCAGTGATGAAAAATAAAGGGTTGAGTCTGCATATGGATAAAAGGCTTAAAGGAATGATGGATAAGTGTCATATATTTGGTTGCAAATCATGTAGTTTAGAATGTGTTAAGATTTAACGTTATCAAGTACTTATGACCATATTCATGTGTCTAGATTCTCCCTCCCCCTTTATTCTAGTATTAAAATTTTTAGATTAAAAGAGAGAATTGAACCTAAGTGTGTATAACACTCTTTGTTTTTGAGAGGATACTTCAATTGTGCAAGGCATTAAAATTTAAAAAACCTTATAACAACACATGAGCTAGTCATTTATCCAATTTACAATTTGAAAAACCTAGACTTTGAAAATTGAAATTTTGAAAAGAGAGCAAGGAAGGAGTACACCTATATGGAGATGAAACCAAATTGCTATGTAACTTGAAACTGATGATGATGAACTGCACCCCAATGTTGAAGCACTTGTAGATTTTGAACCAATGGTGAATTAAGAGTGATCAGGTCCCAAATTTAAATAAATAATCAAGTCCTTGAGTTATAAATATGCATTATTCTAACTCTCATGAATGAGGAGTGGTACCCAATGTAATAATATAAAAGGGTGGAACCAAGATGGGTTCACTAAAAGTAACGTTAAGGTCATGAGTGTCACTAGACTTAAATAGACATCACCCATAATAGAAAATGGAATAACACAAAGGGTTCACTATAAGTAATGTCATGGTCATTAAAATTTTCTAAACCTCAACATACATTACCTTCAATAGATGTGAATCACACCACTGTAGATGGACCTAGGTTCTATTTTCATGATCAAAAAATAATGGAGAATATTCATGCCCCCATCATGACTACATTGCTCATAAATTTGAATTGAAATGAATATTTTTTCCTTTAAAATTATAACTTTGAACTTTGAAAATGTACATGAACAAGTATCAAGCCTCTTTGAACTTTGAAATTGTGACTTTGAACATTGAAAATGTGTGTACGAGCATAAACAAACATCATACCCCCAAAATTTGTGCCAAATGATATAAAATGTTATGCATCTATATGCTTAATTATAACCATATTTTCAACTTGTAACTTTGATTGTGTTATTATTTTGCATATGCATCTAAGTGTGTATAAATATGTACTTTGAGTCTTTGAAAAGTGAGTGCATATGCATGTCATATGCCCTAAACATCATTTCAATATTTGTCATGTGTTTGATTTCTAAATTATTTTAAATATTTTAAAACTTGTACTTTGTAGTTTTTAAACATGTACTATCTTAAATCTTAATTTTGTCTATTCATGGAGGCTTGGATTTATAAGATAATCCCAATATGATAACCCCATTTTGAGATGAGGGATGTAGTCTGTAAATCACTCGCCTCAAAATAAAGAGTTAATTATATCATGCAATAAAGATGTAATCATGTGTAATTATGTCACATGTGAAGAACATGTCATCATATAAATATAATTGTCATTGAAGCATGTATATAACATATTGAATTTAATATATAAGTGTCATATCTACATATAATTAGTAGTGAAGCATGTAATAAAGTAACCATCTCTGAAGTAGACTATGCAATAAAAGTGCATGATTTGTATCATGACATCAATAATCAAGATCAATAATCACAATAGGCACATCATACAATATCATACAATGCCATATTATAAGGCCAAGGGATGTAAATAATGGACATGAATATGTCTCTACCTTTAAGGCTAAAAGTCACATGCAAAGACCATTAAGAATATCACAAATAAGAGACATGTTCAAATGTTCAAGGGATACGAGTAATGGACATGTTCAAATGTTGCACATACCAAGCATAATTTTAAATAAATGTTCAATCAAATTTTTCACATAAAGGCCAAGGGCCACACACAATAAGCAAACAATGTCCGGCCTATTATTCAAGAAAGTAAACAACAACAACAAAAACATAGAAAAAGTGAAAACTAATCTATTCCATCCATAAGTATCAATGTCACATTATATACAAGTGGTATATCCATGTATCACTATGTAAAATATGAGAAAATTATAAGACATTTGTAAGACGTGTAGCTTAATATGGTAGAAATGTCATAGAAAGATATAACCTATAGAATTAGATGCCCCCAACATAGGTGTGGCCACTTGGTAGAAGGGAGCACAAAATGTAAGAGTCCATGAAAAATGTATATATTACACCACACTCATATACCTCATGAAATACATGCATTTGAAAAAGAATATGTTATCTACCAAATATGTAGTGAATAACATATGTAACGAAGTAAACTAGTATCACATGTCATGCTTAGGTCATAGGTGTGGCCACTTGGTAGAAGGGAGTACAACATGTAAGAATCCAAGTAAAATGTATATATTACACCACACTCATATACCTCATGAAATACATGTGTTTGAAAAAGAATATGTTATCTACCAAATATGTAGTGAATAACATATGTAAAGAAGTAAACTAGTATCACATGTCATGCTTAGGTCCTATTTTTTTAGAATATTTTGAATGTTTTTGTATTTTTTAATATTTTATTTTATTTATTTTATTTGAAAGATTTGATTTTTTATATGTTTGAAATATTTGAAAGGAACTAACCTATGATCTCATCAATGAGAGGACTATAGTGCATGTTTCAATATTAAGTGTTGAAGATGACTTTTTCATGAGTAAAAAATCATATAATTAGATATATCTAAATATGAAAAGGCATCAAGTGTTAAAATATAACTATCTTGATCACTACTCATATAATATTTTATTGTATGTGTTGGTGGAGTTTGTTATATTGTATGAGAAAGTCTCATTGCTTGTGTTCATTGTGGAACACACTGAACTTCCTAAGGTGCTACCTTAGGATGTAGTGTGAAAGATTTACATTTATTTGAACCTTGAATAACTCTCTAATATAAAGCTTGTTATTTAGGATGATGTATAATTTTTTCTTTAAACTGACTAAATAAAAATATTTTGTATAGGTGCAATAATTGATTATGCACTATGATTTTGAATGGGTGCATTGACTATATTTGTGTTATGCTTTTAAATACCTTCCATTGTTATTTTTATATTGTGCTCTTTAATAGGTCCTATAACCAATTTTGGTGGTGTTGGAAGGTAGGGGGGGAGAATGAGTTATCACCGAATATAAATGGTGTAATAGACTATAAAAGTGGTATTTGAGTGTTAAGAGTTCTACTTGAGACTAAATATCCTTAGCTTAGCCCTAAACCTATCCTAGAGCCTATTATCACACTTATCCAACATTTGTGTGGGATATAAACAATTCTAATCATCCCTAAAGCAGTCCTAGACCCTCATTTCCTGATCCTCGCCCTTTATGCTTATTGTATTGCCACTTGGACACTAGTTCCATAGTAAGGACACTAGTGCCACATGGTGTCAGTGTCCCAAAAATGGTGTTAATGTCCTTTCTGACTCTTTTCCCCAAATGCATATCTTTTTAAAACTAGAACATCTTAGGGTTGCCTAGACCTATATTATCACTTGAACAAACATCAAAATAGTGTAAATACATGAATTTTATCCCTCTAACCATTAAATATAAATTAGATGCAAAATACACATTCAAACTCAGAACAAGTTGTGCATAATTAAGGTTATCAAACTCTGTTTTGCCCTACTTTTGCATACTACTATCTATAACATCCCTAAGCTTAGATTACCCATATTTAGAGTCTCAAGCACATTCAAGGAACTCAAGGCCACTATCATACTTGCTTCACTTACACTTGTACCATCACTTAGGTGAGGATGACTACATTAAGCTTGATCCCTCTTTAGAGTATTGGTATGTAGTCAACTCTCATCATAGTGGGGTGTTGAGGATGTCCAACCTACCCACTAATAAACACACTTTTTAGCTTGTGTCAACTAGATACTCTAGCCACATGGAGGATTAGGGTTTATTCATAAAATCAATTAAAATAGGCAATCTACAAAGTTTCAATACTTGTGCATGTAAGAACACAACTCAGAGATCTAGACACAAGTACACCCAAAAACTCAGGGCAGTCTTATACATAAGACTTTATTGCCAATATCAAGACACTACCACCACATTTCCAATAATGGTTCTACTATCCAATTAGGTCACTACTGTCCTAGAAGGTTTTTAACACTGGGATCCTATTTGTGACACTCAAACCAACTTTTACTTTAGTTTTCATTCTCCAAATCATCCATCTCATGTGTTTTCTAGCTAAGCTCTTACTTACATTATTTATTACTATTTTTAGAAATGTCAAAGTTAGTCAATTCTATAAAAAATTAGTGCATATATTTATTGCATATCGATACCCTAATTTAGTCTACTCAAATCTTTAACAAATATAGGATTTACACTTGTTAAGTACTAAAAGGTTAGAACATTTGGTGAACCCAACTTACTTCGAACATTGCTCAAACCCTAACCGTAGATGTTCCTAAGGTTTGTATCATTTATTTTCCTATTTTCATTAGTTTTTTTAAGTTTTTCAAATTTCATACATTTTTTTATAGTAGACCTATTTCAATTTTTTTTACTATATGCCATACAAAAAAGTGATCTCTCTTCCATTAAGACGAAGTGTTAGGCTAGGTGGTAATCCTATTGAGCATATTTAGATTCCTTCTATTCGAGATTATACCATGAACAAGGGACCAGTTTTAACTCCAATCATTGATCCTTCACACCATAATTATGTGGATTTCAATGATAATTCATCTAAAGATGAGTAATATAATCAAGCTCAAGATGATATACAAGTTGGAATCAAGATACTCTCCCTCCACTTAATAATGAAAACCTAATTATCAATAAATATCACATCCTATAGAGATTCAGAGATAGACTTTGGGGATTACCCTTTGATCATGCATATATTTTACAAGCCATAATAGAAATAAAGAATAAATCAAATAATGGTCAATCTTCAACTCCCCTAGTTAATAAATTTGTTACACCTACATTGGGGTCAACTCAGCTAGCACAAAAACCAATTATAACTCAACAACCTTTAGTGATAATTACACCTCCTATGTCTAGTTCCTCCACTCCAGATGTATAATCCCTTATGGATAAGGTTCATACTCTATAGGTTAAGGTGTTATATCTTAAGAAGGGAGCCACTCGGCCATCACATGCCTTAGATTATAATGCTCTTTTGCATACAACTTTGACACATCACATAGTGGTAACTTATTTTCCATCTAGATTCATGGAACCTAAGCTTACATTGTATGATTGTAAGGGTGACCTAGAGCACCATCTCTGAGATTTTCATGTAACATGTTTAGACTATGTGTCCAATGATTGGGTCCTTACTAATTTATTCCCATGTAGTTTAAAGGTTTATGCCTTACAATGGTTTTATAATCTATTGAATCAATGTATCAACACATTCAATCCTTTGGTAGACATGTTTTTAACACACTTTTTAATAAACATCAGTAACAAGATCTCCTATGCTCAAGTTGCACAACTGAAACAAAAATAAAATGAACCTATTGTAGAATAAATATTATGATGCAAGATTATATTAGCTAAATTAATTATCCCTATGGTAGACAAAGAACTTCAAGATATATTCAAATATAGTCTTATACTAACATTACATGAAACTATCTTGTTTAAGAAGTTTTCAACCTTCACAATTTTATGCCACATAGTAAAAGAAAGAGAAGTCAAGCTTCTTTCTATGGGAAAACTAAAATACACTAGTGGATCAGAATCAATTACTAAGATTTATAGTAAGCCTCCATACAAGGTAAGGGCCACTAAAAAAAAGAGTGATCAAAAGGCCATAGTTAATGTAGATATAAAGCCATCTCCTCACTTGGTTTTATCAACTCCTCCACATAGAGTTTTCACTAACCTTCTAGAACTATCAACATGTGTTTTAAAGTTGCTCTTGGAATGCAATGTAATATCTCTCCCTCCCATCAAAGAGGTTGATATGACACAACCTCTTCTAAGAAAATGTGATTCCAATGAATTTTGTGAATATCAAAGAGCACTAGGCCATATAATAAATAAATTTGATTGAAGCTAAAATTATTGATGTGGGCACACTCACAAAAACACCTGAAGTACAACAAATAGAAGATAAGACATTAAAAATATTCTCAGATCTATTTCTAAAGCACACAAAAAATGAGGTAAGGAACACTTCAAGTGTTCACTACACATATTAGGTACATCCACTATTTTAGATAATTTTAGCTTATATTTCAAAAGGAAGAAGAAGAAACTAGATATGGGTATGGTATAAAAACTTGTTTGGTTATGCGTGTATTAAATCAGATGATTATGGAGAACTCTTCTTTGGCTTGGGAGGAATGACTTGTAAATAAGACATAACTAAAGAAAATGGTTGGTTAGATAGATAGCTGGGTGGATTGCCTAATGCTAGCTAGATCCTAGAAGCAAGAGCTTTTTTAGGGGCTGTCAATCCACATGTTTTAAACAATTAAGTTTAGAAAAGACAAGATATATTACTTGTATAAATAATCAAAAGCTATTGAAATTGAATACAAAAAATGCTTGATAAATAAAATGACTAATGTAGAAATAAGTGGGTCAATACTAATGCTAAATAGGTCAAGTGTGCTTCATAAAATAAGTTGGGGGTCTATGAATAAATAGACAAAAATAAAGTTGAAATTGGTTGAGGGTAGGTGGGTGAAAATAAATTGCTATTATTTTCTACCATAGTGATCATCAGTGGTTGGTATGATCATCAGTAGTTGAGGTGATTGTTAGTGGTTGAGAAAACAATTGATGGTTGGATAGACCATCGGTAGTCAAGGTGACATATGTGGTTATTATGTATTGGGTTTGGGTGTTGAAAGGTTAGATTAACAAGATCATAAAAGGTAATTATGGGAGTTTGTTTTATGTTGGGTTGATTGCAAAATGGAAACCAAGTAATTGATAGATTGAAAATGAATACTTAACTTTCTGAAGGTTGGTTGAATGAATGTTTGAGGTGGTTGGCTCATTGATGGAGTCTAACATGATTCTAACAGAGTAACAATACTTGGCTATTAATTGAGGGGTAGTGGCAAGTCAGGTTTCTATCACGATGGTTGAATCACTAGATTGCTGAAAGAAGTGACCTGCAAAGAAACTCTAGATGGAAAAGCTCTTAAAGTCATAGATGGATGCTTTTTTACCTCCTACTCATCTCTTCTTATAGGCAAGGAAGGATATGTGCAATGAGATATTAACAAGGGCTCTAACTTGATATCTAAATATAACTCATGCATGCATTGGCTTGCACATGAATTAGATGAGCTAATTATTAAAAAGTAAGTCAGGGTGAAGGGTTAGTTAAGTTAGTTTAGATTATGGACCTTGACTATTAGTGGTTAAGGTGACCATCAATAGTTAGCGTGATCATCGTTGGTTGAGGGTCAAGGTAAATATGGGTTTAGCTAATAGGTCAAATTTATTAGCATTAGGTAGGTTTGGGGTCAAATGGTCAAGGCTAGGCCCAAAGGGGTCTTGAGGTGGTCTAAAGGAATTGTGACATTCATAATCATCATGTATGGATTTTTGATGTCTACATTTTGCCCTTTTTTATTATGAAATTTGTATCAATAAGTTGCAAAACAAAAATGGATTACTAGTTAAAGGTTCAGTTACCCTTAAGCATGGGAGGAGGTGTTCCCACATAAACTAGGAGTCAATGAGGTAAAACAAAATTAGGTGTGGGTTTGATGAGAAGATGAGTTGATGATAAAATGGGTGAATGATAGGGTGGCCACTGAAGCACAAAATTGCGCACAAAGTGCAACAAAGTGTGATAGCTAATATCATGCATTGACTAGGTTACCATAATTATCAAAAGTAAGGTCAGTATTAGAAAGACAAGTGATAAGTGGACCACATGACCACATTTAGGTGGGGTAGTTAGGAACACTCATAAATATAAATCTCCTAGTCAAGATTAGTGTTTCTATGGGTATCCAAGGTAAGAAGTACTCCTGAGAAAAACACAAACTAGTCAAGTGAAATCATAGATAGCTAAGGTAGGAAGTACTCACAAGAAGACACAAGTCGGTCTAGTATGCATAAGGTAATGCAAGTTCAAAAATTGGTCAACATGGAAATTATTATCATTGTGGTCAAAAGGACTAGGCAAAAGTCATTAAAAAACATGTATAGTTGGGTTGAAATAGACCAATGGTGAGGTGACAAGGTGGTTGTCGAGGTGGGTGGATAAGGTATTCTCCATGGGTGGGTGCATGGTTAGGTTTGCCAAAAAAGTTTGGGTGAAGAGGCAAAGGCCAAAAGTTAAGCTTCTAACTATCAATAGTCAGGGGTCCAAAGAGTAATCGTCAATAGTCACCCTGACCATCAGTGGTCACGGTGCAAACCCTAAAAATATAGATGTCAAAAGTAAAAAGTGAGTCATTTTGGACTCATTTGAACATTTGAATTATTGAGCTCTATTTGTTTGTCATATTGGTCAAAGGTGCTGACGATGATTGGTGAGCAAGTGAATGATGGAGTTACTGAGTTGTATTGACTAAGTGGACTGAAGAGGATGCAGGGTGGGCATAGATGCAAATGAGGATGGGAAATGGGTCCTTAGATTCCTCTTTGATGATGGTCAAGGAATGAGGTAGGTAACATCTTCAATTGATATATTAGTGTGGTTTGGTCATTGTTAGTGCATTTGAATTAGTTGTTTGATGGGTGAGTTATTATTTGGGTAGGGTAGAGTAAGTTTGACCTAGTTATTAGGGGTTGCTTATTTTTGCTAAAATTTGTATGTAAATTATCAAATGAGAAAGGGTAGGGTATGTTAGGGTGGGTTAAAGGATGGGTAAAGGGAGAAATTATTAAAATTTTGATGTTTAATTGAGTTTTGGGTAAGTAGGGTTTGGGGAGTTTTCCATTGGTGGTCACATGTAGTGATCATCAATGTTCATCATGAGCATTGATGATTGATGACCATGGATAAATTGGTAGTCATCATGACCATTGGTGGTTAAGGCAAATGATAAAAAATGTCAAGTTTGAAGTTTATTGATTTTGATATTTTTGAATGGTGGGTTATCTTACCATTACTAAGGATGGATAGGTAGTGGTTTTTGATTAGTGTATAGGTAAGACTTGATAAGATTTAGTCTTAAAAATAAGATAGTGTAAGTTTTTGGCCTAGGAGGAAAGCTATAGGTATAGGTTGTAGGAGGTTAAGTTTGTAAGTGAAATAGTATAGGGAACTAAGTTTTTTGCTATTGAATGTTTGCAGGCATGAAATTAGATTTAGATGTGTGATCAGGTACCATACATCTTTTTAGAGATCCACTAGGGTATGACTGCTTCAAATTGATATCATATAGAGGAGGTGGGCCTTGGAGTGAAGAGGTATTATCAACATGTACCACCTAATGTGATGATGATCATGGCCCTCATCAAGAGATGGGATCTGACCATGAACATCTTCCTACTACCCACTAGTGAGATGATGATCTTACTAGAGGATGTTCACAAGATCACTTAGTTACTTATATAGGGTAACCTAGTTTATCACATAGAGTAGGAGGAGAGTGATGAGATCTTGGAGTTGCTATATGGAGGTAATCATGACCAAGTGAGGTGGCACACCAGAGGTTTCAACTACACTACATTATATCAGAGGGTGAGAGATGATAGGAGGTTGATGACTATGATGATGATGGTGGTTTCATGTTTTTCCATTTTGAACTCAAGTAATGGGAGGTTCCCATACTTGATACTAGGGGTATTGGTTGAGATGCTACTAGGTTACACAGTGTTTGGTTGGGTTCCTATGTTACTTGTGTAGATATATAGGGAGTTATAGGTCTTCAAATATCATGGGAGGTATGACATCAATGTGGGGTTTATTCTACACTACTAGGCCTATGAGCACATCCAAGTGCTTAGGCCAATGGGGTTATCATGGGTGGGGTATGCTCAGATATATTTCTTAGTCAATTTTATGAGGTTGAGAGTTGACTTTGCCATCATAGGTGTAGGAGGAGGGGTACATGATACTGATTGGTTTAGAGGTGTACTTGATGCTTTGGTCATCAATGATGTTATTTGGAGGCCCTATATCAAGTTTATAGAGTGGGTTAGATACAAAAGACACACCTTATCCTTGTAGAGTTATAAGTGGATCTTTGGCATGAGGGATGGGGAGGCAGAACTCATTTCATTTAATAGGGTGCAAAGATAGTTTTGGCTTAGTACAGGGTATCTTAGGTCTATTTCCCAAATATAGGTAGGTGGATGAAAAGATCCTACTACCTGAGCCACATCTATTATAGACCTTATTGGATCATGAGGAGTTTCCAACATGGCCAGTAATATATGATGTAGGTTTTCTATATGGACACCTTACTTGATATCAAGCTCTTTATACAATGATAGACTTTGGTGTGGATGATGGTGGTAGGTGATCGATAGATGTTGACCTAATTGGTAGAGGTTAACAAGTATAGGTTCAAGGGGTTTCCCTAGATGCATAGGTAGGATCAGTGGTAGCCACTACATAGGCATAAGTTGTAGCATTATAGAGTTAGCTAGCAATGGTATAGAGTCATGTGGCTGCAGTTATGAGTGAGATAGACCAGGCTAGAGATTTACTAGCCTTAGTTACCCAAGAAAGAGACTCCTTGAGATAGACCAGAGGAGGAGTCATAACACCTACAAGACCACTGAGTACTATCCCTATGGCACAATATCTATCCATAGTGGAGGAGTTACACTACTACAAGGCTATAGTCTTGAGATGTTATCTTGATGATCCTTGATGGGGAGAATATAAAGCTAGTTTGGCAGGTGGTGTTAGCATGGTGACACCAAGTCAATGGGCTACTTATGTAGGTGGGCAGGCAGGTACCTCGGGAGGATAGGCACCAAGAGATAGTGGTGCCTTAGGAGACAGTGGTGCCCAAGAGGCATAGTCATGACATAGTTTATGATATATTATATGTTGTATATCATTTTGATACTGACCTCTAAACTGATGTGGTGAGATGTACAATTTTGAGAGAGAGACATGTATATTATTATACATATTATGATGTTTATTGATGATAGATAACTAATTTATAGATATGATATTTGTATATTGCTCATGGTTCATTGTTTGCTTCGATGTTTATGATGTTGATTATAGATATGTTAATCATTGATGATGTTATATGTATTATGGTTGTGATGAGATGTCTTTTGTTTATGTTCATGATGATGTTTATGACAATAATGTTCATGTGTGAGATGATTATTAAGATGTTGATGATGTTCATGTTAAAAGTAAATGAGTATATGCTTCCTTATTTAGATTTAGACATGTGGTAAGAATGGTTTATTGCTTTATTACTCATGGATGCTATGATTTTAATATGATGATGGATATGCTAATGATGTGTGCCTTTGATTATGATGCTATGTGGTTATGATTATGGTCCTTTTGCTTAAGGTAAGACACATAAAGTAAGTTAAATAACTATGTTAGAGGTGAAAAAAGAATATAATCAAGAGACAAACATCTTAGTGAATATATCAACCAATGATGATAGAATAAGAAGAGGGCATGATGCTTCTTCTTTGGAAAAGATTAAAACAAGACTGAAGTTGGATTGGTTTAAGGAATATAAGCCCTTCAAATACTTCACATTAGCATTCACGAGTTGGTTAAAAGTCATCTTGATCACATAATATCAAGTAAGCTCAAAATCCCTTTCTTTATAATGTAAAAAGGGGAGATGGATGAAAATGAAACCTTCTTTTGAGACTAGCATGCCTCTTTTGGAGGTTATCAAAGAGTCGGTATAAACAATTCTATGTCATACAAAGTGTAGACTGATTGATGTGAAAAGTATACTCATAAAATCTGATTGTGGCTTTCAAAACTATTTCTTATGAGAACTAATTATGGCTTTCAAAATTCTTTTATTTTTGATTTTTCTTGACAATGAGTCTTTTGCTTAATTTGTTATTACTTGGAGGGTTGAGTAAGTGGATTGATGCAGGAAGATTCTAAGATATTGCTTGATGTGACAAATGCTTTACTCAACCATCCTTCGAAGGAGTGATTCTAAGTTTATGTGATTTGCTTAATGCCTTTGATAGTTGTCCTTCAAGGGAGTAGTCCACCTACTTTGAGAAAATTATAATATGTTTTCAACAACTGTCCTTCAAGGGAACAATCTGTGAATGCTAGGAATGACTCATGATTGTTATTGGTTTTGATTTTTCCTTTTTTCTTAGTGTGGTTCTTTCTTGACATAAAATTGCTTATATAGGCTTAAAGGCTCACCTTTATGAAGGTAAAAATAAAATCACAAGAAGTTTGATTAGGTGTAAAGAGGTTTAGGTAACAATGATCATGGGAATTTATCTTATGAAAAGGGGCAAAAAGTACCATGAGAATCATGCCATGGGTAGAGCTGTGTACCCATTGTTTAAGATGAGGTCATGATTATTATGGATAATCACATGATTTAGTTTCAATTGATTTCCCCTAAAATAGGGAGATGAACATGGTTTTGAAATCAAGGGATGAGCTTAAGTTAGATAGAAGGTGAGTTTGATCCTCTTTAATAAAAGAAAGGATGCAGATGCAAATCATTGAGGGGCTCAGGTTCTAGGTTGCCTTGAAGACATGATAACTAGTAAGCTCCTGATACATACTTCTAGGTTATGATATAATATCCAAGCCAATTGAAAGCAAACTTACCATGTTTGCTTTTCTCTATATTGGTGACATGTTGATTTTCCTTTTGGACAAGGTCTCCAATGTTGAATTTTCATGCTTTAAGGTGTTTGTTATAGGCACACTTGAGTCACTCTTGATAGACATAAAGATGGGTAAGGGAGTCTAAGTAATGCTCATCAAGTAGCTCAAGTTAGGATAAATGGTACTGACAATAATCATATTCAAAAATGAGATCTTGCAAATATATACAAAGAGATGGGATTTGGACTTTGAGAGGCAAGATGACCTCAATTCCAAACACAAGAGAGAATGGGGTAACACCTGTAGGGGTTCAAATTCTAGTAAAATATGCCCATAAGGTGAAGGGGATGTGTAAATGCCAATCTCAACTAGAGGCATCAACCATCTTAATGAGCATGTTGTTAAGAGTTTTGCTTGAGGGTGATAGGGTGATGAGAGAATGAGATTGATGCCAAATGCATCATAAAGTTCTTAGACTTTTTTGTTTTTAAAATATTTGCCATTATCGGTGATAATTTTGTGAGGAACACCAAAATGGTAGATGATGTGATAATTGATAAAATTAACAATATTTTTAGCTTTGGTCGAGACAAGAGGAATAACCTCTACCCATTTGGTAAAATAATTGGTCATGATGATGATAAAATGGTATCACTATGAAGAATGGGGATTAATTTCACTAATAAGGTCTAGGCCCCATTATGAGAAGGGTAAAAAATTAGTGGATACGTGAAGACTATGTCTAGGTACGTGATGTAAATTGGCATGTTGTTGACATTTAACACACTTTTTCACATAGTAATAATAGTATTGGTTGAGGGTAGGCTAGTAATATCCAAGGCAAAGGATGTGTTTAGCCATGGCGAGGCCACTAAAGTGTCCTCCATAGATCCCATCATGCATTTCTATGATAGCATAAGAGGCTTTGTGATTGCATAGGTAGTGGAAGAGGAAACCATCAAAGCTACATTTATAAAGAATTCTACATATAATCATGTAATGTGAGGTACTATGGATAAATTCTCTTCAAGCATTCCTAGAAAGACTAGAAGGAATGATGGCAAGGTTAAGATAGTTAAAGGTTTACTGATACCAAAGATCAGGTTGATTCTCTTCCACATTAAACATGATAGGAGAATTTGGTTTGACATAGGAAGGTTGAGTAAGTCTATGGAAAAAACATATAGCTTAGATTTAGAGGGTGGAGAGGGGATGTGAGAGTCAAGGGAAACCATGGTGTTGATGAACTTATTGGTAGATCGCAAGGTTGATTGGATATAGTAGTGTTTAAATGATGTTAAGAGTTCATCAACTAGTTGTTTATACTATTATAAAACATCATTCTTACAGTGGTAAGATCCATTGATTTTATTGACCATATGTTAGGAGTCACCACAGATGTTAATCATTTTGACTCCCAAGGCTAAGGCAGTTTAGAGACCTATTACTAGGGCTTCGTACTTAGCCATATTATTGGTACATTCAAAATCAAGCTTTAAAGACAAAGGAAGAGGTTCACCATCAAGGAGAATACAGATGATACCATCACCTCCACCATGTTGACACTTTGATCCATCAAAGAACATGGTCACTTAATAGGTGAAGTCTACCTAAGAGAGGGTCATGATGGACTCATCAGGGAACTCAAGAGGAGGAGGTTGGTTATCTACTAATGGTGCTTCATCTAATTAGTTGGCAATAACTTGCCCTTTGATTGACTTCTACTAAAAAAACTCAAGGTCAAAATTTGCTAAAAACACGAGCCATTTGGCCATGTATTAGTTTTGGTATCGCTTGGAGTGCATGTACTTGAGTGGGTTGGTATTGGATATGACATAGGTCTTGTGGTTAAGAAGGTAGTGGTAAAGTTTTTTGGCCACCAAGACTAAATTTAAGTAAAGTTTCTTGGTATAGGTATACTAAGTCTCATATTCTACAAGCATGTGGCTGATGTAGTAGATGACTTCCTCTCTATGTTGTTCATCTTGATGAGCAAGCATTGCCCCTAGGGAGTGGTTAGTGGTGGAGATATAAAGGTAAAAATGGTTGGTCATCCTTGGGAGGGGTGAGGATAGGTAAAGACAAAAGGTAATATTTGAGTGAAATAAATGCTTTTTTATAGTTGTCATTCCACTTTAAAGAGATATCCTTCTTTAGGAGGTGATGGAAGGGTTAGCATCAATTTGAGAGCTAGGAGATAAAGTGACAAATGGATTAGAGCTTCCCCTACAAATTATAGAGTTGCTTAAGGTTGATTAGAGGAAGCATGTCGAGGATTGATTTGATTTTGGTAGGATTAACTTCATTTCCTTGAAGAGAGATAATAAAGCTAAAGAACTTTCCTGACAAAACCCCAAAAATGCACTTGTTGGGGTTAAGGTAGACATGGTAATGGATGAGTCGCTCAAAGATAATTTTGAGGATGGCCAAATGATCCTTATGATATTTGTATATCTCAAGGAATTCATTCACATAGTCCTCAATAATTTTATGGATAAGGTCATGTAAGATGTAGGTCATGGTACATTGGTAGGTTAAACTAACATTATTTAGTCTAAAAGGTATGAAACTATAGCAGAATGTCCCCCATGGGGTGATAAAGGTAGTTTTGTGTTGATCCTCAAGGGATATTAGGATCTGATTGTAACCCTTGAATCCATTCATGAGAGATAACATCTCATGGCTAGCTGTAAGATTAATTAGTTGGTCAATGCTTGATATAGGGAAGTCATCTTTAGGGAAATAAAGCTTGAGGTCATGAAGGTCCACACAAAAGGGGAGTCCCCCTATGGCTTTGGTGACATGCATGATGTTCAAGACCCATTGTGGATAACCAATGGGTTGAATGAAATTGATAGATATGAGACATTGAAGCTCTTCTTTGATGATAAGGGCTATGCGAGGGTGCATTCATCAAAGTTTATACTTGATGGGCTTAGCATCATGGTTGGTGACTGTGTTATAGATGGAAATGGTGGGGTCAATTCTTGCATTAAGAGAACATTGAGAATCCCATTGATATATTGTTATGCCTTTAAACTTTGGCATGTCTTGGGATATGTGTGGCCAACTTGTGTCTTACATACCTCTTTAATATTCTTGTTACATTTCTCTATGTTCTTTGTTAGGTTGGCCTATGGAATAACTATGGCTAAGTAGACTATATATAGAAGATAGTGGTTAGGCTTTGATCATCATGTTAAGTATTATGCTCTTAATGCATTGTTGTGGAGGTTGCCCCCTCGAAGTGGCTTTGATATATTATATAGTATTCTACTCTATTATCAATTGTTACTGTGTGATTTCTCATATTTGCTTATTTTATGTGATATAAAATCATTCTATGTGAACATCTAATTAATTTTATTACAAGTGGTATTAGAGCTTCAATTTGGGAAAGTTTCCTATGGCATTATTTTTTTGAATCTAGAAAGGCACGATTTCTGTGAGGGAAAGGAGTGAAAAAACATAACTTGCAATCCAAGAGGAATTTGTTTTTTGTCAGTGTAGTATTGTTCAAAACACTTTTTGGAAAAAAATATTTAAAAAAAAGTATAATTTTTTTTTTACCTTGCACATTGCAGTCATTGGATTTATCGAGACAAGACGATCACAATGGTATATTCTGCTAGTACACTTTTTTATGCCAAATTTTTTTATCCTAGTGTGCAAAGTTAGTCATTGGATTCATCTTAGCAAGGCGATCACAATGGTACCATCCCCTAGTACACTTTTTTTGAGGTAAAAACCCTTCTAAGGTTTGTTTATGGCTAGTCCTTCTACACAGGGATGAAAAGGGGGGCAAGAGACTCCTTATGTCGGTGACATGGAATCTAGAACTTTAGATCTGTTGATTTCTCAACTTTAGGCTGACATAAAGGGCTTGGTATAGCATGATGACTTTATTATAGTTAAAACTAATGTTTCAAGGATGCACAGAGAGATTAATGGGGTTCACAATCAATTGAATCAGATCACTAGTTCATTAATTGCTCTTTCATCTCAGTTATAGTCAAACAACCCTCCACTTCATCATTTAGGTCTTCCTCCTCTCAACACCATCAACTCCAATTCTGGTATAAAACCAATGTTGCCCAAAGTAGACATGCATAAGTTTTATGATAAGGATCTTATCACTTGGATTACCCAACTTGAGAATTTATTTAATCTGCATCAAACTCCTATTTCTCATAAGGTGATAGTGGCATCTCTATATCTGCAACCTAAGCAGTTCATTTGGTATCACTATTTATGTGCTCAAAAGAAAAATAATGGTGCTCATATTACATGGTCTATTTTCAATGATTAGTTATTGGCTCATTATCTAAAAAATGTCTTTGAGAACTACTTCATTTAGTTAGCCAAATTACGATAAATGGAAACTGTGAAGGATTATGTTCATCAGTTTCAGAATCTATCCTTATGGGTGGAAGACATCACTAAGAAAAATTTAACTGATCTATTTTTGGGTGGTTTCAAAGATAACATCCAATTAGAGGTTCAAATGTTTAAGCCAACATATGTATCAGAAGATATCCCATGGGCATGCATGATAGAGAAAAAAGAGATGGTCAAATGGAAAACCTTCACTACTAGTCGTGATCACACCTTTCTAACACCATCATATCCTTAACCCACTAGACTGACACCTCAATAAATTGATGAGAAGTGAGTCAAAGGGTTATGTTATGGTTGTGACAACAAATGGAGAAAAGACCATCATTATGCTGAAAAGAAGATGTTTTACATCAAAGGTGCCAATGAGGATGACAATGATGAGGAGGCACTTAGCAAGGATGAAGAAGGTCTTGAGGAGGAATCTGAAGACTCTCAGCCTGCTATTTTCTATCATGCCTTTTTAGGTATTAGTACTCCCCAAACTCTTAAGGTGGTGGGTTTCCTAACAAAATTAGGTCACTGTTCTGATTGATTTTGAGAGCACACACAACTTCATCAATAATAAGTTGGCTGCTCACTTGAACTGTTTCATTTATCCCACTCCAGAATTTTGGGTCATGATTGCAGATGGTGGTACTGTCAACTGCTCAAGATAATACCATAGTATTAAGCTAGCCATGGGAGACTACTTGTTGGATTATCTTATGATTGTTATTCCCATGGAGGGAGCTGACATTATTCCAGGAGTACAATGGCTCACCACTTTGGGCACTATTGAGATGAATTTTTAGGAATTATTCATGTGTTTTCATTATGAGGGAAAGACATTTGAGCTAAGGGGATTAAGGGCTAATCTCCATAACTTGTAAGCTCCCATCAAATGACAAAGATTCTCTGAAAGGGTGGTAAAGGATTTGTAGCTCGCTTGTTTTCTATGAAAAGTTCATCCAACTCAGCCATCTATACCTCTTGATCTGTAACAAGTGATTGATGCCCATTTAGTTGTTTTTGGTGACATGCTCAAAGGACTTCTACCTAGCCGCTTGTATGATCATGCTATCAAACTTATTCCTGGTAGTACACCACCCAACAACAGGCCATATAGGTATCCCTATGCCTAAAAAAGTGAAATTGAAAAGATGGTACAAGAAATGTTGGATGCAAGAATCATTCACCATAGCCAAAGTGAATATTCTTCACCAATTGTCATGGTGCAAAATAAATATGACACTTAGAGGATGTGCCCTGACTACAGGGAACTCAACAAGTACACTATCAAAGATAAGTTTCTTATTCTTGTCATTAATGATTTGCTAGATGAATTAAATGGTGCTCTTTATTTTACCAAATTAGATCTACATTCTAGGTATCATCAAATCTAGATCCGTGATGAACACATACCCAAAACTACTTTCAGGACTCACGAGGGCCATTATGAGTTTTTGGTTACACCTTTTGGGCTAACAAATGCACCATCTACCTTTCAAAGTTTGATGAATACTATTTTTAGGCCATTTTTGAGGAAATTTATTCTCGTGTTTTTTTATGATATCCTTATTTATAGTAAAAATTGGGAAGATCATTTGCACCATGTGAAACATGTACTCTCAATTTTGGAACAACATTAGTTGTATGCCAAACCTTCTAAATGTACTTTTGGAGCTTGTGAGGTTGAGTATTTGGGTCATCTGGTTTCACATATAAGAGTAAAAGTGGATCTTAAAAAAATCCAAGCAATGGTGGATGTCGATTCCTAAGACACTCAAGCAACTAAAGGGATTTTTGGGGCTAACTCGTTACTATCACAAGTTTGTCAAAAATTATAGTAGCATTGTAGCCCCACTCACATTTTTGTTGAATAAAAACTCCTTTCAATGCACTGATATAGTTACCAGGGCATTTAAACAATTGAAATTGGTGATGTGCACCACTCTAGTGTTGGACTCTTGATTTTTCCAAAACTTTTATGGTTAAATGTGATGCATCTCGGTATGGTATGGGTCTTGTACTCATGTAAGAAGGTAGACCACTTGCATTTGAAGTTCGTCAACTGAAGTGTAAAAATAAACACAAGCCCATTTATGAGAAAGAAATGATGGCTATTTTGCATGCAGTCAAATAATAGAGGCTTTATTTGATGGGTTGTCACTTTTAGGTAAAGACTGATCATGACAGTCTCAAATCTTTTTTAAAACAAAGGTTATCATCTAAAGAACAACAAAAATGGGTAAATAAGATGTTAGGCTATGATTTTGAAATAATTTACAAGAAAGGAAAGGACAATGTAGTGGTAGATGCACTATCTAGGAAGGATGGATCAGTTGAGGCCTTGCTATATGCTATGACCATTCTGTAGGTAAATTGGCTAGAGGAAGCACAATCAGAATGGGACAAAGATAGTGCTACCCCTGATTTGATTCAGAATCTTTAGTAAGGTTTGAGTGGATTTGAAAAATTCACATGGAAGGGTGATGCATTATGGTATAAAGACAAATTATACCTATGTAAGAGTTCTCTTCTTAAACAAAAAATCTTTCAGGAATATCATGCAAGTCCACTTGGGGGTCATTTAGGATTTTTGAAAAACTATCATAGAATCAAGCAGGATTTTTTTGGGAAGGACTCAAAGGGGATGTCCAGACATATGTGGCTGAATGTATGATCCATCAATAAAATAAAGGAGAAACCATCAAAACCCTAGGTCTTTTGTAACCTTTATCCATTTCGAACCAATGTTGGGAAGAGGTGTCTATGGATTTCATTACAGGGTTATCGAGATCTGATGGTCAAAATGTTATCATGGTTGTGGTAGATCATCTCACTAAGTATGTTCATTTATGTTCTTTATCACAATGATTTGTTGCTAGTATAGTAACTTTTGCTTTTTTTAATACAGTTCAGAAATTACATAATACCCCTAAGATCATTATCAGTGATTGAGATCCCATCTTCACTAGTAATTTTTGGACTAAGTTATTTGCATGTGTGGGCACCCAATTGGCTCATAGTTCATTCTATCATCCTCAATCTGATGGATAAACTAAGGTATTCAACAAATGTCTAGAAGGATATCTCCTTTGTTTTGTTACTAATAAACATGATAAATGGGTTCATTGGTTGCCACCTGTTGAATGGTGTTATAATACTTTTGTTCGTAGTTCTTCCAAAATGTCTCCTTTTCTAGCACTATATAGATACCACCCACCATCCATCACTTCAACCTTGAAGGTCCATCCTAAGGTTTATGCAGTTGAAGAACATATTCACCATCAACAGGAGGTCCTTGCCAGTTTGTGTGAAAATTTAGCCATGGCCCAGAATCGCATGAAACAACAGGTAGATCAACATATGAGTGAGATTCACTTTGACATTGGTGATTGGGTTTTTGTTTGCTTATATCCATATAAGTAGATGTATTTGAAGCAATAGAAAAAGGATAACAAGTTGTCCCTTAAGTATTATGGGCCTTATCAGATCTTGCAAAAAATTGGTAGTGTGGCCTACAAGTTAGAGTTTCCTTCCTCCACTCGCATACATCCAATATTTCATGTATCATGCTTGAAGAAAGTCATTGGACATGAAGTGGTTACCCAAACTGAGTTACCAGAATTGGATGAGGAAGGAAGAGTTCTTCTTGATCCTGAGGTGATCCTTTAAATGCGTACTAAGCAGTTACGATCTCGAGCGATTAAGGAATACCTAATCAAATGGAAGAATCCACCCTATGAATATGCTACTTGGGAGGATGAATCCTTTGTGCAAAAACATCCAAAGTTGATTCAATGTTGAGGACAATGTTGTTTTGAAGGGGAGGGGCATGCTATACCCTTAATATTTTATGTGTCTTGGGATATGTGTGGCCGACTTGTGGTTTACATACCTTTTTTATATTCTTGTTACATTCCTCTATGTTCTTAGTTAGGTCAGCTTATGGAATAACCATGTCTAAGTAGACTATATATAAGAGGTAGTGGTTAGTATTTGATCATCATGTTAAATATTCTATTCTTAGTGCATTGTTGTGGAGGTTGCCCCCTCAAAGTGGATTTGCTATATTATCCAATATTCTGCTCTGCTGTCAATTGTTGTTGTGTGATCTCTCATATTTACTTATTCGATGCGGTATAAAATCATTCTATGTGAACATCCAAGAAATTTCATTACATATATAGAGAAATATGAAGACACAAAGCATGCACAAAAAAATACATCCAAACCTTAGAGGGCTCAAGGTTAATGGTTATACTACATATATTTTATAAGTTTAAATTTTTCTACTTTGATCAGAAAGTTTAGAACATTAAAATGTATTATGCAAAATAAAAAGATATGAAAATTCTTGACTTAACATTTTTTTAAATATATTTTCACCTTAATAAATGAAATGATATAATTTAATATACTTCAATCTCCTGGAAATTTTAATTAAACCCAATATTTTATATTAATAAGTGGATGATAAAAAAAGTATACAATTTTATAAGTTTACATACTGATGATATTTCCTTTAAAATTTCATACAATTCATTTAATTAACACTTCATATCTTAAATAAATGGATGACTTAGTGATATTCATAATATTTATTTTATATTTTTTAATTTATAAATATAATTATGCTAGAGGCATTGATATTGAGGGATAAAGGGCAAAAATTCACCTCGTGGTATTGGAGATGTGGATCTTTGAGCCCGCGGTTTTGGAGGGTGGTTTGAAGCAAAGGCGGTGGTTTGAACAAAATACATGTTGTTCACATCAAGACAGCTAGCAACATGCCCTGTGCGATGCCTCTTGTTATTTTCATGACATGTCTTGTAAGGATAAGGCCAAATTGATTAAACATCTTAAAAGCCATTAATCGTTTAAAACATCTTGCTGACATTTAAAGGTTCTCAAACCATCTTGTTGTTCTATATATTATTTGATATATGTTATAGTTTTGTTCATGTCTTCCAAGGTGAAGCTTTCTTAGAAAAGTAGAAAAATTCCTAGCAACCTTGGATTCAATCCCATGACCACTCAAAAACCAGTAATCTTGCTCAACAAACCACCGACTAGGTTGAGGGTGTCGTCTCAGCCCATACCCATCAAACTCCCCTTCCTCCTCTTATCCTCCTTTTTCCTCTAACATGTCAATCATTCGAGCCTCTATAAATACTCTAAATATCTTCTTCTCATGATTCTCAATCGCAACAGCCATCGCCATAGGCCCATGAATTCTCATATGACCACCAAATGTTTGCCCTGAAACAAACTTCTTGCAAATCTTACACACATGCGTATAATTCTCCTCCAATTCATCCTCCTCCTCCTTCTTAAGCATTTCCCTCCTACTATTATGATTTCCCACAGACCCCATTACAATCGAGCTTCAACCCAACAAAAAATTACAATAAAAAATATTAAACTCTCGCATATCTTATGATGTTTTGAGCTATGTTATAGAATTTTCTAAAAAATTTCATTTTTTTGCCTTTGTTTATGCATTGAGCATTATGTCATTTAACCCCTAAAATAGTTTTGTAGCATTCTTTGAGGCATTTAGTTCAATAATATGTGAAGCTATATCTCATAAAATTCCATGCAGGATAGATTCAAGTGCACAGTAAATCACATTTGAGCTAAGTTTGACCAACCTTTTGTTCACATCACAACATGAAAAAATCATGTGGAGGCCTGTAAACTTCACATATTATTGAATTAAATACCTCAAAGAAAGCTGCAAAAGTCTTTCAGAGGTTAAATGACATAATGGCTAGCCTTATCATAAATAACTATTAGAATAACGCCTAACACCTTATCAATACTCCCTAATGCATCAACACAAACAATGCTCTTGCCTCTTCACCTTCTTCAACTCCACCGTGCTTTGAATATTTTGACAATGAAATGGAAGGATTCAAACTATAATATTCTCGAAAGAAAGAACAAGTGTACTTGCAAAATAAAAATGATGTTAGACAATAGATAGTAGAAAACCTTGATGAAATAAAAACTAGTTGATTCACAGTGATTGCCACTGACTCCCTGATTTACCTCGATACTTGGTTTACATGCTCGTCTACCATGTCACCACGTTACTCCAAATTATGTGTATATGTTATATTTAAAATGATTTTAAAAAATTTCGTTTAACCAATAAGTGATTAGAATTTCCATTCCTAATGTAGAGTTTTGTTTATTTAAAAAGGCAAACTATAAAAGTCAATATATTATAAATATATACTATATATTAATATTAATATAATATAATAATATAGTATACAATAATATTGCTAATATAACAATATAATATATTACCTATTAAAATATAAATAGTATTATACAATATTTATAATAACATTATTATTTTACATATAGTAATTTACATTACAATAATAATATAATATAATATTATTATATTAACAATATAATGATATAATATGTTATAATAAGATTTATAACAAGATTTAGTGCAACAGTTCTCAAAAACCACATAAAAGTGCATTTTCACAATGTGTTATTAAGGATTCAATGGTATTTTGTTGTTCTTTGTGTATATATGATTATCTTTTTTTCCCTCCAATAGTAACTCACAATACTAATATTCCTTATGAAATAACAGGGAAAAATCAAGATCCACGCACTAGTAGATCACTCTTGTTTGTGCCGTGCTAAAGTCTGAGAGGTGACCGCAAAAATTAGGGTTTCAACACGGCCACATCCGCAGCCGCGCTCCCTCTTCCCTCTTCCACGCCCTCACACCCGAAACACGCATTGCCCATAACAGACAACACCACCAACAAAGAAATAAACCCTGGATCCAGTGCCGCCACTGCCCATTCCCTTCACCCAAACATCTGTGAGATCACCCCCTCTGCTCAGAGGAATCGCCGCCATGGCATTCAAGATATTACCAAAGAAAACACTGATCTGCACAGAACAGGGTTTTGGTCATCACGACAACCATGCTACAGAAATCTGAGGTAAAAATACAGAACCACGTAAAAATAAATTATGATTTATAGAGCCGCTCATTCATACGCTTTACAGAGCTGCACATTCATACACAGAAATCCGAAGCAAAAATTAAGTTCCATGTGGTAATAGATCTCGCATTATGGTATTCTGCGCGTAGACGCTTAGGGTTTGGGGGGCCGCACAGATCTTTATTTTGCTTCGAATTCCTATTTTGTGGATGGATACTGGGTTGGATTTCTAGCTCGAGGTGGACTGCCATCAAGAACTGGTTTACGAAGAAAATAGTGTTTGGATGGGGGAAACTTTGTTTCCTTTGTGGTAAGTGAGTGAGCTGCGATGCCCTGTTCAGGGAAAAAATGGTGAAAACCCTAAGTTGTAGAGGAGCCCCACTCAAGGAAAAAATGATGGGTGTGGCAGATCTGCCTATTCCATGTAGGCACTGAGGGAGAACGGCGTGCCAGTTGCCGTGGGATTCGATCGATGGTCTTGTAAAGGTATATTTTGATGGCTACCATTTGTGAGCAATTCCTTCAACGTTGTGGTCTTGGGATTATTGGTTCGTACCTGGATGCCCACTCGGGTCTTGGAGTTGGGTTAAGGTGACTCCGTTTATAAGGTTTTAGGTCCTTGTAAACCTAGTTTTTAGGTTGTAGTGCCTAGTTTTGTTAAGGTTTCAGGTCCTTGTAAAACTTGGGTGCTTTTATTGGTTTATATTGGTGGTTTCAGGTCCCTGTAAAACCTGTTTTAGATACTATTTTTCAGTATGTTTTAGGTTTGTCTTTCCTGCTGGTTGTTAACGCTTTATCTTTCTTGAATTTGTTAAAAGGTTTCGGGGCCCCTTCAAAACATGCTTTTACCTTAATCTAAAACAGGGAAAAATCAACATAAGTTGTTATTGTCATTGTTTGAGTAGTAAATGAACAACAAAAAACCAAACCAAAACATAAAAATAGTTAAAGTTATGACTTCATGACATGATCTTTGCAATAATTAAAAAAGGAGAAGTACAAAATTTGATGCAAAAATTGAACCATGTGTTATGAGATGATTTTCTAATTAGTTGAGTTGCGGAATAGGCATTGTAGTGATCGATGGTGGCAGGGTTAGTGCACTCCTCAACATCATCAACGTGTCTCTTGTGAGATTTTTGCTTGTTGCTTGTCTTTATTTAGACTGCAATACATATGAGGATAAATAATTCAACAACAGTTATGTGAATAACTCAATAGATGTTTATGGTGTGGCATTTGGGCATTAACCTATTTCTATGGGGCCATTATGATTCTCAATACATAGATGTATGATTCACAATTTCGATGTTTAAAAATTTAAAACTATACTAGAATATATATTTTATAATATAATATTTATATATATTTAAGTCAGAGGCGTATACAGTGGGCGAAGCCCCAAGATTTATCACACGTCATGACAAAACAACATATTCTAATGTTAACAGCCTGGTTTTGAATGGTGTCGGTTTTGGGAAGTGATGTTGTAGAGCGGTTTGTAGTAGCAACATCATCAAGGCAAGCAACAAGGGCCTTAACACCATCACCACACCTTGTTGTTGTATTGCAGAGGAAGAGAAGAGAAAGTAGATGGGAGTATAGTGATAGAAAAGGTAACAAAATCCATCAGTTACATGGAAATAAATGCATATTTGTAGTTTGTTGAAAGCACATAGGGGCTTTGTGAGTCCGTTGAAATCCTTGACTAAAATCGAATACAGTTTTACTTGAGTTGAAATAACTAAGATAAAAAAATGGTGGTGGTGTTGTTCCCGCACTAAGTTAAAGAAAAGAAAAGAACAAAACTTGATATGGCAACAACGTTAACGACAAAAACATTGCTTCGAGACGTGGTGATAGCAACGATTGCGTGAAGGTAATGAAGAAGGTGAAGATCAACGGTACTGCACAGAAGAGGCAATAGCAGATATAAACACATTTATATAAGTATACATGTTTTTCATCTATAGCTTCCATTAATAACATTTCAAAATAAATTTGGAAAATCCATGTACACTAATACTAAGTGATTGGTGATCATATATATACTAACAATTGCCCCAAAGGTACAAAGAAAGACTGATAAATTGTACATATACATTATATATATGTCTTGTCTAGACATGGAGATAAACACATATTTGTAGTCTATTGAAAGCACATTGGGGCTCTATGAGTCCATTGAAATCCTTGATTGAAATGGAATGTGGTTCCTCTTGAGTTGAAATAACTGAGATAAAAAGAATGATGGCAGTGTTGCTCTTGGGCTGAGTTAAAGAAAACAAAAGATCAAAACTTGATATGGCAACAACATTAATGTTGTTGGACGAAAAGGCTACTTTTGGGAGGTTCGAACCTTGGACGTGGTGATAACAAATATTGCATGAAGGCAATGAAGAAGGCGAAGATCAACAATGCGGTGAAGAACAGGGAGCACAAGCATCATCATCATCATCAACCTAAACAGTTATCTGCATGTTCATCCAATAGAAATATGTTTGGTTTGCAGTAGGTCGATTGTCTTAGAAGAGCTCTGGGAAAGGAAATAAAGATAAGCTATTTCACAGGTATGGGAATTAATTATTAGTAGTAATAATTAAAATATTATTATAATATACTGTATATATTTTGATATATTATAATTTATAAAAAAACATTAAGTATATTTATATTAATTATATATAACTTTATTAATTTATTAACATTTATAATTAAATTATATTAATATATGATTATTATAATATTATAAAATATCAATATTATATTAATATATATTATGATATAATATTATATTAGCAAGATTTTTTTTATGTGTTTTTTTACATTGCTATAATATATTACTCTTTTAACCATATGATGTGGACACCCCCTAATGTATGAGAATTAAATCTAACAACTCTATCTGCCATTTAGGATCGATCATCAGTCAACCACTTTTTTTCTGAACTGATTATGACTCCACCACAACATCCACATTGAATCACCAATAATGCCCCGTTATGCACCCACATGACATGCACTTTGAAAAAACTTTGGAACTCACTTCAACCACAATGAAAGCAAGAAAATAGACTCCATAGCCTCGATGTATTTCTCCCACATTAACGACATTGTATTGTTGATTCAATTCACACATCGAATTTGAAGTCCTTGCGTAATAAAATAAAAAATAATCAATAAAATATGCCAGCAATCTGTAAGCTATAAATTCATTTGTAATGGGTGTAGTTCATGTAAATCCAACAACTACCTTGATGTTAGGGCGTGCGTATGATATGGGCCCTCTAGTATACAATATCACCCAAAATACTTTGTCGTTGCCCCTCATCATCACCAGCCAACACACTTTGAAATATTTCACCACTTGCATTTTTTTTATTAATGCCTAAACCCACTCTAAGCCGTAGGTGGAGTGCTGATGCTAATACAAGGTTGAGATCTCTTTATAGGTTACCGAGAGCTTTATGGTATTTGAAGAAAACACTTACTAGATATAATCACAAAAATAAAAGTACAATTCTTCTACGTTTTCTTACACCTTCGGGGCAGTGGTGGTGCAGAGCGATTTGGTAATGCATGGTGCCATTTACGTCGGCCATTAGTTAGGAGTTTGTATTATGATATTCGCAAGAGTTTGGTTTTTTCATGGACCATGTTGTTGATGTTGGTGTGCTGGGTATTATAATGAACCATTGACACTCTAAATTATCTTGAAAGGCGAATTTTTACTCGGACTCGCTGCATGGTTATGTCGATAACAATGAGGTTTTCTATGGGTCTCTATGGAAGGATGATATTTGGTAGGGGAATGACTATGCTTATTTCATCTAGAATGTAAATACTTAATAAATTTCTATTAAACTGTTTTTAATTAGTAAAGTTGTGGGGTAGGTATCGAAACAATTGGCAATGGCAAATATACTGTTGGGCTAGGAAAAAAGAAGTCAACAGGGGTTGTGTGAACAACCCTTGTTAAAAAAATAGGTGTTCAAAAAAATGCAAGAGTTGTGAGGCCATTGCCATTATAATTGGAAAACAAAAATATACAATTCCTCCGACTTTCTTTGCACCTTCGGGACAACTGCTAGTATATAATATATGTAATATTCATAAATATATAGTATAAATATAATTAATTTTTAACATACAAAAATATTATAATATACCTTACATATTATTTGTATAATAACTCTCTCTCTCTCTCTCTCTCTATATATATATATATATATATATATTATATTGGCAAAAAGGATTTTGTAAAGCAAAAGAGTGTAAATTCATAGTTAAAGTTCACTCGAAACTCATGACTAATAACTAGTCATTGCTTTTCATCATCATCACCCAATCCACTTTGAAATATTTCATTGCTTTCATGCTTTGTAAGAATGTATTTGGATGTCAAAATAAGTTCGTATAAAGTAATTGTGAGGGCAAAATAGATATATAGATAGGGGGATAGAGTTGGTCATATTACATATATAGACAGTGGAAGCCCTATATATCTAATCTAACTGGTGCCTCAATTTTGATAAGTACTTTGGAAATTAAATGTGAAGTAATCATTTAAAAGTTATGTAACAATTTATGATCAATTTAAAAAAGGTATTGCCACGGTCATATATGGGGTGTAGAAAATGGGTCTAAGATTGTGCAATTTATTCAGAGAACATTCTTCAGTCATTTGATATAACATACAAATTTTGATTTGATATCATATGCCAAAGGGGTCATATTGTACACAAAACCTAGATACATGGAAGTGATTGGATTGACACACTCTGCGTCACCCATTGTAAAAGGATTTGTAGCTTGCAAATACATCTTTGATTTGATTGAAACAAGACACCACATCTAATGTGCAACTCAATACAATGTCATTATTGTGGGGACAAAATAGTGAGGTCTCAGAATCTATCTTGTTGCTTCCATTCATCTTTATTGGCAATATATTGACAACTGTAAAAAATTTACAACTCTTTGAGACCAACTGTAGGCCCCCACATAAACAAGTATCAAACTTATCTCGAAATTTTGGTTTCAAAATTGACAATATTAAAAACCGATAAAATGTGGACAAATATACCCTGTCAAGTTAATAGTAGGTTGTTCATCGACAAATCATTCAATAAATGACATAAAGACACCACAACAAATGAGACTAAATTTTATGGCCATTCCCCACTACAAAACCATCAAAGAGGAAAACTTACAAAGGCTTGCCTAACAAGTTAGTGCCACCTAGACCCAATGGCATAACTTTCCCAATAAAAGAACGACACGTGGAAGTGTCTTTGAAAACAATTAAATTCGCGGAGGACACTCATTACCTTAAATAATAAAAAAATAAAACACAACCGGCGTAAAATGTGCACCGGGGGCAACTGCTAGTGCTAGTATTTAAACATTTGAAGAAATTGATTGCTTGATTGTTCAAAGTTATATTATGAGTGGATAAATCGCATGAGTTGTTATCGGTTATAATTAGAACAATTTTCGGTTAATCACTCATCTGTACATGTGGATTAACGTAGACCTATAAACCCTGCCAGAATCCGTGTGCACAAGCAACCAGCCAATCACATTAGAGCACAAGGATTTTGTGCTTTCTCGAAATCATTCACAACCGTCGATGGTCGACTGGGAGCAATGGAGGCCGTCCATTAGAAGTTTTTATCGCCACGGAAGGACAGCCGTCGGATGTAGTGGCGGAGTTAGAGCGCGACCGTCGGATTTTACGTGGAAGAAACACAAACGCGCAACGGAAAGAAGGGTCAAGTCTGCCGAAACGAAGTGTTGTAGCGCCTATATAATACATTATTCGGAAAATGGTATCGTTTGACAAAATTAGCTTGATAAGGTGCCGTTGTGGTTTGATAAGAAAGGAGGTATGTATCCTGCAGATGAATTGTTTTTACTTTTATCTTCTTGTTTACTGTGATCTAGGGTATCAATATTTTTTGTTGAACATTTTGCATTTGGGCGCTGCGCAGAAGTGTTGTATTTGTTGATAGCATTCTTAATCCGACTGAGAAATGGCCCGTACAAAGCAGACTGCGCGCAAGTCTACTGGAGGGAAGGCTCCAAGGAAGCAGCTTGCAACAAAGGTAAGATTGCATTTGAATGCTTGCCTTCAAAAAGTAGGAGTTTTTTTTTTTTCTGTATTTGACTGCTTGCTCTAGAAATGTGCTGATTTTATGCTTCTTTAATAGGCCGCCCGTAAATCTGCTCCTACTACTGGTGGTGTCAAGAAACCTCACAGATACCGTCCCGGTACCGTTGCTCTTCGGTATGCGATTTTGCGGTTTACCTGGTTTAACATCTGCTCGACTGTTAAAAAGATCATTAGGTGTTTGGCTTTCTAAGTTTATATTCATTACAATACAAATTTGATGTACAGTGAGATCCGAAAGTATCAGAAGAGCACGGAGCTTTTAATTCGAAAGTTGCCGTTCCAGAGGCTTGTGAGGGAAATTGCCCAGGATTTCAAGGTGAGCTTTGTTGTCGATTATTTGGTTTTATCAGTACAATCATTTGTCAATTATCTTATAGTCGTGAGGTCTTTTGTCTCCTAGAAACTGGCAACATAGATGGGGCGGTATATGCTGGGTGATTATTGTGGTTGTTGATTGTTGTTTGCTCAAATTAGGAAATTTGATTGTCACGAGGCATTTTACGTATATTTGTCAACAATTGTTTTGTAGACGGATCTTCGTTTCCAGAGTCATGCTGTACTGGCACTTCAGGAGGCTGCCGAGGCCTACCTTGTGGGTTTGTTTGAAGACACCAATTTGTGTGCGATTCATGCTAAGAGGGTCACTATAATGCCCAAAGATATCCAACTTGCGAGGCGAATTCGTGGTGAAAGAGCTTAGGCCGTTCCTGCAGATTGGGATGTCTGTAGAATTTGATTATGCGTTGGGGAATTTTAATTTGTACATAAAGTTGTTGCTTTTGTGATATCCTTTGTAAGGATATTCTGGACTGCAGGGATTTTACTATTCATATTGAAGAGAAGATGGATTTGGGTTTAGATGTTACAAAGATTTCATGGAAACTACTTGTACTTGATTGACATGTCAAATTGCCATTTTATGGATATGGTTGAGTTGTCTTTCATCTGCATTCCTACGCTTGTTTGCCTTTTTTTCATTTGATAGGTTTGCAATTGGGAAGGATCGAATGTGGAAGGTTTTTAAAAGTTTTGGGTGTTTCCTTGTAACTGGACATGCTATTATCTGTTCTCTATCATGTATATTCTCTTTGCATGCGTTGTAGAGCCTGTTTTTATTATATTATTTTTATGATTCGGTGGTTGTATTTTTTCTACTGGTGGTGTGCTGGTGTTGCATGAAATCTTGAAGGATTGTGTGGGTAAAGACGTTTATGAGAGGTTGTATATTGGAGAGACATGAGCATGGTGCGTGAGAGGAACACTAAGATTTAAGAAGTGTGTAGGAATGAATGATTGAATTGTCTATTTTCGAATGATGGTTAGAATATTGAACTTTTAAGGTAGCCATGAGATTGTAGGGGAGGCAAGTGTTATTAATTTCTTAATAAACCTAAAGAGTTTGACCGCTTAAGTTTATTTCTGACATTTTGTGAAAAATATCAAATGGCTGTCTAGAAGTGAGGAGTTTAAATTTTTATGTGTAGCATGCACACGAGTATTGATGTTTCGTCTTTCATTCTGCATTTATGATTCACTGCTTCTCATTCGTATTTTGTCCGGACTTTTTAACGCGTTTATCTGCATTTGTGTTTATTGCATGAGATGGGAAGACATGTAGGGTTTAGGAGGAGGAGATGACATGTTGGTAAGAGCAGTGATAGTATTTATGCTTTTTTTGCCATCGTTTGTTTATAAGGGGAGGTTTTGTTGGAATTGTTTGGAATGAATGTGGTTTCGACTTGTAAACCTGTCCCTTTTTTTATTTTTTTCGGGTGGTTTGTTGTCAGATGTACGGCCATCTTTTGCACATTTATGATTATCTGTTTCGTCATTGTGTTTGACATTGTTTCTCATTTATTTCACCATTTCTTGGGTGGTAATTAATCTTGACTTTGTAGAATGAATCTTGTACGAGAAGGGAAGCTTCCGAGATGATATGTTTGGAAAGGGTAACACCATCAACATGAGCGTCTACGCATTTTAATTATATGTTACACGCTATCCTGACACAGGATTTTAAGCTTTCGTAGGTGAAGAGGTGGACTCGTTTAAGTTTTCCAATGATGTCAATTTCATGTGTTCATGTGGCAGGATTTAAGTTAATGTATGGACAAAACTATAGATCACATAACTATGGGATTCTCTTCTTTAGTTTTACGAGGCATTGTTATTTAATTGGAATAAATAATTAATTATTTGAAGTTATTTTTTAGATTAATAACATTAAATTATATACTATAATTAGATTAAATAATTATTTATTCCAAATGATTTGTAAATCAACTATATTGAATTATACTATAATTGAAATAAACAATTATTTATTTCAAATGATATGTAAATCAACTACACTAAATTAAAAGTATAGTGATTGTAGATATAGTGATTATAGATGGCCTAACAAAGTATAAGTGTTGTTAGTCTTGAAAAACAATAACGCAAACAAAGATCCAATATTGAAGAGGGTAGTTGAGAGGACATTTTTTAATATTGTTATGCAATTGGAATAAATGTGTATATGGTTCACATTAGCATGATTCCATTATTTGTGTAAATGCAATTTATACATATAAATCTAATGTTTTTTTAATGACTTTCACTGATTTTTATCAATTATAATTATTTATTTTGAATGAATGATTCATAGAACAATTATATCAAATCAAAACTATAATGACTACAAAGTCTTATCTTTTAATAATGAGTTATAAATTTTCTTGCAAGAAATGGTGGATAAATAAAAGATTGTATAAAATAATTTTGTATGTAGTTATTGTTTAAAAGTTTTGAATGAGTGTAATGTTGTGGCAAACTTTACATGGATTTCTCAAGGGATTTGACTTGGATAGAAGTATGAATGACCAAGGGGAAACAAATATTAGAAGACAATGAATGTAAATAAAAAGTGAAATAAGAAAGTGTGTTTCAAAAGCAATATAAATTTTATGTTAATCAATTCAATATTTTTATTTGTTTGTGTGAGTATTAAATAGTGTTATTAGTGTTTGAAATATTATGTACTAATAATAACACATTATTTTGTGTAGAGTTCTTGAATTGTAATGAGTTTTTTGAGAATATTAGTGTTCAACTATTGGGGGTAAAGTTGTTTGTTATTAAAGAAATTTGTTTACTTTTAATACAAAATATGTTTTAAATTTGGCATTTATACTCTCAACGCCTCTTTTCAGTTATTAGATCTCGTTCAACAATTAGGTCAACTCCTCTTTTCAGTTATTAAATTGCGTTCAACAATTAGGTCCTTTTCCTTGTATAATACAAGTTCGTTGGGATCAATATCACTTTGAGCTTTATCATGATATGCATTTGTATGAAATTTCATAGGGAGTTAATTTATCAATTTGAGGCAAGAGTACCATGACATCGAGTTTTATCTTAAACTTTTATCTTGGTATGTCTTTAAAATTTTTAGACTTGTTTATTTAGCAATTGTTGATGGGTTTTTTTTTTATAGCCATGACCCTTGCTATGGTCTTATGGCTTTTGTGAGTAGCCGCTTCTCTCAAATTCGTTTTAAAGTCTAGATTAGAAGGAACAAGCTTTTCAAAATTTTAGAAAGCTTTTTAGGGATGTTGAATTAAAGTATTAAAATATTTATGTGGTTTAATTTACTTTAAATTTAATTTTCATTTAGATTGGTTTATTTTGAATGAAAATTAAATATTGAAGGGATGCATGGGTGTCTGAAAGGTATGGTTGCAAAGTAAGCATCCACCAAAAAAGACTATTATATATAAATTGTCTCCTTGTTCTATCTACTTTTTGCATCTCGTGAAGCCATAGGGAAAGCAAATTGTGCCACATGGTGCCATATAATTGGCCAAGGGATCCAAAGCTCTAGAGTGCTTGCTGTGCTTTGTAGGGCTAGGAAGAAATCATATTGGATCATTTGGCACCATCTGTTGGCATAGTCTTAGAGAACCAAATTTATTTTCGCAGTTTGTAGGGTGGTTGGGAAATCACATTGTGCTCCTTGGCACCTTTTGATTGGCCCGGGGTTTCTTTTACCTTGTGAGAATCAAGAAAAATACAATTTAAAATAGTTTAATGAAGCTACATTTTGATTATTGATTTTTATTTTTTGACGTCTTTATATGGACCTATTGTTTTGATCCTTGTACAAGATGTCTTTATGCGGTCATTTTGAAGGTCCAATTGACTTTTAGGAATGCCATGACCAAAAAAAATTAATTGGGGGCTAATAGTGGGGCACAATTTAAAAAATAAAATCAAATGGTTGCCTCAAAAGTGAGGAGTTTAAATTTTTATTAGTATTGTGCAATGGATAATGTGTGGATATTGGGTTTGAGGTAGAAGAGCATTTATGTCTTGTCATTCATTTTGCTTTTATGATTTAAAACCTCCCATTCAGTGCGTCGATGTTTGGGTATTTTGTCCCAACTTTTAAACATGTTTGTTTGCATTTGTGTTTATTGCATGAGAACGGAAGACATGGAGGGTTTAGGAGATGACATGTTGGTAAGAGCAGTGATAGTAGCATGAACGTTTATACATGTTTGCAATCATTGTTTATAAGGGAGGTTTTGTTGATTAAGATGTGTTAAATTTAGTGTAGTTTTGTGAATTGTTTGGAATGAATGGTTTTGACTTGCAAATCTCAATGGTAGTGTTAACTTGCTTTTTTTGTGGTGGTTTGTCATTAAATGTACAACCACCTTGCATTTATGATCATTTGTGTTTCATCATTTTGCATTTATGAACTATTGTTTGACATTCATTTCACCATTCCTTGGGTAATTCACTTTGACCTTGTAGCATGTTTGTCTCTATTTGCATACATTACGTGAGTAGGGAAGAGGAGATAGAGGGTTTTAGAGATGATACGTTGGTAAGGGCAACAACACTACCATGAGCGTCACACATTTTCAATTTTATTTGGTCATTCTATTAAGACATGTTAAATTTAGTGTAGTCATTTTATAAATCATTTGGAATCGGTATTTTCAACTTGCAAACTTCAATGACAACTTTAGCCCTCTTTTATGTGGTGGTTTGTCGTTAAATGTTTAGTTAAATGTATAATTGATGAAATGTAAACACTTGGCTCGAGGTGACAAAATATTTATGTCTTCCATGTTTCTTTTCATTAGTGCATACATTGCACGAGTGTGTGTTTTTGCAGGGAAGAGGAGATGAAGGGAAACAATAGAACCATGAGCGCTTACACTCACCGTCACTACTTATAAGTGAGGTGTTTACACTTCTTTAAAGTTGTGAGCCATATGATTTTTTAATCCTCGCTAAGGGTGGGCTTCCTATCTAAATCTTCTGTTAATGGCATTCAAAACCCACTAAATCTTGATCAAATAACATTCACTTCATGCTATGGATGTAGTCAAGGTGAGGAGACAAATCATTTACATCTTTCCACCTTCTGTGTAACCCGTTCTATGCATATAATCCTCTTTGTTTCTGTGTCATCTCCTTGCCATGCCATACGACTTAATGCTTTGGAAGTGGTGTTTGCTTATTCGAGTTGTATGTGCTAGTTACTCGCTGTTTTTATGTTTGCCATTTATCCACCGCGTGATTGCACCAAGGTTTCCACTCTAGTAGGTCTTGGGCTTCGTGTGCACAAACATCTTGTAGCCATCATGAATATGGTTTGAAATGTTTGTGAAAAAATAAAAAAATATTGTTCATGTTTGTGTATTGATTTTTCAAACTATAATAATTGTAGTTTAATTTAGTGTAATCGATTTATGGATCATTTTGAAGGAGAATATTTTCCCACCACTTTGAAATCAATAGTTTTTTTTAGTATTCTAGGTTTATTTCTTTGACATTTTGTTGAAAATTAATGGCAATTCTTTGATTTATTTCATCTACTTGGGTCATAATATTTTCCTGTTAACTATTTGAAACACTAAAATTTATCCTATAAAAAAAGAGTTTGTAAAGACAAGTTAGTACTATAAGGTGGTTTTCAATGTCCCCGATAGTGAATGAGAGCCTTCATGGCTTTGATTAACTCTTCCCTTCCATGAAACACACATTTAGGTACTAAACGAGTTATTTCTCTGTTATAACTATAGGGATGTAATTATTTTCTCCGTTTCATGATCCTTGACATTCGACATTACTATTCAGATTTGCACTGTTATTTTCTAACATGATTAATCCTTAGATTTTTTTTGTTGATCCTTAACATTCATATGGCTTTTCATATGAATGGAGGTCATGGGTCATAAACATAGGATGGCGAGACATAAATGCTCTACCACCTCAAGTCAGGGGTTCACATTCCCCTTATTGCACCTTATTAAATGGAGTTTAAACTATACTTTGGATGTGGTTGTTTATTTTTTTGAGTGTATGCCCCACCTTGATAACACCAAATTAAACTACAATTTTCACAGTTTAAGAATTCACAGAATGATTTCCATATTAAGAGATTTTGTTTTTATAACAAACACTCAAAATCCAAACTCTACACCTAGTTCAACATTTTTGCATAATTCAAAAGAAAATAACCCAAAATACTATTGGTATTCCCTTCTTATTGGCCCCCAATTGATTTTTTTGACCATGGAATGCATAGGGGTTGGTTGAACCTCTAAAATGGCCCCATGAGGATCTCTCGTAGGGGGATTGAAACACCAACTCTGTACAGATACATCATGCACTGAGAATTTAGAATCACGCTAAAAATCTAGAATCAAGAGGTAGACTCGTTAAGCTATCAATTGACATTAATTTTATGTGTTGATGTGGCACGATTTAGGCTCCATGTATGCACTAAATTAGATCACATAACTATGGGGTCCTCTCCCTTAGTTTTATAAGGTATTGTTATTCAATTGGAATAAACAATTACTTATTCCAAATGATTTGCAGATCGACTACATTGAATTAAACTATAGTGACCACTGAGTATTATTATTCAATTGGAATAAACAATTATTTATTTCAAATGATTCCCAAATCAACTACACTGAATTAAACTGTAGTGACTACATATGGCTAAACAAAATACAAGGCCGAATTATCTTGAAAAATAATAGTGCAAACAAGGGTTCAATACTTGAGAGGATAATTTTATTGAGTATTGTTATACAATTAGAATAAACAAGTTTGTATGTTTCACATTAGTATAATATCATTATTTGTATGAATGTAATGTATACATGTAAATCATATGTTTTTTTGTATGACGTTTACTCATTTTCGTAAGCTACAATTATTTACTCTGAATGATTCACATATCGATGTTACTGAATTAAACTAGTGATTACAAATTTTTAGTTTTAATGAGTTATAAAAAACCTCACCTCTAAGCAATGATGGCTAAACAAAATCTAAAGACTAATCATTTAAATAAAAATTATAGTTAAATAAAAGATTGTAGAAAATAGTTTTGTATTTAGTTATTGTTTAAAAGTTTTGAATATGAGTTTTATGTTATGGTGAACCTTACACGTTTTTATTAAACTATGAAGGGACTTGACTTGGATGAAGCATTAATGAACGACCAAGGAGAAACAAATAGTAGAAGACAGTGGATGTATAGTTGGACATTAAACGTTGTGAAAAAAGACAATAAGTTTTATAAGTCTGTACATGTTGATGTATTCATTTAATAAAATTTTCCCTGGAGATAAGAAGTGAAATGACACACTATGTTTCAAAAGCAATATAAATTTTATATTAGTCAATTCAATATTTTTATTTATTCATGCAAGTACTAGATATAATTATTATCATTTGAGACATTATGTACTAATAATAGTACAATATCTTATGTATAGGTTCAAGAATCTTAATGAGTTCTTAGAGAATACTAGTGTTCAACTATTGGGTGTAAAGTTGTTTGTTATCAATGAAAAAATCTACTACTTTTAATAGAAAATATATTCTAAAGTTGGATCTTATATCTTCAACTACCCTCTCAATTATTGGACCCCTTTCAACTATTGGGTCGTCTCCCTTATATAATATAAGTTCATTGGGCTCAACATCAATATGAGATTTATCATGATATCTACTTGTATGAAATTTCACAGGGAGTTAATTTATCAATTTGAGGCACAAGTTGTTGGGGGATCAAACCAACAATAGATTACAATTGTGAAAGCAATAAACGCAGAAATAAATCAGATAGATAAGTAACTGAAATGATAAATAGCACAGAACAAGATATACAAGAAAACACCCTGAAAACTTGTATTGAAACTCTTTACAATAGGAATACAATGAAGAAACTTCGTTCTTCCACACCTCTCTCAGATGCACACAAGATCTCTATTCCTCAAGAGCTCTCTCTCAAGTACATTCAAATCCAACACCCTGGATTGATGCAACTCTATACTGTCTTTCAAACATTCACAATGTTCTACTATTACAATTCTACACTCTTCTACTACATTAAGCTAAGAAGATCTTTCCTACATATAGAATTAGGAAACTTGAGCATGCTCTTACAACAAACAATTAAGCCTCTTCAACAAGGGCTCTAAAAATAATATTGCTAATAATAGAGACGCGAGCTTGAGACTACAACTCAAACTCATCATGCAAACACTCGCTTCTGTCCACGAAAATCACTTTCTGGACACACAGGGAACCGACGTCGGTTCCTCCCTGTTCGCCTGTGACCGTCGTCGGCCGACCCTACTGCCAACGTCGGTGCCTCTGCAACTGCTACTGACCGACGTCGGTCTCTCCTGACCGACGCCGGCGTCTGTGTAGACCCGAACCTGTTTTAGTATGCTCCTTGGTGAAGCTTTTAGCTCCACACCCTAACAATCTCCTACTTGGAGATAAACCAGCTGCACCAACCTGTACATCAACATCTTCTAGCTCCTCTATTTTCAACTCAATCATGAAGACCAATAGAAGTTGAATGCAAGTTCAACTTCTCCTTCGTAACCGGCTTTGTTAGCATATCAGCAGGATTCTTGTTTGTATGGATTTTCTCCAGCTTCAACTCACCATCTTCCAATACCTACCGTATGAAGTGGTACCTTAGCTGTATGTGCTTGATTCTTGAATGAAAGGCCGAATTCTTGGCCAAATGGATTGCACTCTGACTGTCACTATACAATCTGCAACTCCCATGCTCCCTTCCAAGCTCTTTCATGAACCGTGTCATCCATATCATCTCCTTGCTAGCTTTTGTGGCTGCAATATAGTCTGCTTCTGTAGTTGACAAGGCAACAACCTTCTGCAACTTAGATATCCAGCGAACCGTCGTTCCACCTACAGTAAAAACATACCCTGTGGTGCTCCTCCTGCCATCCAAATCCCCTGCCATATCTGAATTTACATAACCATGTAGAGAAGTATCTGAACCTCCATAGCATAAGTGCCTATTGCTGGTTCCTCTCAGATATCTAAGGATCCATTGAACCGCTTTCCAATGTTTCTTACCTGGATTGGCCATATATTTGCTTACTACTCCCACTGCTTGGGCAATATCTGGTCTAGTACACACCATTGCATACATCAAACTCCCTACTGCGGAAGAATATGAAACTTTACTCATGTACTCTACCTCATCATGTGAATTGGGACATTGTTCTTTACTCAACTTAAAATATCCAGCCATAGGTGTACTTACCGATTTTGCATCCTGCATATTAAACCTCTCCAACACCTTGTTCACATAATCTTCTTGAGACAATATCAACCTGTGATTTTTTTTGTCTCTCCTAATGCTCATGCCAAGGATCTTCTTCGCTGCTCCCAAATCTTTCATAGCAAACGTTTGAGCTAACTTCCCCTTAAGCTCAGAGATATCCTGCATGTGAGACCCTGCAACCAGCATGTCATCTACATACAACAATGGAATAATATATCTACCGTTATCAAATCTCTTAAAATATACACAATGGTCCGATTGACACCTACTGTAGCCATGCTCAGTCATAAACCTGTCAAATTTCAAGTACCATTGCCTTGGAGCTTGTTTGAGGCCATACAAGCTTTTCTTCAACCTGCACACAAACTTCTCCTTACCCTTGACCTCGAATCCTTCTCGCTGTTTCATATAAATTTCCTCATCCAAATTTCCATGAAGAAACGCTGTCTTAACATCTAGCTGCTCAAGATGCAAATCTTCAAAAGCAACCAAAGACAATACAACCCTTATTGAAGTCATTTTAACAACTGGAGAAAAAATCTCACCAAAGTCAATCCCTGGCTTTTGTGCAAATCTTTTCACTACTAATCTGGCCTTATATCGCATCTGTCCATCCTCACTTTCCTTCAACCTGTAGGTCCATCTGTTCTTCAGTGTTCTCTTACCAGCTGACAATTCAATCAAATCCCATGTTTGGTTCTCTCTTAAGGACTCCATCTCCTCAACCATGCCACGCTCCCACTTACTCTTGGACTCCACCTGTAATGCTTCTTCAAAACTCTCTGGTTCTCCACCATCAGTTAGCAATAAATAATATAAGGAAGGAGAATATCTAATTGGAGGCTTACTTACCCTTTTAGACCCCCTGATGGGTGTCTTGGACTCATTCTCAGCAATCTGTCCACCCAAATTTTCTGACAGTGACAGACCTCAGCCACCTGTAGACCTGTTACTGGCCGACGCCGGTTCTTCCTGGCCGACGCCGGTTCTTCCTGGCTGACGTCGGTTCCTGGTCTGTCGACGTCGGTCTTTGTATGACCGACATCGGTTTCTGTACTGTCGACGCCGGTTTCTAACCTGTCGACGTCGGTCTCTGTGTTTTCTTGCAAGTGATTATTTCTTTTTTCCGCGAGCTCATTTTGGACCATAACTTCATCCAATTCACCATTGCTCTGCCCAGATTGATCCAACGTCCTTATCTGATCACTGTACATCACTCTTTCGTTGAAAACAACATCACGACTCCTGATTACCTTGTTAGTTTCTAGATTCCAAAATCTAAAACCAAAATCATCTGAGCCATAGCCAATAAACGTGCACCTCATAGACTTAGGATCAAGCTTCTTTCTATTTTCTTTATCTATGTGCACAAAGGCTTCACTACCAAAAACTTTGAGATATGAGAGATCTACCTTTTTACCTGTCCATGCCTCTTCTGGAATTCCACCATCCAGAGCTGTAGAGGGTCCTTTGTTAATCAGGGACACTGCGGTGTCAACTGCTTCTGCCCAAAACTCTAAGGGCAACCCTGCATGCAATCTCATACATCTTGCACGCTCTATGATAGTTCTGTTCATCCTTTCAGCAATACCATTCTGCTGAGGTGTCCTTGGAACCGTCTTTTGCCTACGAATTCCATGTGTATAATAATACAATTTGAACTTAAGACTGCAAAACTCACCGCCATTATCAGATCTTAGGCACTTTAATTTTTTTCCTGTTTCATTCTCAACCATAGCCTTCCAAAACTTAAAAGTCTCAAAAACATCAGATTTCTTTTTAATACAGTAGATCCATACCTTTCTTGTGGCGTCATCTATGAATGTAACATAGTACCGTGATCCGCCAATAGAGGCTACCTGAGTCGGTCCCCACACGTCTGTGTGAACAAGCTGCAACTTCTGCCTTTTTTTAATAGACCCAGTCTTGAGAAAACTAACCCTTTTCTGTTTTCCAAATACACAATGCTCACAAAATTCTAGATCCATACTTTTTAAATCTGAAAGCATACCTTTAGACTTAAGAATTGACATCCCCTTCTCACTCATGTGGCCAAGCCTTGAGTGCCACAATTTACAATCCACATCTGAAGTAGATAAAACTGAAGGAGATAGTAACACAATTACACAAATAGAGAGTACCTTCTCTCTTACCTCTGGCCATAACTAGTGCACCCTTGGTCACCTTCCAAGAATCTGCTGTGAGAGTTACTGTACAACCCTCATCACCTAGCTTACCTGCAGAAATCAAATTTCTCTTCAAACTAGGAACATGCATCACATCTCTCAACACCCATGTGTTGCCATTCTGCATCTTCAGCTGCACTTTACCTTTGCCAATTATTTTACAAGGCTCGTCATCCCCTAAGTACACTATTCCAAAATCTCCATGGATATAGTCACTTAAATATTCTTTGTTAGGGGTAGCATGGAAAGATGCACCAGAATCTAATACCCAAGATTCTATGTTATTATGCAAAGAGAAAATTAAAGCATCTTGTGCAATACCTGCAACCTTGGCTTCTTCCTTTCCTTCGTGCTGATTGTCCTCCTTAGGCTTTGTCCAGCAATCTCTGCTTATGTGCCCCATCTTTTCATAATTTCAGCATTGTGGCTTCCTGCCATTCCTGGATTTGGATCTTCCTCTCGCCTTAGACTTAGATCTTGATCTCCTCTTGCTCTTTTCTTTTTGCCTTCCCCTGCTCTCAAAATTTAAAGCGTTCCCAGATGTCTCTTCTGTGCTTTTCCTGCGTATTTCCTCATTCAAGATAACACTAACAACATCCTCTACTTTCAAAATATTTGATGCAGATGTAATATTAGAAACTGCCATTACAAAGCCATGCCAGCTTTCAGGCAAAGAACATAATATCAAAAGAGCTTTTATTTCATCTTCAAATACAATATTGACAGAACTTAACTGATTAACAATTTCATTGAAATCATTCAGATGAGTAGAAACAGATCCACCTTCATTCATATGCAAATTAAATAACTGCTTCATAAGATATACCTTATTTGAAGCTGAGGGTTTTTCATACATATTTGCTAACATAGTCATCAACTCTACCGTTGTTTTTGCCTGTGACAAATTAGATATCACAGTGGAGGCCAGACTCAGTCTTATAGACCCAAGAGCCTTTCTGTCAAGAACTTCCCATTCTTCATCCTCCATGTCCTTGGGCTTCTTTGCTATCCCACCTAACGGTAAGTAAAGATCCTTCTGATACAGATAGTCCTCTATCTGCATTCTCCAATGTTGGTAGTTCTTGTCATTAAACTTTTCCATTCTCAACTTACTTTCTTCTGCCATTGCTTCTCCCACTCAAACAGAAATTCCTGCAGAAACCTCTGTGAGCAACCTGTAATCCAAACACACTACACAGATTTGAACCTGTAACCAAGGCTCTGATACCACTTGTTGGTATCAAGCTCAAGAACCTACAACCTGGCTCTGATACCACTTGTTGGGGGATCAAACCAACAATAGATTACAATTGTGAAAGCAATAAACGCGGAAATAAATCAGATAGATAAGTAACTGAAATGATAAATAACACAGAACAAGATATATAAGAAAACACTCTGAAAATTTGTATTGAAACTCTTTACAATAGGAATACAATGAAGAAACTTCGTTCTTCCACACCTCTCTCAGATGCACACAAGATCTCTCACTAGATCTCTATTCCTCAAGAGCTCTCTCTCAAGTACACTCAAATCCAACAACCTGGATTGATGCAACTCTGTACTGTCTTTCAAACATTCACAATGTTCTACTATTACAGTTCTACACTCTTCTACTACATTAAGCTAAGAAGATATTTCCTACATATAGAATTAGGAAACTTGAGCATGCTCTTACAACAAACAGTTAAGCCTCTTCAACAAGGGCTCTAAAAATAATATTGCTAATAATAGAGACGCGAGCTTGAGACTACAACTCAAACTCATCATGCAAACACTCGCTTCTATTCACGGAAATCGCTTTCTGGACACACAGATAACCGACGTCGGTTCCTGCCTGTTCGCCTGTGACCGTCGTTGGCCGACCCTACTGCCGACGTCGACACCTCTGCAACTGCTACTGACCGACGTCGGTCTCTCCTGACCGACGCCGGCGTCTGTGTAGACCCGAACCTGTTTTAGTATGCTCCTTGGTGAAGCTTTTAGCTCCACACCCTAACACAAGTACCATGATATCAACTTTGATCTAAACTTTTATCTTGGTATGTGTCTTTAAATTTTTTACTAACTTGTTCATTTAGCAATTATTGATGGCTTTATTTTGTAGCCACAACCCTTGGTATGGTTTTATGGCTTTTGTGAGTAGCCACTTCCCTCAACTTGGATTTTATCATTCCAAATAAGTCTAGATTAAAAGGAATAAGTTTTTCAAAATTGTAAGAACAAGTTTTTCAGGGATGTTGAACTAAAATATTAATTTTTTTATGTAATTTAATTTAATCTAAATCTAAGTTTCATTTAAATTAGTTTATTCTGAATGAAAATTAAATCCCTGAGGGATGCATGGGTGTCCGAAAGGTATGGTTTCAAAGTAAGCATCCACAAAAAATGACTCATATATAAATTGTCCCCTTTCCTTGTTCTATTTGCCTTTTGCATTCTTCGAGGCTATAGGGAAAGCATATCATGCCACATGGTGCCATATGATTGGTCAAGGGTTCTAAAGTGCCAAAGTTCTTTCTATGATCTATAGGGCTAGGAGGAAATCATATTGTACCTTGTGGCACCATCTGATTGGCATAGGGTCCTAGAGAACCAAATTTATTTTTGTGTTTGTAGGGTTGTTGAGAAATCACATTGTGCCACATGGCACCCTCTAATTGGCCTTGGGTCTTGGAATGTCAGAGTGTATTTTACCTTGTGAGAAGCAAGAAAAACATAATTTAAAAGATGGGGTGGAGTAAACACAAGAAAAAAAGAAGTGAAAGTTTAAAATAGAGCACAGAGTGTTGGGTATTTCGACAGTGCCACTACTTGGTGTGGAGCAAATAACTTTGAAAAGGGGCTCAGGGGCACTTGGAGCAAACCCAACTATGTGGCAGTGATCTTTTTTTGGTTCCCTAATTTGAATTCATCTTGAATATCAACTTGAATCTTCCCTTTCCTATACTTTCACAAGTCATTGAAGGCCCTGATGAGGGTTGTGTTTTGGTAGCTATAACACTGAGCAACGTCTGGGATTGCTTGATAGGCTTCCTTATTTCTTCATCTACTTTATAGTGTTAAACATTTATCATATTTTTAGGACACACTCTGCTAAAATTGGCAAAGTTATAATGTGTTGCTTCTTTTAATTGATTTATAGAGGGTTGTAGTAGTGATCCTTGAATGTTTTCTTTGTTTCACAAGCTTACCACTTTCTCCTTGAGTCTAGTTCCTTGGCTTTGATGGATTTACCCACCAAAGGGATAAGGGATGAAGATGAATGCACTATCATAGGCTCATGTTTGAATGGGGAGCTTGATCTTGGGATAAAGTTGGTAATGATAGGGTGATAGTAGTAGCTAACTCAACTTGATCCATGCCCTCTTGAGGATTTAATTAGAGCAAAAATTTATCAGAGGAAAGAATTGAGAATGATTTCAAGTAAAGAATTCCTTCCTATCTTTTGAATTTTATTTCCTTATCCCTTGCATTGTGCTTGGATTGTGGCCATATGGATTGAGACCTGAAGGAGGGATACTTTTACCACTAACCACATAATTAGCGGACACTTTTTAGAGGTAATTAAGACTAACATTCCAACATAAGATTTTTTAAAATACCTTGATGGGGGAATATTTTATCCACCCAATTGCATGCTAGTGATATTTTCTTGGCTCCCCTATTCCAAGTCATCTTGAATATCAATTTGAATCTTCCTTTTCCTACAGTTGCATAGATTATCAAAGGCCCTGATGAGGATTGTGATTTGGTAGTTAAGCATTCAACAACCTATGGGATGCTTGATAGGCTTCCTTATTTTGTCATCATTTGATAACATCCTCTACTAACTTTTAAAAATCCTCTCTTGACTTCTTGGCATAGGAGGACCAGTTGAGCCCCATCCATTTCTAGAGGGCCTATAGACTAGGCCATGCCCCTATATATCTATAGACTAAATCCCTATTAGAAGAAACACATCCCAATGTTTTTTATCAATCGATAACTGATGGCCTTATAAAGTTGAACTATAAGTCCATCCTCCTACACAAACTTTTCAACCATCATCTTTGATGGAATTGATTCTAGGTTCCTCTATGGGAATCAAATTAAGCCCTCTAATCACATTGGCTTCCTCTACATTGAAGGCTCCCAGAATGAGACGCAGTTACCCAAAAGGGACTAGGTTTAGATAGTTGGATCCTAGTTGAATGTTGAATTTAGATACAATGTATCTAACTAGCTTACAAAATTCACTACCCCTACTAGAAACATGATTGAGTTTTTTAAACTATGGATGCCCCCTGCCATTGAGATTAGCCTTCACACTCATCTATCAAGGTCAAGGTCTGAATGTTGATCATTCCACATTTATGCTTAATTTTTCTATCACCAATGCCTATTATTATTCACACTTCTGCACCCATCTTGTCTTCTCCTCTTCGTTCCTTTCTTTATTCACTTCTTTGACTTACCTCTTCTCTTTGCCATTTCCTTCACTCGCTTAGAGTCCCCCCTGCCCCAAAGTTTAAAGAATATATTCTTCTCTTATTTTCATTCCATTTAAAACCTTTTAACTTACATGAACATTTACAAAATACAAAATACATACCTCACATGTACAAATTATACAAAATACTTTATAAATAGCATTCACAATTCTTTCATAACAATGTTGCATTTACATAGTTATTTTAAGTCTCCATTGTTAAAAATATTTTATTTTGAATCAAGCCTTGAACTTAATCCAGAGTCTTTTTGTTCTCAAATTGCAGGCATTTATATGCTTAATGCCATATTCTTCTACATTTATAACATAAAAAAGGAAGACATTTGTAATCCAATTAAATTTTCTACACATTTGAAGAAGAGCATAAGCATATTTCTTGTAAGATAGGATTATCCAAATTTATATTTACACAAATTCTAGCATATGATAATAATTCTTTACCCTGAGTTTCCTGGCCAATACTTACGATTCCCATATAACCTTTAGGATTTTTTTTAGGATCCCTTTTTCCAAAAATTCTAGGGTAAACTTGTATAACATTACCCAAAGGGGAGGTTTAGTGATCATCTCCTCTGAAAGGTTAAAAAATAACATCCAAGGCCTCATAAATAAATATTATACCCATATGGAAGCCTTAGTGATCATTTTTTTTGAAGGTTTAAAAACTGGTATCCAAGACCTCATAAATAAATCAACATTTTTTAAAAATCAAGGTTCATCAAATAATATTTGCTCCTTATTAAAGATGAATTGAAAGGTCAAATAAAAAGAAAATATTAAAAATCTAATTTATGGCATAGAAAAATCTTTTATTTTTTTTCCAATCCAAATTTTAAGCGCATCACTCATATGCTATGCCCTAATAAATTTGCATATCAACATGATCCAGGCAACAATTCAGACGATAATTCAGGTGATGGTTCTACCCCAATTGATGACGAAACTTTTGAGAGCCATAACTTTTGCACCGTAGCTCCAATGGAATCCTCGTTTGAACCGTTGGAAAGATAAGAATAAGGAAAATGTGGTGAGATGGAATATATATTTGATTGATAGTTTTTGACCCCCCAAAACCCAATGGAAGTGCCCTAAGTTTCAATTTTAGTAGTGCATAAAAATAATAAGTTTCTAAAAATACTAATTCCTCGAATTCTATATTATTTTAAATCATGGAAGTCAAACCACTTAATCACCATTGAGATTGGTGATGTTAAACATCCTCCTATTTTAAAAATATGTATAAATGAAGATGTAACCCAAAATAAAAATCAGACATCTCTTCCCAGTGATAAACATATAGTTGTATTGCGATCTTGAGTAATAAAACATCTCTTCCCAGAGAATTCATTATTACTGTGTTATTTTTGTGCTCTTGAAATATATTTCAATCAAAACTTATAAGTTTTAGATTAGTGGTATCAGAGTGGTTTGTCTTGAGAGTGTATGATCCTAAGGATGAGATCAGGCTACAAGAAGCTTGGGTGAAAAATAATAGAGCTTCCAAACTATCTACCTATTCACTCCAAATGACTTCAAATGGTGGATGACACTAAGACATTTGATCCTTTCAAGTAAATGATGAATAAATCCCTCCAATGGCAACAAGCATAGATGATGCAACAATTTGCCCGAATTCTCCAACAACTCTTGATGAGAAATTCTGGTTCCTCATCTGTATTTCCTGGCTTCTCATCCATAAAACATCTTTTCAGTGCCCCAACACCCTTCAAGGTTTAAGTGAATTTTGATATTCCTACATTTGAAAGAAAAATCAATGCAAATGTAGTATAAAATTGGTTGGATCAATTATCTTCCTACTTCTCTGTAAATAAATTCACCAATGGAGAAAAGATCACATTTGCTCTTTTGAAAGCATCATTGCTTGCAGAAAATTGGTGGGAAGTGTACAAAAAGAGGTTCAGTATAGATGACATTGGCCTTGAGATGAAACCTACTTGGGATGATTTCATAGAAGCAGTAAAGGAGGAATACTATCCCATTGGAGCATATGATGATTTGTACATATAGTGGCAACAACTTTGCCAAGGTAAGGACTAATCTGTTCAAGATTACATAGATATTTTTCATTCTCTGTCTACAAGATTGGGCATCCAAGAAAGTGAGAAACATAAGACTCAAATATCATGGTGGACTATAATGGTACATATGGGGAGAAATCGAAATCTTCAAATTGGAAACCCTAGATGAGGCATTACAAGTTCATAGTGAAGATTGAACAGAAACATGGAAGAAAAAATACGTAGAGTCAGCCTTCAAAATAAAAAAATGATAAGGAAGGTCAAACACAAGGCCAAAAATGGAAGCAAAAGGAGTTTCAAGATAAGAAACCTTAGAAGGGGAAGACTGGAAAATGATGTGATTATCATAAAACTAGAACTCATTCCAAAGAAGAATGTCGAGCCATCAAGTCAATGCTTTCTAAGTCATAATACTTGACATCTACTACTTTGTATCATACACAACCTACAGTCGAAGAAGATGAAGAAGATATTGTAGATGCTGAGCCCGATACCATCGTCACTTCATAACAAACCCATGAGGAAAGGCCAAATGATAAGGAAATATTGTTTCACTCCAAATTATGGGTAAAAGGTAAGCCTCTACATTTCATTCTTGATAGTGGGAGTCAAAAGAATTTAATCTCTGCTAAAGTTGTGAAAAGTCTAAATTTATCCATGAAGCCTCACCCAAAGCCATACAATATTGGATGGTTGAGCTTAGGGAGAGACCTCCATGTCACCCATTAGTGCCTTATTTCATATGCAATAAAACCTTTTCAAGATGAAGTTTTATGTGATGTGGTCAATCTAGATGTTTATGATGTACTCCTTGGTCAGCCATTCATGTATGATCGACATGACATATATGAATCATGAACTCAAAGAATCAACTTCACTCTTGGAACGTGGTGCTATAGGGTACGAGAGGTACCACCTCCCACATCTGTCTCCCTGATAAGTGCTAAACAATGTAAGAGATTGGTGGAGAAGACAAAATAATTTGTTCTCATGGTGGTCAAACCACATAAATCCAAGAAGGCTGATGTTGCAGTCCTGACTACACAATCAACACAACAACAGAAGTAGATGGGAAAAATCATATGAAAATATGATGACTTATTCAAGTCACCCATAGGAGTTCCACTGCATTACCAAGTAAAATATTCTATTGATTTGATTCTAGGATCACCTTTGCCTAATAGTCTTGTGTATCACAAATCAATTTTAGATAATTATGAGATAAAAAGATAGATTCAAGAATTGATCCAAAAGGGTCACATCAGGCCAAGCTCTTTACCCTGTGGTAGCCCAATAATCCTAGCACCAAAGAAATATGGAACATGGAGGCTTTGCATTGACTATCGAGCCCTAAATAAAATCACTGTGAAGGAACACTACCCCCTCCCCAGGATTGATGACCTACTGGACCAACTCTATGGTGTGAAATTCTTGTTGACCATTTTTTGCCCAACAAGCCAAAAAACGGTCACCTTCTGTCCCTGCTATTCTAGGCCATTTCATTTTTCAATTTTGCATGAATCTATCCATTTCTATAGACTCTACAAAATTTCTTAAAACTTTGCAGGTCTAAATCTACGAACTCTGTAGGTCTAAATCTACAGACTCTACAGGTTTTGGATTTCTATGGACTCTACAGGTTAGTCCTTTAGCGCATGAAGGATCAGTTCAGAGAGTTCTAGGTTTTACAAGGCTTATTCAAGCTCTGGTCTAAAGAAAATCACAAGAAAAGTTGGCATCTCTGAACCATTGAATCAATTCAATGCTTTAGTTCAACGCTCAGTTCAATCAGTACCAATTCAGTCGGCAGTTCAATCAGCCTTGGTTCGAGCCTTAGTTCAATCGGTAGTTCAATCACTCCATTTCAAAGCCTGGTTCATCACTTCAAGCTCAGTGCAAAGTTCATCAGCATTTGGTTGAATGTTGGTTTAACCACTTGGTTCATCGGTGTGCAACTTTGAACCATCGAACCGATTTAACCAATAAGTTCATTTGGCAGGTTCAATGCATTGGTTCAATCATTCGGTTCTCCCAGTTGGTTCAATGGCTTGTTCAATCACTTGGTTCATTAGACGGTTCATTGGCCTTTAGTTCAAAGGGGCTCAACGCACACCGTTGAATCATTGAACTGGTTTAATGCCTTGGTTCAATCATTCGGTTCAACGCCAGGTTCAACAGTTAGTTCAAGCAACATTAGTTCAGCAGCTTCCAATTCAATCAAATAGTTCAAAAGCTTAAGTTCAATGGCATCAACGTGCTTCATTAAACCATTAAACTGGTTCAACAAATTGGTTTAATCATTTGGTTCAACGAATCGATTCAAAGGCTAAGTTCAATGGGCTCGGTGCGCAGTGGTTGAATTGTTGAACTGATTGAACCAATTTTGGTTGAATGGGTTGGTTCAACAGCTTGGTTCAAGGGTGTGCCCTATAATTAAAGGGTAGGCCCAAGGTTCAAATGCCCTTGCAAAGGGCAGTTCAAACTCTAAGAGCCCTTGCGGAGGGCAAACACTTCAAAGGGGCCACAAAAGGGGCATTTTAAACTTTCAAAATTTTTGTTAAGGCAAAGGTCGAATTCTTTCAGACTTTTTGTTCAAAGGAATTCCTTTGGACAGAAAGCCCAAAGGAATTCGAGGAGAGGCCACTAGTGTAGGGAAACTTCAAAGAGCCCGACATAAAAGACAAAGTGGCCAATTCCCACAAACTTTTTATCTGCAAGAAAAAGCTCGAAACAAAAAACCCATGGGAAAAAGGCCTGAAATAAAAGACCCAATGATTTTTTCTAAGGATGATGACGTCTTGAAAGCTATCAAATTTAAGCAAGTGAACTAGCCATTGGGTGACGGCCGCATGAACATCAAATTTAAAGTAGTAAAGTAGCCATTATTTTTGAACTACCTTAGCGCCAAATCATGGAAAGAGCCCAAAGAATATAGCGACCTGCCAAGAGATCGCCCCTGAGGGCTGAAAGACCAAGAAGAAGACAAACACAGAAAAGACAAAGCATTCAAGTGGCGAAGGGAAGGTGAGTTATTATAGATGAGCAGTGCAACCTATTTTTTTCTAGTTGGCATTTATGAGGGGATAAACTACAGTCTATTTGTAGGAAAGAGGCACGGCCATGCTCTTGCATTAACGTTTGAATGCCAAAGTCAATTTTGGTGATTGTACAACATGGTTCTAGCAGGCCTCTTTTTAAGGATGACATCAGTAATAGTGGCTTTCCTCTTCCCAAGGTTCAGAATGCACATGGGCCACTTGCAGAGAAGAGCGCCAAAATATTTCCTCAAAAATGCCAATGTTCTCTTCCTCTTCCTATATATTGTAAACTTCTCTTTTGAGAAGGGATCCCCTCTCAGCCTTAAGGCAAAACTCTACCCAAAAATCCCTTAGGCTTGTAAGGTAGAGCTCTGACATAATTTTACCTTGAATCAGAACTTAGCTATTTTACCTCCATTCTGAGTTTTGCATCTTTAATATGTGTCTATGCTTTGATTCTGTGTTAAGTCATTTTATTAAATGCTTTTACAGAATGATTTTAGCATGTCTGGTGCATTTTTGAGTTTCCTTTTACAGGTCTATCAGAAGTGTCCCTAGAGGAGTGTAGGTGAAGTGGATAGGCTGCTACAGTGTGTCCCAAAATGCCTCTAGTAGTTATTTCCTCCCTATATCTCCATAGACCCCTGACCCACTGATGCAGAAGGTTTTTCTCACTTCAGATGAAGTGTATAGGCACTTACTTTTGGTGAAAAGTGCATATTCAGGCTGGGTGGATCACATTTTTTGGTGTATCACCTTTTCTTTTTTAGGCTTACGCTTTGTTTTCAGCATCTCTCTCTCCCTTTTCATCCCCCCCTTTTTACATTTTTTGTTAGCAGTAGGAGAAACTAGGGCCTAAAAGATACATCAAAGGGAGCTAGCCCTCATCTAGAGACTCTCCCTTCTAGCTTCACCGGTCCCACAGGCAAGAGGGGAGTTTCCATTGTTGCATGAAGAAGGCAGGAGCTCGGCCTCCTGCCTTGAGTGCAATCTTGTACGTCAACAATTTTTGGCACGCTCGGTGGGACTAACTAGGAAAAGTTGTGTCCAAAGAGTTGAAGAATTTTTGGTGTGTTCTTCAACTGACCAACCTTTAGAGGCTTTTGCATCAACACCAATGGTGAATCTGAGTTGAATTAGCTGGTTAAGCAGCCTAGTGCCATTAAGAAATCACCTTTGTATGTATAATTCCTTTGCACAAAATTATGGGTCTTGTATTCCTTCATGTGACTATGGTCAGACTCAAGATTTTAAGAGAATCACCTCAAGCAGCCCTCCTAGTTGCCCTTCAATGATAAGGGAAGTGGCCCTAGAATTTGAGAAGCAGATGATGGAGATTAACAGACTGGAGGAGCAGTACGGATGTCAGCAGGAGCTGATGTATAAAGAGGAGTGCTTGTTTAGGCAAGCACAGGCATTGCAATCCATGGAGGAGGAGGTAGCAAAATGGAGAAATCTATTTTATCAAGGCAGTCAGCCTTATGTGCCCCCTCTTATTCTGAATAAAGTACCCTCTTTTACACCAAATCTTTTCTATCAGATAGCACTTGCTCACTCCCACTCATCTGATGCATCTGCTCTTAATCCCGTGCGCCTAGCTTTCTAACATCAAAGGGCATCAGAGCAACCCCCCATGGAGATCAATCTTCTCAATTCCTTATATTGTGAATCTTCCATTGGGGGAATACCACGAGCTAGCACGTCCCTCATCTAGAGACTCTTCTGGTGCATCGACAGTCTCTTCCTAGTATTCCTCAACCTCCCCAAGTTTTTCAACATGATGTGCAGATTCTGAGTTGGAGGAAAGAATGCCAGGTACCAACACAGAGCCTTGAAGAGGATGGTGCTGGTGACCTCTAAGAAAGACTCTTTCAAGACAATCTAGCCAAGCAAATTGAAGATTTAGAGGCTAGAATGAAACTGCTCCATGAAAGAGAGATAGAACTTTTGGACCTCGTGGAGGAGCCCCAAGACCTTGGAGAGGACAAAGTTGCTGCCTGTTCACAGGAGCAAAATTCCAATTCTGAGATCCTGAACTGAGGGAAAATTGTAGAATCATGGGGCAGGAAGGAGGAGAAGCAAGGTTTTTCTCAAAACCTTGAAGAAGCTGAGGCTGCTCCTACTCATGACGATGCTGGTGACTTCCAAGAAAGGCTCTTCCAAGAGGATCTAGCTAGGAGAATTGTAGAGTTGGAATCTAAAGAGAGATTCCTCAGCCAGTGTGTGATGGGTGGTTCGGACTCAATGGCACATTCTATGTTTGAACACACCCCATCTACACACCTCCAAGAGAGCTATTAGGCCACACCTGATATAAATGAAGTGCTGACCAAGTGGAAAGAGGAGAATCATTCGATTCTAGCTCAAGGATTGCCTCCTCTTCCACATGTTTTCTCCACTTCACCCCTTCTCAAGGAGGAACCTATTTTGTAAGAGGCGAGTGAGGAGTAGAAGATCCAATCTATAGTTTTTCAAGGGGATATCATGAGCGATAGTGAATAAGAAATCATCATCGAGGCTTTTTGTGAAGGCATCATCAGCAATAAAAAAGACTCAGGTCACACATACATGTAGATGTTCCAACAATATGAGGAGGAACAAAAGCATGGTGAGCTCTCTTCCCTTTTGTTCAATGAACTTCCTTGTTGCTTCAATGAGGAGGATGACTATGCTAAGGAGCCTTAGTTGGAGGAGGATCATGAGGGTACCTTTGAACATCTAGAGACCCTGATCATCTTCGAGGAGGAAAAGGAGAGGTCTATCTTCCTAGAGGAAGGCCTTGAATAAGAAAGCTTCAAATAAAGAGGTGATGTTATGTGGGATGAGTAATCATTTTGTGAGTCCATGTCAGACATCACAATAGTCACCCTTCTTCAAGAAGTCCAAGAGGAAGCAGAGGATGAGTCTGACAGAGTCTTCAATGAGGTAGAAGGTAACAAGTCAGACCATGATACACTATAGAGGGACTATACATGCCAAAGGGCTAACAGTGATAAGCCAATAACCACTGATTTCTTGGTGAAGAGCACTAGTATGAAGGACCAACATTTAACAAGCTTTTAGGAACAAGCAAAGTACACACATGTTAGAAGCATGTTTGAATCTGATCCACTCAGATGCGAGCCAATCCAGGTGACAGGCAAGAGGAGCAAGTCACCAATTCTCTTTTTCATTTAGCTACTTGCCTGGCACCATAAGTCTTCTTGCTAGGAAAGGGACTTAAGAAGTTTTCCTTTTGATCCAGGAGGGAGGCAAACATTCTTGGTTAGCTGTATATAGTAGTTTACATTCAGTTGCCTTTCCTGTTTTCCCTAAGTGCAGTTGCACATGTAGTGTTTTTAGCCTTGTGTGTTTCCCTTTTGTCTGGGGTAAAAAGCTTCGTGTTTGATTCTTGGATCTTATGGGGCTATTTTTGATTTTTGTTCAAGATGCATCTGACTCTGTGCCTAATGGACTGTAAGGCAACTGGTCTTTAAGCATAGTAGGCATGCTTCCCCTGGGAGTCACCAATTTGTTGACCATTTTTTGCCCAATAGGCCAAAAATTGGTCACCTTCTGTCCCTGCTATTCTAAGCCATTTCATTTTTCAAATTTGTATGAATCTATCCATTTCTACAAACTCTGTAGAATTTCTATGAACTATATAGGTCTAAATCTATGAACTCTACAGGTCTAAATCTACAGACTCTGCAAGTTTTAGATTTCTACAGACTTTGCAGGTTAGTCCTTTGGTGCATGAAGGATCAATTCAGAGAGTTCCAGGTTTTACAAAGCTTATTCGAGCTCTAGTCTAAATAAAATCACAAGAAAAGTTGGCATCTTTAAACCATTGAATCAGTTAAATGCTTAGTTCAATCGGTACCAGTTCAATCAGCATTGGTTCGAGCCTTAGTTCAATCGACAATTCAATCACTCTATTTCAAAGCCTAGTTCATCACTTCAAACTTAGTGTAAAGTTCATCAGCATTTGGTTCAATGTTGGTTCAACCACTTGGTTCATCAGCATGCAACTTTAAACCGTCGAACTGGTTCAACCAATAAGTTCATTCGACAGGTTCAACATGTTGGTTCAATCGGATGGTTCAATCATTCAGTTCTCCCAGTTGGTTCAACATCTTGTTCAATCACTTGGTTCATTAGATGGTTCATCAGCCTTTGGTTTAAAGGGGCTCGGCGTGCAACGTTGAACCATTGAACCGGTTCAATGCCTTGGTTCAATCATTCGATTCAATGCCAGGTTCAATGGTTAGTTTAAGCGGCATTAGTTTAGCGGCTTCCAGTTCAATCAGACAGTTCAAAATCTTAAGTTTAATGGCATCGACACACTTTGTTGAACTGTTAAACTGGTTCAATAAATTGGTTCAATCATTTGGTTCAATGAATCGATTCAAAGGCTAAGTTCAACGGGCTCGGTGCGTAGTGGTTGAACCGATTTAACCGTTGAACCAATTTTGGTTCAAAGGGTTGGTTCAATGGCTTGGTTCAACAGTGTGCCCTACAGCTGGAGGGTAGGCCGAAGGTTCAAATGCCCTTGCGGAGGGCAGTTCAAAGTCTAAGAGCCCTTATGGAGGGAAAACACTTCAAAGGGGCCATAAAAGGGGCATTTTAAACTTTTGGAATTTTTGTTAAGGCAAAGGCCAAATTCTTTCAGACTTTTTGTCTGAAGGAATTCCTTCAGATAGAAAGCCTGAAGGAATTTGGGGAGAGGCCACCAGCGCAGGAAAGTTCAAAGAGCCTGATAGAAAAGACAAAGCGGCCAATTCCTGTAGACTTTTTGTCTGTGAGAAAAATCTCAAAATAGAAAACCCATGGGGAAAAGGCAAAAAAAAGACTCGATGACTTTTGCCGAGGATGATGACGTCCTGAAAGCCATCAAATTTAAGCAAGCAAACTAGCCATTGGGTGACGACTGCATGAACGTCAAATTTAAAGCAGTAAAGTAGCCATTGTTTTTGAACTACCTTAGCGCCAAATCATGGAAAGAGCCCAAGGAACGTAGCGACCCACCAAGAGATCACCCCCGAGGGCTGAAAGAGTAGGAAGAAGGCAAATGCAAAAAAGACAAATCATTCAAGTGGCGAAGGGAAGGTGAGTTATTGCAGATGAGCGGTGCGACCTATTTTTCTCTAGTTGGCATTTATGAGGGGACAAACTATAGTTTATTTGCAAGAAAGAGGCACATCCATGATCTTATATTAATGTTTGAATGCCAAAGTCAATTTTAGCAATTGTATAGCATGGTTTTAGCAGGCCTCTTCTGAAGGATGACATCAGTAACAATGGCTTTCCTCTTCCCAAGGTTTAGAATGCACATGGGCCACTTGCAGAGAAGAGTGCCAAAATCTTTCCTCGACCCTCAGGCTTGTAAGGCAGAGCTCTGCCAGAATTTTACCTTGAATTAGAACTTAGCTATTTTTACCTCCATTCTGAGTTTTGCATCTTTAGTATGTGTCTATACTTTGATTCTGTGTTAAGTCATTTTCTTAAATGCTTTTACAAAATTATTTTAGCATGTCTGGTGCATTTTTGAGTTTCCTTTTACAGGTCTGTCATAAGTGTCCCTAGAGGATTGTAGGTGAAGTGGATAGGGTATTGCAGTGTGTCCTAGAATGCCTCTAGTAGTTATTTCCTCCCTGTATCTCCATGGACCCCTGACCCACTGATGCAGAACGTTTTTCTCACTTCAGATGAAGTGTATAGGCATTTCCTTTTGGTGAAAAGTGTATATTCGGGCTGGTTGGATCACATTTTTTGGTGTATCACCTTTTCTTTTTTAGGCATAGGCTTTGTTTTTAGCATCTCTCTCTCCCTTTTCATCCCCCCCTTTTTAGATTTTTTGTTAGCAGTAGGAGAAACTAGGGCCTAAAAGATACATCAGAGGGAACTAGCCCTCATCTAGAGACTCTCCCCTCTAGCTTCGCCAGTCTCACAGGTGAGAGGGGAGTTTCCATTGTTGTATGAAGAAGGCAAGAGCTCGGCCTCCTACCCTGGATGTAATCTTCTGCGTCAATAGGTCTTCACCAAAATTGATCTCAAATCTGGCTATCACCAAATTCCCATCGATCCCACTGATGTCTAGAAGACTACATTCAAATTTAAGGAGGGGCTCTTTAAATGGTTAGTTATGCCTTTCAGCTTAACTAATGTACCTGTAACATTCATGAGGATGATGGATGACATCTTGTGACCCTTCACCAACTCATTCATGGTTGTCTACCTAGATGACATACTCATCTACAGTAGAACATGGGAGGAACATATGCAACATGTTCGTAAGGTGATTTAAACTCTTCAAGAGCATAAGTTGTATGTAAATCTTGACAAATGCACATTCGAGATGAAAAAATTTAGTACCTTAGGTAGGTTGTGAATGAGGAAGGGGTCCATGTTGATCTAGAGAAGATTTATGTTATTTGAGAATGGCCTACACCAAGGACCCTCACATAACTTCACATCTTCTTGGTTCTTGTATATTTCTATCGTAAGTTTGTTCTTGGATTTCACATGTTGCTTGGTCACTAACCTAAGTGACTAAAGGAGGAGCTAAAGCTACATGTAAATGGGGTGAAATACAACAAAGGGCATTTGAGAATTTGAAGAATAGACTTTGCTTAGCCCCTATTTTTGTCTTGCCAGATTTGCATCAACCTTTTGAATTGATGACAGATGCATCTAAATATGCCATGGGAGCTATCATCATGCAACATGGCCATCATATTGCATATCACAATGAAACTTTCAGTGATATATTTAGTAAATACCTGACATATGATAAATATCTCTATGCCATTGTGTAATCCTAAAAATAATGGAAACACTACATCTTGGGGAAAGAGACGGTCATCCACACTGACCATAGACCATTGTAATTAATCTAGATGCAGAGCAAACTATGAAATGAGAGGCACCAAAAGTGAGCCATATATCTGTATCAGTTCCATATGATAATCAAACACAAAAAGGGGATCTTAAATACAGTTTCAAATTGTCTGAGCCATCCACTAATTACTACACTCACAATAGTTATTGACCTATGTAGACACAAGATTGCCACTTGGGGTGCTTTGTATGAAGTAGATCTTACCTTTGCTGATACATATCAGGTGCTTCAAAAAGGTAAACATGTTTCTTATTTCTATTTACAAGATAATTTCCTCTATCATATGGGGCACATCTATGTTCCAACTGCAGAGTAACAAAAGATGATATGATAAGCACATTTCAGTAGGATAGCTAGACACTTTGATGTAGAAAAGATATTGGTAGTTCTTCAAAAACACTTCTATTAGACCCATATGTGAAAGGATGTTGAAAGGTATCTTAAATCTTTCACCCTATGTGAGATATCTAAGCTAACAAATAAGAAGCAAGGATTGTACATGCTATTTTTAGAACCAACTAGGCCTTGGGAATCTATCTCAATGGATTTTTTCTCAGGTTTGCCCACCTCAAAACATGGTAAGGACTATATTTTTTTTGTATTTGATCTTTTTAAAAAATGGCTATCATGATTGCTTGTAAGAAAAATATATCTATTGAAGAAACTACTCAATTATATTTTAGTCATGTATGGCTCCATTTTGGTCTCTCTAAGTCCATTATCTCAGATCGAGATAACAGGTTCCTAAGCATTTTTTGGTCCACTCTATGGAAGATGATGGATACCAAGCTAATGAAGTCCACAACCTTCCATCCATAGACTAATGGTCAAACAGAGTTGGTGAACCACTTGATTATTCACATGATTCAGATGTATCACTCTAAACATCCATGCACATGGGATGAGGGGCTTATTTTCATACAATATGGATACAATCAAGCCCTACACAACTTGACCAAGTATAGTCCATTCCAAGTATGCTTCAAGTTCCAACCCATGAGACTAATTGATATAGCCATTCCATTCTTCGCCATGTAATACACACCTCATGGAATATCTAAGGTAGCAAAAGCAACAAAGTTCATTGAACAAATGCAACACATCCAACAACAAGTTCATGGCATCTTGGAGAAGATGAATCAGAAGTATAATAAATGCCATGACAAACATAGGATTACACACCATTTTACTATGGGTGATAAGGTTTGGTTGTGGCTTCAGAAGGAATGACTTACAGGCCCACACAAAAAAAATTGGCCTCTGCAATATGGTCCCTACACCATCATCAAAAAAGTTGGAGAAAATACTTTTGAGTTGAACCTACTAGCCTACCTTGGTCTATATCCAATATTCAATGTGGAGCTCCTCAAACCATATCATCCACCTCTATTGGACACTTTAGTCATAGTAGAATAACTAGACATTGATGAGATTGATCCATAGAGTTTTGCTCCAGTGGAGGAGGATCAGATTATGGACACCTGGATGAATACAACAAGAGGATGCTATATTCCGCTTTATCAGATGGTCAAAAGGGGCCAACTTAGCCACCAAGGTAAGTGGCTCACAGAGAATAAAATGAAGACATAACTACCAAACCTAATGAGGAATATTGATGCAATGGGGACCTTTAATTTTCAAGGAAAGAGGAATGATCCGGGCAATAATTCAGGTGACAATTAAGGTGATAGTTCTACCCCAATTGATGATAGAACTTCTGGGAGCCATAATGTTTGCATTGTAGCTCTAATTGACTCCCCGCTTGAACCATTTAAAAGCTAAGAACCCAATTGAAGTGCCCCAAATTTCAATTTTAGTAGTTCAATATAAAAATAGCAAGTTTCTAAAAATAGTAATTCTTTGAAGTCTGTATTGTTTTAAATCATGGAAGTCGAACCACTTAATCTCCATTGAGATTGGTGACCTTCCACATCCTCCTCCTAATTTCAAAATGTGTATAAATGAATATATAACTTGAAATAGAAATTATACATCTCTTCCCAAAGATAAACCTATAGTTGTATTGTGATCTTTAGTAATAAAACATCTCAGAGAATTCATTGTTACTGTGTTATTTTTATGTTCTTGAAATATCTGTCAATCAAAACTTCTGAGTTTTATATCAAAACATCCTTTAAGAAAGGTCTTCCATAATCCCATCCATCTCAATCTAAAAGGAAAATAATTAAAATATCTTTTAATATATTTATAATTTTTTTCCATAATTTCAACATATCAACCTCAATATGATCTCATTTATAATAAAATTATAATAATAAAGTTACAAGAATCTATCCATAATGCCCTCCATCTCCATCTCCATCCTCACCCTCTCCTTCCAATGCTCTCATTTTTAATAAAGTTACAAAAATTTATACTTTAAATTTTTTCAATTTGTCTCCAAATATTTTCCTTTCAACATGACCATTTATATCTCCTCACTTTTCACTTGTGATTCTCTTTTATTATCAACACATTATCCCAATCATTATCACTTAATGACATAGGTGCAACCTCTCTATCCTTCACACCATGCACTAACAATTCTTGAGATTTATATAAAGGAGACATATTATTGTGAACAATTTTTTCATTTACTATTTCCATCTTCTCTAAAAATTAGAGATAATGAAGTTTGAAGTCTCACTTTTTAATTTCGTGAGTTATTGGTTTTAACGAGTAAATGATATACAATTGATAAGCTTCCACAACATGGAATTTTGGTTCAATTTTCCTCTAGTTGAAAAATATTCAATGTTAAAATAGTTGTTTCACACTTATATATTACATTTTCTATTGATATAATTAATAGTTTTTTTTAGGTTTTGACATGGAATGCTTAAGTATATTATTACTTAAAATTATTATGCATTCAAGTTTTGTGGTTACAATATTTTTATTTATTTTAAACTAATTGGTTCTAAATTTAATTATTGATACATATTATTTGAACATATGCCATGTATATGCATTCACATTGTAAGATCAAAGTATATGTTTTTAAAGTTTAAGTGCATGACACAAATGTATATACAAGTTTCAAACAAAATTCATAATTTGCATCTACATATAATTACAGGTTCTACATTTATCAATGGGGGCATGATATAGATTCATGCATACTATGTCCTTTTTTAAATTCAGGGGGCATAATGCAACTTCATGCCATGCTTTTCAACACTCCTTGTTATCGGCAAACATGGTGGGAGCATAATTGTCATTCATTCTCTTTTGATCATGTATTTAAGAACAAATAAAAACAATGACAATTAAATTTATAAGTCATCTGTAGTGATTGATTCAGTTAAAGTGCATAATGTACAACTTAGAGGTTCAATGCTCTCTAACATTATTACCTATGAATCTATTACATATTCTAACCCATTTATGTCTCGAGCTTACAAACCAACATAATTTATTGAGGTTTTTGCATCTCTTAATAAGTTATTTTTTATATAAGTTCAAATTCATTTTGGAGTTTGACCACCCTTAAATTATCCATTGGTTCAACTAAGGAACCAATCTCTCCAAGTGCTTCATGGGAAACATCAATTCTTCAAGGAAGCATCATATCAAAGCAAAATCACAAGAGTAACATTGGTTTCACACATACAAGTGTAATATTTATTTTTTATTTTCAATTTATTCAAATTAAAATTACTTTTCAATTTTTTAGTTTCATATATAAGCATTATTTTTTTACATCATTATAATTATTCCTACGAAACCCCTTGCATGTTTTAGAAGTTCTCCCAAAGGCAAAGTGTGTGGTACATGCTCAAGTACTATTTTTTCTATACTCTAAAATTTTTATTTCTAAACTAAAGGGGGGAAAATGTAATCACTCGAATTTGGTCATGAATACTTAATAATGTTAGTTTTGACCCTATTTTAGTTTAATTGACTTGTGCACTTAATCTAGACATGTTTCATCTTCTCACACTGTCTTACGTACCTATTTAGATCTATTTATTTTATAAATTTCTATCTAATGTCTACATAGATATTATAATTGTTAAAAATAATCCTAAGCATATGTACAAAGAATCTTACTTAAAAACCACATGTTTCCCTTAAGGACAAAAATGTGTAGTAGGGAATAATAATAGTAGTTTAGTTTGTCCCCTATGAGATTTTTATGTTCTTAGCCCTTTTAACAATCAATTTTAAAACATAGAACTTCTCTTATAATTTGGAACATATTTTTAGGATAGGTAGCATGATGATATCCTATTTGAATTTTTATAAATGCACACTCAAGTTATCTATTCTACCACATGATAAATTTAATATAGACACACAATCACACTACTGTATATTGAGCAAAGCTTCCCTATTCTTCCCTATTTTGATTCTAAGCATTTGAATTAGTCTTTAAACTAGTCCAAATCTTGTTTAATTCAAGCCAAATTAAAGCATGATCAAATATTCAAGTCATTTTTAGATGCATTTATAGATTCAAAGGAGCACAATTACAAAATACACTTTAAATGGGAAAACTACGTGTGTTTAAACTCTTTCTTCTAAGTATTGACTATGTAAGTGACATTCAATCATCGTGGAGGTGATTGGGGTCAACTTATCCATTACACTCTCTTTTTTGATATCTACATGTTTTTAGTCATTGTAAATCCCTATTACGGTTTCAACCTTGAAAAATTTATTTATAGCTCTTTCACACATATCTAAAGGTCAAATCTCTACATAAAAACCTAATTTAAGTTGTCGAGTTATTGATTTTAAACAAATGACAAGATCAACCAACTCAAGACTATAGTGGTAATTGATCATATCCCAAATTAGATGATTTTGTTTACCGATTTCAATCCTTTTTTTGGTGCATTTGTAGGGTTGGTTCTTGTTTCTTAGTTTTAGGTGTTTGTTAGCATCACACAGTCATATCTCAAACATAAATAACTAAGTTTATCATTTCATTCATAGTTAATCTTCTTTACTTTGATTGTACTTTATCGAATTTAATATTTTGATTTCATTGTGACATCCTAATTTCACCCTATAATTTATAATTGAATCCATGTATCAGTATGGTTATTATCTGATTATCATTAGTTTGACTTGAGCTTTATGACATATACTGATATGGGATAGTGATATTGTTTATTAGTATACATAATGTGATAATTATATTTTATTAGTTTGTACATTAGAGATGTATATTTGTTAGTTTTGTATCATTGGTTGATATATATTATGACTCACACTAACTACCTATTTGTTGTGAGGTGGGTGTAGGATAGATACTACCCTCAGAGCTTGATGAGAGAGAGCATCATCAGAGAGAATGGGATAAATGAGGTGATTGGATGATGATAGAAAAATTGTTAGTGATCTTACATACATGCAGAATAGATTTAAAATGTTATGCGTAACATGTTTTAAATGCTAGTGCATAATTAAAGAAATATTGAATGTGATTATATTAGTATATAAATTTAATTCTTAATATGTATTAGATTTTTTTAATTTAATTATCTTGATTTTGAGAATAAATCAATAAATACATATTTAATTGCTATAATAAATAGTAATCAATTATACAGTTGAAAAGAATTAGAAACCCATTTATCCATTAGTTGGAAATTAATATCTTTATTTTAATTTATTTTCAAGGAGTTTAAAATATCTTAAAATGCTAACTTGGAGTAAGTTGATCTAAATATAGTATTTTTAAGCATGCATGAGATTTTTTTGAAAGTTAAAAATTAATATCTTTAATTAATTATCAAAGATAAAACTAACCTAAATCTTAAATGCCAATGCATGGATTGCATTAAGTTAGAATTATCATTAAAAGGAGGATTTAAACATGCATGATTTAAGAAAATAAAGAGCAACTCAAGTTAAGTAAAGGAATTAATTATGAACTAAAACTCTAATAGATAGTAGACACTATTATAAATGAAGGAAAAAGAGGCAACAAAAGGGAGGATGGACAGAGGCACGAACATGGAAGTAGACAGAAGAATGGAAAGAGAGAGATTGGAGGAAACAAAAGAAAGACATATTCTTATTTCAAAAAATATCAAACAGGTTGGTTTGTAATTATTTTTTTTATGTGCCAATGAGGTGGTTTATGTGTACATTATTTATATTTGGCTTGAGTTTTGTTCATATACTTGTGTTTTAAATTATATATATGCATTCTAATGTATAGACCAACATCCCAATTATTGAATGGCATTGTACTAATTATAGTCTATGTTGTAAATTGAATAACATCTTAAAATTATGACTAAGTTAAGTATAATTTGAGAAACACTTGTATAGATCTACATTCCTGTGTTTTTTTTAGTTGTATAATGTATTACTTAGACAAGCGTTCCAAAATGGAGAGCAATGTTACACTATTATGGTAACATTTTGCTATAGGAATATTACACCCTGGGTTAAGAAACAAATTAATATTATATTAAAGTTATAAGTAATTTTGAGACTATGTTACATTCTTAATTGTATAACATATCTCAAAATTGTTGATTAATTTAAGACTAGAAATAGATATATTTTGAGTGGTGATTTTATTTATTAGACTACATTCTAAATTATAAATCCATGTATATAAATATCATGCCAAGCCTCCAAGTATCAATGCTAAGTTTAAAATTGATATTAAAATGTATATATCTAATAACTGTTGAGTATATTTTTCAAAACACTATGTAAATATACCTGAAACTACTATGCGTATAGTTGAAATCACTATGTATATTCTTATAAATACTATGTATATAAAATAAATCATTGAGTTGTAATATATAGTTCCAAGCCTTTAAGTAAACACTGAGTCACATGAATAAAAAATCAAGTTAATAATATGAAACACAAAGCCTTAACTATAATGTAGAACCATAAAATGAAAACAATAATTTATAGTTTGAAACATTAAATATTTAAAATAGAAACAATAGTTTATTGTTTGATATGCTTAGTATGTAGTTAAGACTCTTAAATACAATGCTGATTTGTAAATAGTTAACTAAGTATTAAAAAGATGAAATCGTTGCATATATATTTTTAAAGCACAAAAGTCTCTTCATAAATCATAGAAGTCTATTTATCAAAAGCGGAGATATTTATTAAGTCACTATGCTATAAGTATTAAATGTTGAGTTATTCTTACAAAAACACCAAGTTAGAATTTAGATAGCTGAGTATATAGTAAATCACTATGTATTTATGTGAAGTGCTATATATATATATTTAAATACTAGATAAATTCACTATTTATATATGAGAATATAACATTGAGTGTATTTTATAATTTTTTGTGTATGAAAAACAACACTGAGTATAAATCTAGATGTTGAGTAAGTCATCACAATGAAACACTGAGTTTATATTAAAGTGTTAAGTTTTTGATAAACTAACATTGAGTTACAAATTATAAATCATTCAGTATAATATAAAATAGCTAAGCACATATTATAATATGTCAAGAATTTATATTAAATATAACGTTGAGTATTGTAATCATATAAAATGCAAAATTATATGACTTAGGCTTGACTAACAACACCCAACCTATAGGTTCTCTTTCTTGCTCACTCAACCCTTCTCGGCTAGACTTTCACTAATTCCAAGTCACCTTTAGCTTCTTGAACTTAGATTTTTGAGACCTAGGCAACCCTCTCAGACCTAAATCCATCCCCCCAGGCCTCATCCTCCTAAGACAATAGTGCCTAACCTGGATAGGAGCAATGGAACTCAGGGGTGTCTTGTTTTTGGCACTATTGTCCAAGTTTACTTTAGCCTCAAATGGTTAGATTTTCTTGAATCATTATCTTTTCCCCTGTCATCCTAATGTAAGCTCATATAACCCACAATCATTAGTTTCCCTATAAAAGGCTATTCAATGTCCATTTAGAAGGGTTGGCACTCATTTACAAGAGAGATGAAAGAATAAAATCAAGTACACTCAAGCACTCTTCCCTATTCTTTGCATACAACCTTGCAATATTATTCAAAGCCTACTCAAGTCATTGCACCAGTCCCTAGTCATCCAAAGCACATTCTAATTTTACATCATACTTGCATACATAAAACAATTTCACCAAACACTTCAAATGGGAGAACTACATTAGCTTGATCCCTCTTCAAAGTATTGGTATATAAGTAGCATGTCCACACATGGGGTGTGAAGTGTGTTTAACGTATCGTTTACACACTAACCCCTCCTTTCTATCCCAAGTTTTCTACTCAAGTTCAAGTACCAAGAGATCCTAAGGGTTTTGAATATTAAATCAGACATATAATGAGCTCCACACATACCTAGGCTTCAATATTTCATTATCAGGGTGTCAAAGGCTTACCAAGTGGAACCCAAAAAAGCCAGACAACTAGGACAATAGTGTCATAAGTGGATAATAGTGCTGGAAGTGGACTATAACACCAAGTAGTACGGTGTCCTGAGTTTGGCACTCCTATCCAATCTAAAAATAGAGTTTTGGGTCCTGTTTATAATAGTCTGCCATCCTTGCACAATAATTTCTAGACCTTGCATCATCCGCTTCAGTCCAAAATAAGCTAAGTTTGATTTCTTTACACTTTGTATTTTTAGAAAAGGTAAAATACATATTTGTTTACATAAATTAGTAGGGTAATTAAGACACATTAATTACTAATTTACAATTACTCAGACCTTTATTTTCTTAGGAATTTAACACCTAATTCCCAAAAAGACTAAAACATTTGGTGAACCTAAATTACTTTGAATTTCCATACAAAAACCCTAGAAACCTTAGAGCTAATTATATATGATTTTTTGCTATAATTTCTAATTTTTCCTAGAATTTAAAAATTAGAAATCTATCAATTCATTTCAAAAATCTCACATAGTTTTTTCAAACCCTAGTTTTCATGTACTATTCCTTTTTGCATCAAAACACATTCAAAATACCAGGAAAAATATACTGCTAATTTTAGAAATATTTTTAGATTTTTCCTCAATTTTTCAAAATTAAAACTACAAATTAGTTTTTGATTTTTTTCAATATTTTCTTAATTTTTTTTGAATTTAAAAATTATAAAACTATAAATTAATTGAAATATTTTCAATAAATTCATCCAAACCTTAGTTTGTACATACTAGGTCCTATTTGCATACAAACACCTTCAAACCACTAGGAAACATATATTGCTAATTTTAGAAATATTTTCAAAAATTTCCTAAATTTTTCAAGCTAAACTCTACAAAATCATAGAAAAAGTTTCAAATTATAATACTAATTTTGAAAATTTTTCTTTTAAAACACTAGTTGCATCTTATACATTCTCAAGTTATTTTTAATACTTTTTGCATCATTTTATAAAAATTTAGTTGCATATCAAACTTAGAAAATCAATTTCAAATTCAAAAGTCCATAGTATTTTGCAAATAATATTTATAAAAAATCCCTAGTGGTATATACTAGCTCTTTCTTTGCTATTCGAGGTATCACCATACATTCATACAAAAATTGTAAAAATGATGTTCTTTAATCTACATATTTTTCTTACATTTCTTGAAAATCATAAAGATTCCATTATCGGTCCTATCATGTACATGAATGATGAAATTTATCATATGTTAGTACAAAGTTTCATTCTATGCATTTCATTCCTAATGGTCATACTAAGGGATGATATTACACCATTCATTGCTAAAATTATACAAGATTTCCACATGCCTTTTGCATATTCTATATCTCTACTATGGAATAATCTTCAAGTTTATTATGTTCAACATGTAAGCAATATTATGTTACAACTCAAGGCTCTATATGCAGTTAGACATAAACTCATGATCTCTATCTTTTACTCTCTATTTATCATATGGAAACGTTTCCAAACTCATTATGCTAAACAAATGAAAAATGTTATGTTGCATATCAAAAATTTATATATATTCATGTACAATGTAACATTGTCTACCTCTTACTTGCTATCTTGCATGTGCCATACTCTTTATAAGTATATCTTTGCACACATAATTACCCAAATTACATGCATTTCACTTCACATTCATGTTTTTTGCCTTAATGCATATAACTCATTATTATTTTTGAGTATGTTCCTATCATTACTAGATGATAAAAAACACTAGTGGTTATATCCATCCTTCCCTCCTTTAAACTTGGTACATCTAGCTCTTATCTCTTACATAATACTCATTTTATGCCTATAGTAGATCATGTGGTCCATGATATCATCTAATTTTATGGAGATAGGTAGGTTGATATTACCTAGGGCCATAAATTTACTACTCAGGCTAGCTCCCCTTCAAACATAGTTTCTATTCTCAAACTCCTTTAGTGATAAGATGTTTACAAGGATGTATTGTATGCAACCCTTTATAATAATATAATTCTCTTTTCCACTAACCCAAATTATGTTGCATCAATCCTCAACACAATGCAATGGATAGAAGAGCATATCTCTTTTGAAAAAGAGGATTTACCCTTGCAACACATCATTAAACAACATCTACCTTTGTATATTCAATTATGAATTAATGATGTCAGGGTCAAAAGAGTACTGGTGGATACTGATCCATGCCTTAACATTTACAACATCTCATTATTTAAGCATTTTAACATAAAACCTCATGATCTAGACCATTTTGATATGAACATTAGAGGTTTTGACAACATCCCATGAAAAGTAATGGGTCAAATAACACTTAATATTACCCTATGGGCCAGGACATTACCAAACACCTACCAAGTCATGCCAAATGACCTTAATTATAACTTATTACTTGGTCGGCCTTAGATTCATGATATGCATGTAGTTCCTTCCACACTCCATAGTTATCTAAAATTTAGTCATAAAGGTTACATATACATGTGCCTAATAAACCACACAAATTTTAAATATTGTTAAGCAGTTGAATCTCCACAAAATTATATTTTGTACTTTAATCTAGGTAATATACCTACACAATCAATCACTCTCGATGCACCCTCAAACCATACATAAAATTAGATAATTCCAAATTCTATCATAAGAGCTGCACTAGAGAACCAATTCACTTCACCATTTGCACTCAAATATCTGAATAGGATGGGATATCAAGGCAAAGGACTTGGAAAACATGAACAAGGAATAATCAATCCAATCAAGGCATCCACAAAACATAAATTATAGGGGCTAGGATACCAGTTCCACCTTAACCACAATAAATCCTCTCCCACCCTTTCACAACACATAAAATTATATCCACCAATTGTCTACACTAATAATACAGTCAATCATATTTATACACTGTCATTAATCTACCCTGATCTTATTGACAACACTTCACCCAACATGTTTTCATTAGATGAATTCTCTAACAATGAATCCCTCTTATAATTTCTTGGTGTATATGAGGATCTCCCATATTTTTACCATAAAAACCAATTTCCAAACCATACAAATACCCAAACATACTTTGTAGAAAGTATAGAATCCTCCCTCAATATATCAGACAACTTAGATGATACTATCCCTACAACTCCATACACACTCGATTGTTCCACATTACTTAATGAAGAAACAATGAATTTAAATTTAAGGACCAACAAGGATCCCCACATTGTCTTATTAACTACCAATCTAAAAAAAGAAGAAGATGCTGATATTCATCAAGCCTTGACAAAATTCCTTGAACTCTTTGCTTGGTCATATTTTGATATACCAAGAATTGATATATCTATAACAGTCTATCGGATTCCTTTATACCCTGATGCTAAACTATTTAAACAATTTTTTTTTTAAATGCATCCTAAGGTGGCTCTTTTAGTCAAAGATGAAATCCAACACCTCTTAGATGCTAGTTTCATTTGTGCAATAACACATCCTGAATGGATTTCCAATATAGTTCCCATCATTAAACTTAATAGGCAAATTCAATGTTGTTCCAATTCTAGATATTTAAATAAATAATTCCTAAAAGATGATTTCCCTTTACCTAATATTGAAATGATCATAGACTCCACAACTAGATATGAAATGCTATCATTTATGGACAATTTTACTGATTATAATCAAATCAGAATTGCTAAAGAAGATCAAGAAAAAACATCTTTCATAACACTATGGGGCACATTTTGTTACATTGTTATGCCTTTTGGATTAAAGAATGCTAGGGCCACATATCAACATACTATGAACCATAACTTTCATGACTTAATTCACCATACTATCGAGGATTACATTGATGATATACTAGCTAAATATAAATAATGACAACATCATGCTATTGATCTACAAAATAATTTTACACAACTTAGACAATACAACATATGATTAAACCCAAATAAATGTGTATTTGGAGTTACATCAAGAAAACTCCCAAGTTTCATTATATCTCAACATGGCATAGAAGTTAATAATAAGAAAGTCAAAGCTATTTTGATATTCCACCCCCTACCAATATAGAAAAACTTTGATACCTCTAAGGTAAGATCCAAACAATTTGCCATTTCATAGCTCAACTTGATAATAAAACATAGTCCTTTATGCAATTACTAAATAAAGATACAAAGTTTACTTAGGACGAAGCTTCTCAAAATAGTTTGGACACAATTAAGAAATATCTCCTTAATCCACCTATTTTAGTCTCACCTATCCCAAACAAGCCTTTCCTCCTTTATATCTCTGTAATCGATCATGCATTAAGAGCATTCTTAACATAACATGATGATCAAAATACTAAATGTATAGTTTATTACATCAGTCACACATTGGTCAATTATGAAAAAAATCATTCTCCAATAGAAAACTTATGTCTAGCATTAGTTTTTGCCACACAAAAACTCTGACATTACATGGTCAATAATAAAACTCATGTAATCATAAAATTAGACACTCTAAAGTTCTTACTAACAAAACCAAATCTTTCTAGCTGCATCATAAAATGGGTTATGTTATTGATAAAATTTGACTAAAAAATAGTCCTCAAAAAATTGATTAAGGGCCAAATCATTGCAAACCATTTGGAAATAGCCCCATTATTATATATCAAAACTTTAAGTGACATATTTAGAGATGATTTCATTGCATATTCTACTCATTTAGATACCTAGATCATGTTCTTTGAAAACTCTCAATGTGCATTTAGTGCAGGGGTAGGCATTGTCTGTATTGATCCCTCTGGCCACACAATTCCTATAACACACTGATTAAGTTTTTCATGCACCAAAAACACAACAAAATATGAAGCACTCATCTTAGGACTATTTGCTACATAATCCCTCAAAATCAAATTTATTCAAATATTTTAGGATTCCCAATTGGTGGTTAATCAAGTCAATGATGTTTGTCAAATAAAATAACACCTTATCCTATATCTCAATATGGTACAATGTCTATCCTCACAATTTGATTATTTTTCTATTGAGAACATTCCTCAAAAAGATAATAGACACATAGATGTAAAGGCTAGTATGACATCTCTAATTCCCATTGATATCAATGGCAATGAACCAATATTTACAATAAAATGATTACAATCACCATCAATATCTAATGCATATTTGATCATTCTCTCTATTTTAGCTACCATACGAAGCTCCACAACCCCAGAATGGTTTACTAACATTTACAACTTTCTCAATTAATCTATTACACTAAAAAAATTCTCCTAAAATGACAAACATAAGTTACAAAATCAAGCACTCTGTTATGTAATCATTGGTAGGGACCTTTTCAAATGATCCTTCTATGGACACTTACTATAGTGCTTAACCTTTGTAGAAGCCAAAATTTCTCTAACTCAAATACATGATAGTGAATGTGGTGGTCACTTTAGCAGAAAATCCATGTCACATAAACTTCTCCAATAGGGGTACTACTAGCCTACCATGGAAGATGAATGTTTATAATATGCAAATGTATGCGATAAAGGTCAATGACATAGTAATATACAACATACATCATCACAATAATTAAAACCTATTGTATCTCCATGGCCATTCATGTTATGGGGATTTGATTTCATTGGAAAAATTAGCCTCAAGTCTACCAAAGGACATAAATTCATAATCACTACCACAAAATACTTTACTAAATGGGTGGAAACAATTACACTTCAATCTACCATAATAGAAGACATTTGTATTTTTATCCTGACCCATATTATTTCATGCTTCATCCTACCTACTACTATAATTTTAGACAATGGAACATCATTCAAAAACAAAACTATCAATTTTTTGGTACCAAATACAAAATCAAACACACATTCTCCACTCACTATCCACAAGGAAACAATCAAGTAGAAGCCACTAACAAAACAATTAACAACATCCTGAGCAAAATAGTAACTAAGTTTGGCAATGATTGGCACAATCAACTAGTTTTCGTACTATGGGCCTATCACACAAGTATTTGTACACCCATAGGGGCTACTCCCTATTCACTCATCGATGACACAAAGGTAGTTCTACCATTAGAAATAAAAATTCCATCTCTTCTTGTCTCCCTAAAAGGTATTCTCAATAATGATCATTATCAAGAAAAGCATTTACACCAGCTCAAAATTAGACCATACATGTATTCAAGTTGTAAAACACCTCAGAATATACCAACAACATATACAATGAACCTATAATAAGTACATTCACATAAAATAATTTGAAGTTAATGATCTTGTTCTAAAAGAAAACCTTTGTAATATCAATGTCAAAGAAGAAACTAAAGGAAAATTCAAACCAAATTGGCTAGGTCCTTACATCATTACTAAAAAGCTTATCCCTAAGGTGTATTGTCTAGTCTCACTTGAAGGAAAGAAACTCAAAAACCCAATGATCATTATTCATCCATGAAAATTCCATGTATAGTAGGTTTTTTCTACAAATTTATTGTACATAATGTATTTTACACTTCCTATACATAGTTCAAATATTTTTTCCAAAATACAAAAACATTCAAAAAATTTCAAAAATGCCAAAAATATTTTGATTGTATGCATCACCCATGCTTTACATCACTACTATCATGCTAGGACTCACATTTTCTCTTTCATACTATCATATGTCAATTTTCTACATTACCATACTTCACTTGATCTTATTTGAGTGTGTGCAGTGACATTTAGCTACTTGATTGCTTCATTATACCCATAGAGGGGGCATTATTACTTCTACATTCGAGACATACATTGTTATACACACCCATTGGCCCCAAATATTCTACATGACTACACCATCTAGGTTATGTCCTTTCTACACCACACACTCTAAGTTATCATGTTGATGTACATTACTTTATAGCTTATACATAATACTATATCGATATCTCACTAGTATCTAGCACTTGTGTATTTCTTAGCATATACTTGGTCTTGTACTACACATGTTTTACATAATCTCACATTTAATATGATCAATTATATGTAATTATCTCTTTCTAGTTATTACATGCTTTCTCTACTTGCTTAGCATAGCTTGTGTGATTGGATTTTCAATTCCAGTTTGAGCATTAAGACATTTGCCAATGTCTTTTGTTTGTACTCTTTCATATGCTTGTAGCCCTTGTGCCAAATTTTCTTCTTCTACTTGTATATATATATGCAACATTTGAACATGCCTTCCATGCTTATCTTCTAGTTTAAGTGACATGTGTCCATGTCCCTTGTTTATGTGGCCCCTTGGCCACCCTTGTATGCTTCTTTCTTCTTGGTTGTTATGCTTGTTTGCTTATTTGCTCCTCACTCTGTGCAATTCCATGATTCCAATCATGCATTTATCTTGCTTCTTAGATGAGATGATGGACATCATACTCCATCCCTCCATGCTTACTAACAACTAACAATTAACATTTCTAGTTCCAATTTAGTACTTTGTATATGATTTCACATTGTTATATCTATCTAGACATACCCCTATTGATATAATAATATCTCAATACAAACTTTACTATATCTTGAAACATATTTTAAAATATCAAATGCTATATCATATATATATATTCAAATTAACACACTTGCAAGACTCATTTCTTCTGACATAAATCATTATAGGTTTATCATTCCTACCCTTAAAAGAGGGGCCATCAAACAAGGGCTTTGTCATAGAGATAAAAATTCCTAGCAATCAAAATAATATTATTTATAATAGTCAACATAAAATCTAGAGGTCAAACTGATTAAATTAGAGCAAAAAAATAAGAATAGTCTCAGATTAGTAGTCAATTTTCACATGAAACACAACACCAAAAATGGACAGTAGCACAAAAAATAGATAGTAGTGCCAACAATAGGGGTGTCCATAGTTTGATGCTCTTATCCAGGTAGAAAAACACTCAAAGTTTCCATAAATAGGCAAAACATTTAATTGAAAGATAGTTTTTGGACTTCTAGATCCTTCAGATTCAGTAATTTCAACATAGTTTTCTCAAATACATGGGGTTATCATATGTGGCATAATGGTTCTCTCTTTCAGTTTAGATTGGATAATTTTCATAACTTCCATATTAGAATCCATATTCCAAACATCAGTTAATGGGGGCAATGTGCACAACACATTGATCTTATTTTATTTCAAAGTTCATTTTATTCTAGGCATTCTTAGCAGTTACATGCCTTATTCCATCTGTAGGTGGTTGACATCACATTCAAGTTAAAATTTCATACAAGTTTATATTTTTGAGTACCTGAGTTGGCTTTCATATAATCCTAGTACATTAGTTTCAGAGTGGCTTTCATACAAGCCTAATCTCCATATTTAGAAATGGCCAAGATTGGCATAGTTTCTAGTACACATTCAGGCTATCCATGCCATATTGTTAGATTTCTAACACATCCATGGGCTCTATGAGCCATCTCATATGACATATATTCTATACTAGTATCAATTCATAGCTTCACTTTATGGGGCAATGATGGATCCAAAGTGCCAAACTTTGTATTCTTGAGTCACCTATTCAGAGGGATTGGACATAGAGTCTAGACATTGATTATCACACGTATGATTTATTAACTTCACTTAGTTGGCAATGATGGAACCAAAGGGATAGCCTTTTCATTCTTGAGACACATTCTAGGGAATTGAGCACTCATCTTTGTTCATGATATTACTCTTGATTCAATACATACTTAGTATAATCCAACATCATAATAGGTTTTGTATTGGTTTATGTACTTGGTGAGGTGTATTCATTCCTCTCTCTTCCTTTACTAAACTTTTAAATGTTCTTATTTTAGATATAACTTATCTAGTAAAAATTAATCTACTTCATGTTTTTATTTATAGATTCACATATCACAACATGCTCTCTATGCACATCCAACATCACATAGCTTCATGAGCTTTTCTCTTATAGGTAAGTTCAAGTATGCTTTCTATTTTTACTTTATCCTAGTATTTCACTTTGCTTCATCACTATAATAAATGGGGGTCAAATTTAATCATATAAAATGTAAAATTGGATGACTTAGGCATGGCTAATAACACCCAACCTATAGGTCCTCTTTTTTGCTCACTCAACCCTTCTTAGCTAGACTTTCACTGATTCTCAGTCACCTATAGCTTCTCAAACTTAGATTTTTGAGACCTAAACAACCCTCTTGGACCTAGATCCATACCCCTAAGTCTCATCCTCCTTGGATAATAGTTCACAAATTGGATAGGAGCATATAAACTCAGGGGTACCCTATTTTTGGTATTATTGTCCAAGTTCACTTTAGCCTCAAACAATCAAATTTTCCTAAATCCTTATCTTTTCTCCTATCAGCCTAATTCAAGCTCATCTAACCCATGATCATTAGTTTACATATAAAGGCCATTTAATGTGTATTTATAAGAGTTGACACTCATTTACAAGAGATACACAAGAATACAATCAAGTACACTCAAACACTCTTCCCTAATTTTTGCATACAACCTTTCAATATTATTCAAATCCTACTCAAGTCATTGCACCAGTCCCTAGTCATCCAAAGTACATTCTAGTTTCACATCATAGTTGTATACATCACACAATTGCACCAAGCACTTCAAATGGAAGAACTACATTAGCTTGATCCCTTTTTAGAGTATTAGTATATAGGTAGCATGTCCACACTGGGGTGAAGTGCATCCAATGTATCCTTTACACACTAACCCCTCCTCTCTATCCCAAGTTTGATACTCAAGTTCAAGTACTAGGAGATCCTAAAGGTTATGAAGATTGAATCAGACACACAATGAGCTCTACACATACCCAAGCTTTAATATTTCACTACCAAGGTGTCATAGGCATACCAAGCAAAACCCAAAAAATCCAGACCATTGGGATAACAACATTAGAAGTGGATAATAACACCAAAAGTGGATTGTAATTCCAAGTAGTAGGGTGTCTTGAGTTTGGCACTCGTATCCAATCTAAAAATAGAGTTTTGGGTCTTGTTTATGACAATCGACCATCCCTGCACAATAATTTTTAGACCCTGCATCATCCATTTCTACCCAAAATAAGTCAAATTTGATTTATTTAAACTTCTTACTATTTAAAAAAAGGTAAAATACATATCTATTTACACATATCAATAGGTCAATTGAGACACATTAATTACTGATTTAAAATTTACTTAGACCTTTATTTGATTAGGAATTAAACACCTAATTCCTAAAAAGAATAAAACAAGTATATTTAATAAGAAGCTGAGTTTATTAATAGGAAGACGAGTCTATTAATAAGAAGCTGATTCCTTATTTTAATTATAGGATAATGTATCCTTTTTAATGCAAGATGAAATATTTAGTTGAACTTTATTTTACCTTGGATTTGTGTATTATGGTTAGCCTAAATTACAACTCAAATAATGAGCATAATTATCATGAGATTTTATTAAAAATGTGATATTGATTAACAATAAATGATGGAATACTTTGTATACTCAATTTAATGAGAAATAATAAAATTTAGCATTAAATTATTGAGATTTTTATATATACATAGATTAATAAATATATGAATTACATTTATATATATTGAAAAGTGCATATATTTATACATGGGAATAAAGATTATTATATGTAAAAAAAGGATGGATAAATATATGTTTATATATATACGAGATTCATAAGTGATAGCGTGTAAACTATTTGATCCATGTATTAAAGGAGCTCATCTTATTAGTATAAAGGATAATAAAGATGTCTGCAAGTACTTCTCTTTATATTAGTAAAGAGTGAGCAAAATAATTATAAATTATAAATATTTCGAGTAGACCCTTACCTTGATTTACTTATTGTTCTTTGGGTTAAGATGAGGGCCAAACTTAAGGTGGAAATATCTTAGGTTATAAAGATGTTAATTTTGTTTTTAACATAAATGAAATCCTAAATGACTTGCTTAATACCCGTTTAGTAGATTTTCTAGTTTGTCATAGATATTGGTTGTGAAATAAATCAATAAATGAGGTTCAACCATATTTTTAATGGCTAAGTGCATGTTAGTAGTTATAACAAAATATTATATGTGTTTGATATAGCTTGTAGAATTTAATGCAGAAACCTTGATTGTGTAGAGTTGAGACACATAAAAAAGAACTGGTAAAAACCTTTGTGTAATACATATTGTGAAAGTATTTATATGTAAAAGTAATTAGATTGTTATAGCATAAAATAGTGCATCATAATGTGTGCTGAAGGATTATGTTTTCATTTGATTATTATTATGCAATATAATCTAGGGTATACCCAAATGGTATAGTCCTATACTTGTTAAATAATTAAAGTGTAATTTTGATTGTTCATGTTTGATTAGGGTGCCAATACACAATGAGCTATGATAGTATGGGATATCTTAGAATACTTCAGCTTAAATGTATATAAATGGATGGTACATATTATTGCTATATGTTTAGACTCTCACCAACGTATGATTGATTGACTGTATGTATTGTTTATTACTTAAACAATATATTTTGTACAGTTAGTAGGACATCATATATGCATACAAGCTTGTGAGTATAAATTAATGTTAGGTTAAAATTTTATATGTTTTTACACTTGATTTTTATATATACTTGCTTGAATAATATCTTATGATTCCATGAAATTATGACTACTTTGTATGACTAATTGTGGTAAAACTAGTAGTGATGTCTTAGAATACTAGACGATGATAATATGAGATATCATGGGGTGTAGTCATATATATCTTATTATAATAGTTATAAAATTGTAGTTTAATATGAATATGAAACATACTCAGGTGGTATGAATTGTAGGCATTATTTTAAATATGAGTTAGATAGTAATGTATGATTCATTAATGCATTATCAAAATAAAAGTATACTTTGCTTACTCCTATGTATACCATGTGATGTGATATTATTGATAGGAGGATGTAATTAGTATGAGTCTTGTGGTTAAATAATGTATAGTGAGACATTATCTTTTATTATGTTTGAGTGACATTTCAGTGTGATATCTTGTAATAGAACATATTTTTTATGATACACTACATGTTTAGTTTTAAAAATCAAACACACATGGGTTCTAAATTATTCTCTACATTCATGTACCTTTTTATCTACCTATCCATGAAGGGAGGGCCATACCCTGATAGGGGATTATGTAAGGGATCACTAGTTTGTGGTTGATGTGAAAGAGTGCTTAGATGATGCTCTCCTCCCCACAACAGTACTACTTATCTGGAGACTTCACTTGATATTATCAGTGATACACGAGTTGGTTCGACTTGAGCTCTAGAGAGATTGGTATCTATTTATTATATAAGGTTGAATACTCAAAATAAATGTAATTGTAATGTATATTTATTATTTTTGAATAAAAATGCTATATTAGTGGATCAGTCGTAGCCGTGTCCTAATGTATTTAATTTCCTTAGAGTTGTAAAAGATATATATTGTATTTCAGTATTTTGAAGTAATATTATTCTAAGTTATATATTGGATGATGTAATGTATTATTTTGTAGAATGAATGTTAATTAATTTGTTTAAAAAAATAAAAAAATAAAAAAATAAAATTTTAGTGCATTTTCTAAGTACAACTTGAGGTGTTGTTACATTCATTGTACTTGTAGCAAGTTGATTTATAAATTTTTGTTATATTCTTGTCAATTTATTTAAATTAGGGTGAATTCACTTATTAATTCAAATTATAATAAAATAAAAACTAAGAATAAAAATAAGAGATCTACACATAGAGGAATGCAAGTTTATTTTTAAGGTTTCCTTATTTTAGGTTGTGTATTTTTTTTAATGAATGTTTGTCAATGCTTTTTGGTTGAGGAATAGTGGTTTTAGTGAATCATTGAGTATCTTATGGTCAATCATGCTAATTTAATTCAAAATTAGATATCAAAAAATAAAACTACACACATAAAAATACAAAGACATTTATTTATTTTATGTTGTATATTTAGTTTCCAATGAATGTTTGTCAATTCTTATTAATTTTGGAACAATGCTCGTATTAAAATATTTTTATTCTTGTGGTTAATTATCTAATTTTGTTCATAATATATACTTCAAAAAAGAGAACTACATGCAATATTAAGTTTTCCTTATTTTAAGTTTTATAATTTGTATCCAATGAATTTTTTTTAATATGTTTTAGAACAATGATTGTAGTGAAACATTGAGCATCTTGTGGTCAATTAAGAAAGAGAATATTGTACATAATAATTTCAATCATTATTTTTTATAAAGTTTCCTCATTTTAAGTTGTGTATTTTATTTTTGATGAAATATTTATTTTTAGAAAATTTGGATTGTAATTGTTAGGTGTATGTATTCTTTACACTTATCTTTTGAGTAAGTGAGCTCTTAATATTGATACAATGCATATCAAATTTTAAAAGGTTATTAATATTATATATATTTCTTTACTCAAGTGTATTGTTAAAATAAATATTTAACTTTTTATTTTTTTAATCATAAAAAATGTATTTATTATAATATGTAAATGGTATTATAAAGGTCAGAATGAAATGTAAATAGAATCTTGTTAAGGTTTATGATTTCAAAAATTATCTGTACTTTCAATATGTTAGAGATATTTAATTGTACCTTACCCTTCGTGAAATTTGAACTCATAATTTTTGTTTTAAAAACTCAAGTTCTTCACCATTAAACCAATTCAAATGTATAAAACATACTAAAATAAGGAAACAAAAACAAAAATAAGTCAGGGCAAACAACGATTAGTGTCAACTTATCTTTACTAATTATAAAAATTAGGGATTATAATATGGTTGCATAACCAATGATGAATGAATGTGATTTTTGACACATTTTTATTATTCATATCAAGCTCAAAAACATTGAGTCGGATGGTGATTTTTAAGAGCAATTTTTTAACTTGTTTATTATTCTTTAATTAGAAACAACTTATCATAGATTGTTGTATAAGATTTTAGAGATCCATGAATGTTAACAACATATTCATGGGATTTTGTGTGATTATACTTGCTTTACTAACTCTAACTAATAAAAAAATCTTAAATAATAACATGAGTGTGATTATAGTGATGAATACCTCCATAGTACTCATTGCATGCCTTCCTTTTGGCTGTATATTATGAGAAATATATTTTTGCTCTCATGAAAATGTAGAATGAGAGACCATGATGGAGAAAAAATGACATAACTAAAAGGATAAAATAAGGGAAATCCTCCAAGATTGAAGGAAGGTGAAGGTCAAAAAAGGAAAACAAAAATAAGAGGACAAGGGAAAGCCTCCAAGATTGAAGGAAGGTGAAGGTAAAAAAAAAGCAACAATAAGAGGAAACAACTAATGAGGGGTCCCACAGGGGTTGTCTTTGTAATTTTGCTTTCAAGTTTTATTTCCATGATATCTTTAAAAAAAATTTGCACATCATTATTTAAAAAAAAGTTTTTGAGGGGTTGACAAGTAGTAGGAATTATAGCTATTTTTATTTTTTTTGGGTTGTTAATTTTAAATTTCTATCCAATTAAATTTATTTTAAACAATTTTTTTGGTAAAATAATTGTACAAAATTAAAAAACTTATGGGAAAGAGACTTCTATAATTTCCTAATAATATTCTCTTAAAAATAATTTGACAATCCTTAGGATGGGACCCCTATCTAAGACCAAGATAGAAAATAGGTGAGAGTAGGATAATTAAATGGAAAAATAATTTTCCTTAAAAATCCATGTCCACCTCAAAAAAACATGGTGACAAAAAATGATAAATATCGAGTGCCCACAAAGGCTAGTAACATTCATTAAGAAAGATTTTTCTAATCACTTGAAGCTCTTGATAACCAATGATGTTTACCATATTTCCCTATAACAAGAGAAAGTGGGGGCTCACACTAAGTTTTGTAACCCAATCAGTTGTGTTGTAACCTTTATAGAAGACATGCTTAATAATATAGTTATGCAAGGTATTGATAAGCTCCCTACTTTTCACTATAGGGATCTTAATCCTCCAATTTGACTTTTATAGCAATTGATGACATTGATGATGATTAAAGACTTGCCTTCAATGATGATGTTGCCAATTCTATTTTCAAAGACCACATTGAGACCCATAATTAGGAAATATTACAAATTAATGCTCATCTAGTAAGCTTTGAGTTCCATCACATTACCTTTGTGAACTTTTATCATAGTTCCCTGCTCTATGTTATCCAAAATTATTCTTAAGGGCACCATCAAATTTAAGTTTGTACCACCCTGAGGGCAGAGGGGTCCCCTTGATATTCTCTCTAATAATTTTATGACTATTTTTCTTAGGGGAAAGCCAAGATAGAGTTATTTTGAGAGTTGGCCAATTGGGAAAGATATTAATGCCATTGAGATTGGATTCCTTCTTTTTATTTTATTTTGTTATTGAAATAACATTAATCACGCTACATTCAGTATCCTTTCATGACTAATTATGTTTTTTTAGAACATTTGTACCTCAAAAAAATTGGAACTCCTCTCAACCCAACTTTTATGAGTGATTAAACCTACATCCATGTCCCAAATACTTTTAGAATTCCAAGATGTACACGACTGTTCTAAGCTTGTAAGTGAGTGGACAATGTAGAGTTGAAATCCCAACTCGTATTGAATTCATAACAAAATTTATTCCAAATATTGGTTATATAATTACATCAAATAAGTAGATGATCCATATCTTAAGTGTTGTTAAGACCTATGATGCACCTTGAAGGACCCAAGAAACCATTTTTTTAGATGTTTCCCAGTGAGGATTTTACCATGAATAGAAAGACAAAGACAAGTTTTAGATTTTGGCTAAGCATTACAGTGACATACTTTAAACCAAGGGTAGATTTTAGGAACAAGATAAGGGGTATCTAGATGAAGGTCAAACCCCTCTTTCATATTTTAGAAGCTTGTATCCTTATGATTCCATATCATATTGCACTCTACCTAATTCCAAAAGATATTGAAACCGTAAAAGAGGTTATTGATTTTTTTGTGAATTTCACTATGTGAGCAATCTATATTCTAATTTTTTTCCACCTTATAATAGTGTGATCATAATTATTTATCTCAATCCAATAACCTTTAACCTTATTTCTTCATTGCCTTTTAGCTTCCCTGTCTTGGTCTAGTTTTAGGGGATGATTTATGATCCTAGTTTATGCCATTAATGATGATTAACAAATTACCTTCAATGACGAGGTTGTCAATTCCATTATTAAAGGACAAATTAAAACTCAAAATTAGGAAATATTATATGAATTAATTTCCTATAATAAGAACTAAATGCCTTCACATTACCTTTTTGATTTTGTATCATATCCCTTGCTCTAGGTTGTCTAGGATTGTTCTTAGAGGCACCATAAAATTTAAGTTTGTACAAGTCTATATTTATTCCTCACCTTTTGAGTCCTAAGATTGGGTTATCATGGAACACTCACCTATTTCCTTTATGTGGTATTTTATCCTTTTCTAAATAGATCTCCTTCCCTAAGTCAAGGTGTCTTATACCTTTTTTGAGTAGCTTTGCTTCCCCAAGTTGGGGTGTCTTATATCTAATAATTTTATTATATTTTTTCTTAGGGGCAAGCTAATACAAAGTTATTTTGAGAGTTGGCCAATTTGAAGGATGTTAATGTCATTGGGATTGGATTCATTCTTTTTGTTTTTTTTGTAATAAAAATAACATTAATACCACTACATTCAATATCCTCACATTGATCATTATAATTTTTAGATAATAATAAAAATAACATTAATATCACTACATTCAATATCATCCCATAACCAATTGTGATTTTTTAGAACATTTGCATTTCAAAATTTTTGGTATTCTGCTCATCAAATTTTTTGAGTGATTAAACCTAGATCCATGTCCCAAACACTTTTAGAATTATAAGAGACACATTAATATTCCAATATTGTAGGTGAGCAGATGATGTATAGTCAAAATCCTAAATTATATTGAATTCATAGTGAAATTTATTCCAGATCTTGGTTGCACAAATGTATTGATGGAGGAGATGTTCTATATCCTGAGTACTATTAAGACCCATGATGCACATTAAAGGACCCAAGAAAATTTTATTTTAGATTTTACCTAGGATTGATTTTACCATGAATGGAAAGACAAACAAGTTTTGGATTTGTCCAAGCTTTAGAGTGCCATATTTTAAACCAAGGGTAGTTATTAGGAACTAAATAAGGGGTATCAAATTGAAGGTCACACCCCTCTTTCATAATGTAGAGGCTCGTATCCTTATGATTCCATCTCATATTTCACTCTACCTAATTCCAAAGGTATTGAAGCATTTCAAGAAGTTATTTATTATTTTTTGAATTTTTGTGTGATCCATCTATATTCTAAAAAATTTCCAACTTAAGCCAATGATCTTTAACCTTGTTTGCTCTTCACCTTTTAGTTTCCCTATCGATTCTAATGAAGTCTAGGTCTACTTGTAGGGGATGATCTGTTATCCTTTTTTCCTCACAAAAGTCCAATTTTATTCCATTTTTAACCTTCCAAAAAATCCTTTTAATAAGAATACCTCTAGATTTCTTGATCCTGTTCCAAAATTTGGAACCTATAGTTATATTTTTAGACGTGAAGATTTTTTCAAGACTTTTATTTTCAAGACAATCTAATTTAAATATAATTTTCCATTACTTAGAGGTACTGATATTGAACTTCTAAACTAGCTTAGTCACCAATTATTTATACCCACCCCACCTTGAAGGTAGAGTTTTCAAATGTTTTCTCAGGTGAGGAGAGAAAACTTGTAATTTTATTCACTACCTTTATAGAGGGATTTCATCATGATTTTAGCAATGCCCTTAGTATCACTTTTGGGGGAAAAATAATGGACAATCAATATATATATAGGGTATTTTTGAGGATAAATTTAATGAGGATAAGTGTACCTACATAGGAAAGTAACATGCCTTTCCAACCTCAAAATTTCATTTAAACCTTCTCAATTATGGTGTTCCACATTTAATCATTTCATTTACCTTTGAAGATAGGAAACCCAAGAAATGAATCAGGGAAGAATTATTTTATGATACCTAAGATTAGACAAAGGAAGTTATAAAGAAAGAGGTCAACATTTAATAAAATAACTTTGGATTTGATTCTATTGTTATATTATCTAGATAAATTTTCATAAGTTATAAGAAGATCACATATATCTATAATTTATTAAAGCATGGGAGAACCAAAAAACATAGTGTCATCCACAAACTATAATTGTTTGTGAGTATACCTTGTTGAGGTGGTTTGAAGACCATTCAAATTATCCCTTATGTTAATATATTTAATTCTTATACCCAAAGCCTTTGCAATATTGATAAATAATTATGTGATTTAACTATTTTGGGAATAATGGAGTTTTATTCCTAATTTAGTTAAGGGTCTGATTAATAAATCAGTAAATAATATTATAATAATTATAGTCCTTATTTGTATATTTTATTTATCTTTTGTAGCTTGACAAAAATAGTAATAAATTAGGATAAATATAACTTATCTTTAAATAGGTTGAAACATCTATTACAGGGTCTGAAACTAGCTGTGCAGGATCAAGACCGTGTCATAAATCAAAATATAGATTTCATTTTATAAAAGGATAGGACCACCAAAAATAGGACACCTTGGGGTCTGGCACTATTTTACTCTTCTGACACTGCTATCCAAACTACTCATTGAGACTTGGTTCTTCTGGGTTCTTTCTACTATTCTTGTGTGAGCTTGCCTATGAAATATTGAGTCACGAATGTCGATGGAACTCCTTATAAAGCTAATTCAATATTAAAACCCTAAAATTTTATCATGCTTATTAAAAAATAAAAAAGAGGGGGGGTTAGTGTGTGTAAAATGCACTGAATATGTATTCACACTCCTTATATGGGTATATTGCCTACATACTAATACTCCAAAGAGGGATCAAGCCATATGTAGTTCTTCCACTTGATGTGCTTTGTGTAATAGTGTAATGAGGATGAAAAAATGCTAAATTAAGAGTGATTGAGGTGGTTAGGGATTGGTGTGAGGGTTTGAATATGTTTGCAGCTATGTTGGGTGACTGTATGTAGAGAATAGGAAAGTTTACCTTAGTAGTTTACTTGTATTCTTGCTTGCTTTATAAGATTTGTCACCTCCCTTTATAAATGACCTTTGGATGGAATTTTATAGGGAATAGTTGGTCATGGGTTAGATGTATTCATGTTAGGCCAACATAATGAAGGATAAGAATTAGATGAAAATGTTCATTTAGGCTCAAAATGTGATTGGATATGGGCACTAAAAATGAGATAACTTAAGGTCTGGTGCTATAGTCTAAGTATGACACTCCTATCCTATAGGTTTGGGACCTAGGGTGATAGGATTGGCTTGGGAAATGCAACCTAGGTGAGTTGGAATGAATATTTGAAAATCTATAGATGATTTGGAATAAAAAAAAGGTGTCTAGAGGGTCATAAGAGCATGTAAGAAGGGCCTATGGATTATATGTCACAAGTCACACTCAAACAACCAATTTAAACATTTTATATGACTATATTTCACCCTCTTTATTCTAGTGATGTAACAAAGTGAAATACTAGGATAAAAGAAAAGTAGAAAGCATACCTAAACTCACTTACAAGGGTGAAGCCCATGACACTGTGTGATGCTGAGTATGCATAGAGATAGTACATTATGAAATGTAAATTTTAAAGAGAAAACAAAGAGTAGATCAGTTCTTATTAGACATGCTATGTCTAAAATAAGAATACACAAAAACTAGATAAGAGAGAGAGGAAGATAAAGGAACAAATATACCTCATGGAGTATATGAACCAATATAAAACCTATTATGATGCTGGATAATATTGGGTATGTGTTGAATCAAAATTAATATTATGAATGGAGCTAAGTGCTCAATTCCTTGAGAGTGGCTCAAAAATGCAAAGGTTGGCCCTTTGGATCTATCATAACCCACTAAGTGAAGCTATGTGATCATGCATGTGTTAATCAATGTTTGGACTATGTTTCCAATCCCTCTGAGTAGGTGGCTCAAGAATATAAAGGCTAGATAGTCCTTTAGCTCCATTGTTTCCCACTAAGTAAAGCTATGAACTAATACTGGTATGGATGTGGATCATATGAGATGGATCCTAAAGCCCATGAATGCTCTAAAATCTAACAATATGGCATGGATAGCTGAATGTGTATTGGAAACTAGGATAATACTGGCCATTTTGAAAGGTGGATATTAGGCTTGTATGAAAGCCACTCCAAAAATAGGAACTAGGCTTATGTGGAAACCACTCAGAAAAAATGCCGACCATTAGTAGATGAAATAAGGCACACAACTACTAAGAATACTTGGGTAATGTACTGAACTCAAAAAGAAAAGAAAGCCAATGTGCTGCACACATTGCTCCTAATCATTATTGTCTGTAACATGGATTTTGATCTAGAAGTTATACCAACTACCCTATCTTAAATTGGAAGTGAGAGCCATCATATCATGCATGATGTCCCCTATATCTAGATTCTTTGAGGAAAACTATACTAAAACTACTAAATCTGATCTAAACTAAAGGTGATAAAATTATAACTGAACTCACCTTTCTATCTATTTTTGGATAATTTGGGTTTTTTTCTATTTAGACAAGAGTGTCAAAATGGGACACCCTAATTTACAACACTATTATATAGGTCTAGTGCTCTTGTCCTTTGCTATTTCTGATTGCTATTTTATGTTCATCACTATTTTCCTAGTCTATTTTACCTAGTTTGGGTTCTGGTTTCTATTCTGAGTGTTTTGAAAACTAATTTTTGATCGGTAGAGGATCTAATATCTATGAAAAAACTCTTATTTATTACCCCTTTTAAGGGTAGGAATGAAGACCCTACACTAATTTCCCTTAGAAGAAAGAGCCCTAAAAGTGTGTTATGCTACAAAATATATGATATAGCAATGATAATCAAAATGATGTCTCAAGATATAACATAGTTTGTATTGGAGATTGTTAGATCAACAGGGGTATGCCTAGATATATGTAACAATGTAATAACATGTGTAGTGTACTTAATTGAAACTAAAAAGTTTGGTTAGTTGTTATTTGTTAAAGAGGGATGGAACATGATGTACATCATGACATCCAAGAAAGTGAGATAATACATGATATGGATCATGGCATTATAAATAGGTGAGAATTGAACAAGCAAACAAGTATTCAAGGTAAGAAGCAAGAAACATACAAGAGTGTTCAAGGGGCTAAGCAAACAAGGGACATGGCCATATGTCACTCAAACTAGAAAATAAGCATACAAGCCATGTTCAAATGCCACATACACATATAATTGGAAACAAGTAAGGTTGGCACAAGGGCCACAATCACATAGAAGAGTATAAGCAAAGGACAATGGAAAATGTCTTAAGGTACACATAAGATACAAAACATGAATTGAGAAATGCAATCACATATAGCTATGCAAAGAAAGAATGGAAAGCATGTAAACATTGGAAATATAATCACATCTAAATAATCAAAACAAGAAGTGAAAGTATGTAAGACATGGAGTATAAGACTAGGTATATGCTAAGAAATACATAAGTGCTATATATTAGTGAATGTCAATAGAGTAATCTGTGTAAGCTAGTAAATAATGTATATCAACATGATAACTAGAGTGTGTGGTGTAGGAATGACATAACTTAGATGGTGTAATCATGTATAAGATGCCCCTAGCGGGTAGATTTATCGATATATGTCTTAAATGTATAAGTAGGATGCCCCATAAATGGGTAGAGTGAAGCATTAAAGTATCTGTATGTCATTGTACACACTCAAATAAGATCAAGTGAAACATGGTAATGTAGATAAATTAACAAATAATAACATTGAATAGCAAAACATAAGTCTAGCATGGTAGTAGAAATGTAAAGCATGGATAATGTATATAATTGAAATGTTTTTGGTATTTTTTGCAATATTTGAATGTTTTTGTATTTTTAAATTTTATATTATTTTTGATATATTTGAATGTTTTTGGATTTTGAATATTTGAATGTTTTTGGTATTTTGGAAATAAGATATGTATAATTAATTTAAAGGAGACTATGTACAAGTAACTGAAAGGAAGTTATATACAATCAAGTGAGAAGAAGTTATGTACAATCAAGGCTAGGAACAAATGATACTAATTGATGAGTCTTATAAAAGACACCCTATCATGGTGTCTTGTATCAAGGATGGGGATTGTGCATGATCATTAACCATGATGGAAGGGCTGAGATTGTGACTCTGAAAGCTATATATGTTGTAAATGATTTGAAATATTTGTAGTGGAAACCAATTATGGGGTCCTCCTATAACTCTAAGAAGTAGATACAACTATAGGGCCCTTAGGGACCCATATGGTAGTAAAATCTCTCTAAAAGTGTGCTCTATGTGTAGAGGCATGAGACCTCAATAATACTACCTTGGGTGTGAATACTATAGCTTAAAACTATCAAGAGTCTAGAAACTATGGTTGATCTAAAAGAGGCCTCTGTGGGAGTGTATGAACTCTCTATGCTGGCAAGGAAGGCCTTGACCATGTTTGAATCTAAATTAGAGGAAGAACTGTAACTAGTGGAGAAGCTAGAACTGGTGACTATAGAGTAGTGAATGGATTTGAAGTGGGGAGTGGTAACTCATATAGAACTCCACCAACTGTAACAACTTGATTAGTGTGAATTGTTGGGAAATACGAAAGCACAATTGATCACCATATACAAGCAACTTAGTATGCAAAAATTAACTAGAATCACAAGTAACTGAATTCAGAAACAACACAGAATATGAGAGACAATACACAACTTGTATTAATACTCATCCAGAAAAGAATACAATAAAGAAGATGCCACTTCTTTTTCACACCTCTCAGAGGCTTCCCACACCTCAAGTGTACAGTACTTCTTTCCTCAAAGCTCTCTCTCTTACGGTCCCAACACACAAATCAAACACAGAGTTGGTGTTCACCTCCAACCAGTTAGCATCCACTACTGCCAATACACCAGTGCTCCACGTGCTCCACAAGTGCTCCACACACTCCAAGTACTCAACGTACTCCAAGTAGATCTCCCATGAACCTACAACAACTTGCACCTCAAATGATCTTACTTATGGAATGAACTTCCTTGCCTTCCTCTTTGCTCTCCAACTGAGTACACACCATACTCCAAGTAGATCCTACCTGATCTTGCTCCCTGTTGTGCTGCTATCCTCCCTGATCTTACACACTTGCAAATCAATCTGGTTCTGCACACTTGCAAATCTAGATACCGCACCCACATACACCTGCAGATCAATGATCTTACTTACCATGTAGATCTCAAAACATAGCCATGCACACCTACTGACCAAGATCATACATACATGAAGACCCCTTCTGATTCTCCAAACCAACACCCACACTTGGCATTATGGCACTAGGAGGAACACACCATGCTCTCTTCACACATAGAAGGAGCTAATATTTGCTCTCTTACTCTCTAGCACAAAATAGAATATAGCCCATGAGTCTATTATATAGATCTCATGCAAACAATAATTAGACATCTAATTACAATAATTAGATCCACAGCTTCAAGTCTAAAATTGGCTCTTAACATGCAAACACTCAGTTTGTTAACAAACTATTCATAAACTGGCAATTCTAAACCGCACAGGCGATCGACGTCAGTCCCTATTTGCCTAGAGGTGACCGACGCTGGCCAACTTCTAACTGACATCGATTGCTCCCTGTCTGTAACCTACCAATGTTGGTTGGCCTGACCGATGCCAACAATTATGACAACAACATCCTCCTCCATGTCTGCATCCATGTGAAGCTTTTAGCTCCACAACCTAACAATCTCCCACTTAGAGATAAATAGCTAAACTATACCTATACCTGTACCCCATCTAATCTATTTCCTGGCTTGTATCCCTCTTCAAGCTTAACTCTGAAGACCACCCACCACACAACCTGTGGTGCACCTTCTGTCATCTGAGTAACCTGCCACATCCAAACCTACAAACCCATGTAGTGAAGTCCTGACCCTGCATAACATGAATCCCTACTGCTGGTCCCTCTCAAATACCTGAGAACCCACTTCCCTGAATTGGCTCCTAACTCTCTGACATCACCCATTGCTTGGGAAAACTCAGGTCTATACCAAACCTCATGTGATTTTGGACACTGAACTGTCTAGCCCTTGGTGTGCTCTGATTTTACATCTTGCGTATTGAACCTCACCAACACCTGATTCACATCAGCTCCCACTGGGGACAAAATCAACTTGTGATCTTCCATGTCTCTCATGCCAAAGAATTTTGCTGCTCCAAATTCTTCATGACATGCCACTGAACTAATCTTACCCTTAGCTTAGCAAAACCCTATATGTACAAACTTGCTAGCTAGCATACCATCCACATACAGTAACATGATAATGTTGCAATCATCATCCACCTAGTAAGACAAACACAATGGTTACACTGACATTGACTAAAGCCCTGCTTTGTCATCCACCTGTCAAAACCTGTACCACTGTCCTATAGCTTCTTCAAGACCATATGACTTGGCCTTCCACCTCACATGTTTGTTCTCTCTATTCTGTAACTAAGGTATCCATTTGTCTCTCAGTGCTTTCTTCTGACTGGCAACCCTACCAAATCTCTTATTTGGTTTTGCATCATATTCCTGCCATGCTCCCACTATTTCCTGGATCCTTCCTGCTCTGTAGTGAGCAACGAGTATAAAGAAGAGGAACAATAAATTTGAGGCTTACTTACCCCTTCAGTCTTCCATATGGGCATTTGAGACTCCTTGACAGCTTGCTCTCTACCCAAAATCCATTACAGTGATCGACCTCAGTCACCACATAGTTTGCATCCGATCGACATCAGTTCCATGCACCTGTCCTGACTACCAACCCCACTGACATCAGTGTCTACCTACTGCTGATGTCAGTCCTAATAACTAACATTAGTCTTACTATCACTGATGTCAGTCCTCCTGACTGACGTCAGTCTTACCCTACCTGACACCACCAGCTCTGGTCTGCACATGACTGACATCGGCACCTATCTATTCGATGCCAGTTTTTCCTAACTGACATCAATACCTGAGTTTGCCTGTGAGTGATGACTTTTTACCTATGAGCTTTCTTTGAATCAAATCCTTGTCGAAACTACTCTGCTCAGAGTTACTCAGCCTTCTCCACTGATCTTTGTTTGCCATCTCCTCCATAAACACCAAGGCTTTCCAGTTCTTAAGTTTGTAAAAAACATCTGAATTCCTCTTAAGAACATGCATCTCCTTCTTTCTCATGTGAGCAAGCCTACAAAGCCACGTCTCCACAATAGAAGAAGAATTAGTAATACAAGCAAGTAGATAAAGAGTACCTACTTTCTTACCACCCACTAATTCAAGTGTATCCACTATGAGAGTTTTTGTACATCTCTCATCACCCAACTTTCCTAAAGTAATTAGCCACATCTTCAAGACTGGGACCTACATGACCTTCTTCAACACCTATGTGTTGGCCACCTGCAATTTCAGCTTCACTTCCCCTTTGCCAATTCTTTGGCAAGGCACACCAGTACCTCTCTTTGGGGCTGCATGGAAAGAGGCAACATAATCTATAAACCAAGATTCTACTTTATCCAAGAAACATACTAGAGCATCTTGTGCAACAACCCCTACAACATCTGCTTCTTCAGTTCCTTCATGCTGATCTTCCACAAACCAACAATTTTATTTTCCCTGCTCTTTCTTTCTATAGGACCGTAATTGACCATTCGTGCTTTTCAATTCCTCCATTCTTAGCTTACTTTCTTCTGCCATTGCTATACTCCCACTCAATCAAAAACCCCTAAGAGTGACTTGTAATCAAACACAAACTTGCTCCCTGCAACCTTAGCTCTGATACCACTTGTTGGGAAATACAGAAGCACAATTGATTACCATATACAAGTAACTTAATATGCAAAAATTAACCAGAATCAGAAGTAACTAGAATTCAAAAACAACACAGAATATGAGAGACAATACACAACTTGTATTAATAGTCATCTAGAAAAGAATATAATAAAGAAGATGCCACTTCTTCACACCTCTCAAAGGCTTCCCACACCTCAAGTGTATAGTACTTCTTTCCTTAAAGCTCTCTCTCTTACGGTCCCAACACACAACTCAAACACAGAGTTGGTTTTCACCTCCAACCAGTTAGCATCCACTACTGCCAGTACACTAGTGCTCCACGCACTCCACAAGTGCTCCACGCACTCCAAGTACTCAATGTACTCCAAGTAGATCTCCCATGAACCTATAACAACCTGCACCTCAAATGATCTTACTTATGAAAGGAACTTCCTTGCCTTCCTCTTTGCTCTCCAATTGAGTACACACCGTACTCCAAGTAGATCCTACCTGATCCCGCTCCCTGTTGTGTTGCTGTCCTCCCTGATCTTGCACACCTGCAAATCAATCTGGTTCTGCACATCTACAAACCTAGATCTCGTACCCACATACACCTGCAAATCAATGATCTTACTTACCATGTAGATCTCTAAACATAGCCATGCACACCTGTTGACCAAGATCATACATACATGAAGAACCCTTCTAATTCTCCGAACCAACACCCACACTTGGCACTGTGGCACTAGGAGGAACACACCATGCTCTCTTCACACACAGAAGGAGCTAATATTTGCTCTCTTACTCTCTAGCACAAATTATAATACAACCCATGAGTCTATTATATAGATCTCATGTAAACAATAATTAGACATCTAATTACAATAATTAGATTCATAGCTTCAAGTCCAAAATTGGCTCTTAACATGCAAACACTTAGTTTGTTAACAAATTGTTGGTGAACTAGCAGTTTTGAACTACACAGGTGACCGACGTCAGTCCCTATCTACCTAGAGGTGACCGATGCTGGTCAACTTTTGACCGACGTTGGTTGCTCCCTGTCTGTACCCTGTCGACGTTAGTTGGCCTAATCGACGCCGACGACTGTGACAACATCCTCCTCCTCCATGTCTGCATCCATGTGAATTTTTTAGCTCCACAACCTAACATGAATGAGTTTCATGCATTTATGAACTATAGAAGGTACTACACAGAGTTTTTAAATTCATGATTGACCAAGTAACATATTAAAAACTCCTGCATTAGGAATAATAGTAAATGGTATGGCCACATGTGTTGGACCAACCTATAGAGGAAGTATAATCTCTCCTAATGAATTTTATATGTGTCTATTGAATCCACTAATAACTATGTCTGTTGGGGTAATATATTAATCTGAATATCCTAAATGTTGCATTAATATCATAGTGCACATGTTCACACTAGATCCATTATCTATGAAAACATTATGAATGAGATGATGATTAATGTAGGCTCTGATAAGGAGTGTATGTTAATATGAATTATTCTCAACTATCTCTTGTTTTAAGAAGGAGATCAAAGGTCTAGATGGAGATCTAAAAATACATACACCAATCATGTTTCTCAAAGGATGTGTCTCAACTAAAGATGCCTGATATGTAGCTGGTGGTGGGTATGCATGATATGCATGATAAACACTTGATGTGTCCCCTGTCTCTTATGTAGAATGCTATTGGAAGGGATCTGAGAATAAATTTAAAGCCTTATCTTGTGTTTGCTTTGCTTGAGGAGGCTCAACTAGATTACCAAGATTAATAATATTTCCATCTATCAAGTCCTATATCTTATGTTTCAAACTAATGCATCTATTAGTTGTGTGTCCTGGTGTCTTGATAAAATCAAAAAATGTATTTTGATCATATCCTTATGGAAGAGGCTTTGTTGTTTCAACTTCTTGAATAGGAGGGAGAGATATGATATTACATTCCAAAAACTACTATAAGACTCTAGATGGAGATATTGGTAAATTGGTAAAATTTCACTGAGGAGGCAAGGATAAAACCACTTATTGAGTGTGATTTAAAACTACATTAACTATAGGTTGATCTTGAATTTTTTAATCATTGACCTTTACTTTGTATGGTACTTTGTTGTTACTCTTGTTTTTTGTTTTTGATATGCTTGTGTACTTGAGTTTGCCCATTAAAATTAATTTAACTTTCCTTTCCTTTACTGTATGATATAACTCAGTGAAGGAAAATAATCTTTTGAACATTATTGACTCATGTAATGCTGGCAGAAGACTTTATTTGAAGATATCTTGTAACTCTTGATTGGCTATTGGGCTAGTCATTTTATCCAAGATAGTCTTATTTTAAAGAACATAATCTATGAGATGTTCAATTGACTTTTGTTTCTATTGTGCAAGTTGGGAATAAGAAATATTATCACCTATATTAATGCTGAAATGAGTTAGGAACATGTTAACTAAAGGATTGAATGTGTTGACCGACTGATTCAGTTGACTATAGAACCATTATAGAGAATAATCCTTTAGACTTCATGGAAATAGTTTGGTTAGTAACCAGTCATTTGGAACATAATCCAAGCATGCTACATGAAAATATCTCAAGTGTGTCTCTAGATCACCCTTTCCATCGTATAGAGTGAGCTCGAGTTAAACAAAACCTCATGGTAAGGGTGTAGAATAAGGATGGCATGCCAATGGTGTATGAAGTAGAGCAAAAGAATCCAAGTCCTGTTTAGGTCTAGAGGTACCTTGCTCAAGATGTAGTAGCTTAGATTGAAGAGATATTATATCTTGGATAAGGGTAGCCATGTCAGGAGACAAAGATGTACTAACCATAACTGGTGGTGCCTCATAAAAAGGTTGGGCTGATATAGGGGGTTGTTGAGATATAGTAACCCCCATAGTGTCATTTACAATTGGTTTCTCTGTGGTTTGAGAGGAATGACTATTGTTTACTTTTTTTTGTTCTTCTTATAGTATTTTAAGCATATCATCTTGCATTTTAGGATGTTTAGTTAAAAATTCTTGAAGTTTCCTCTTATCAATTTTGTCAAAATTGGTATATTGGGCCCTTGTTAAAGTAGAAAAACAAATCAAATATGGATTGAATTCTTTGTAATAATACAAATACGATGAAAGGAAAGTATTGAGTAAAGGAAATATAAATCCTAAAAACAATAAATTGGAATGTGCCTAAAAAGGATACGAAACTCACAAACATGTAAAGTGATACCTCAAGAAGTAAAGGGACCTAGTAAGTTCAACTAGGCTTTGAAAGAAATAATTTTCAAAATTATTGTGGTAAATTTTAAAAAATAAATGTGAATTTTTGATTTAAATATGCAAGAAACAAATCATAAAAATATTAGAAAAAAACTGGGACCTAGTATAGGCAACTAGGGTTTGAATGAAATATTTTAAAAAATTACTAAGGTAAATTTTAAAAAATTAATATGAATTTTTGATTTAAATATGTAGGAAAAATTAGAAAAATATTGGAGAAATTAGCAAGAAAATTTCCCTAGGGTTTCTAAGGTTTTTATGTGCAAACGAAGTAAGTTAGCTTCACCAAAAGATTTAACTATTTTGGGAATAATGGAGTTTTATTTTTAGTTTAGTTAAGGATCTAGATTAATAAATTAGTAAATAATATTGTAATAATTAAAATCCTGATTTTTATATTTTATTTATATTTTGTAGCTTTCTAAAAATAGTAATAAATTAGGTTAAATATAACTTAGCTTAAAATAGTTTGAAATGGATATTTAGGGCCTAAAACTGGCTGTGTAGGACTGGGATAGTGTCATACATTTGAATATGGATTTAATTTTATGAAAAGATAGGACCACCAAAAATAGGACACCTTAGCATCTGACACTATTGTCCTCTTCTAGTGCTATTGTCCAAACTACTCATAGATACCTAATTTTTTTGGGTTCTTTCCATTGTTGTTGTGTGAGCTTTCCTATGAAATATCGAGTCTTAAATATTGATGAAACTCCTTATATATCTGATTCAATATTAAAACCCTAGACCTCCATCATGCTTAATAAAACTTGAGAAAAATAAGAGGTTAGTGTGTGTAAGATGCACTAAAGGTGTATCCACACCCCTTGTGTGGGCACTCTACCTACATAACAATACTCCAAAGAGGGATCAAGTCATATGTAGTTATCCCACTTGATGTGATTGGTGCAATAGTGTAATGAGGATGAAAAAAGGCCAAATTGAGAGTGCTTGAGATGGCTAGGGACTAGTGTGAAGGTTTGAATATGTTTGTATCTATGTTGGATGACTATATACAGTGAATAGGAAAGTTTTCCTTAGTAGTTTTCTTGTATTCTTGCTTGATTTGTAAGATTTATCACCTGCATTTATAAATGACCTTTGGATGGACTTTTATAATGAATAATTGGTCATGGGTTAGATGCATTCACACTAGGCTAACATAATGAAGGATAAGAATCATATGAAAATGGTCATTTGGGATCAAAATGTGATTAGACAAGAGCACCTAAAATGGGACACCCTAGGGTTCAGTGCTATAGTCTAGGTATGGAACTCTTGTCTTATAGGTTTAGGACCTAGGGAGATATGATTGGCTTAGGAAATACAACTTGGGTGAGCTGGAATGAACGTTTGAAAAGCTAGAATTGACTGGGAATAAGAAAAAAGGTGTCTAGAGGGTCATAAGAGCATGCAAGAAGGACCTATGGATTGGATGTCACAGGTCACACTCAAACTGCCAATTTGGACATTTTATATGACTACACTATCGTGAAAGATGGTCCCCTTATTTGAGACATCTCAAGAAGAAAAATAACATTTCATCTAAGTAATTAATGAGGATGGATAATTTAAAATTAGAATGTTAACTTTAAATCCAAGTCTTCCACTCCTATGCAAAGCCAAACCTATACAAAATACCATCTAAAAATTTCTAGTTATCTCTATCATAAGCTATAAAAATATATAGTTTGATGATCACAACTTTTTTTTTGGATGTTTTAAAGTGGATAATTTAATGGGAAATCATAATCCCATAAGATATTTTCCTACCTTGTACATATCCTCCTTGCTCTTCCAAGATTAGTTTGAGGAGAGATTCTTAAGTCTATTAAAAATGATCTCGGAGATAATATTATAAATGATATTAGAAAGGGAGAGGAGATGGTAATCCTTAGGAGAGGTAGAATATGACTTCTTATGAATGAGGGATATAAAAATAACATTACATGATTTGAACATGAATTGAGAATCTATGTTTTCTTGAACAACCTCCTTGAGATATTCTCCTAAGAGATATTAAAAATGATGAAAGAAAAGTGTAGAAAAACCATCTGACCTAGGGGAATGATTCTAGGTGATACTAAAAACCTATTCTTTGAATTATTCTATAAAAATTTCAGCCATGAGAGTTGCATTATTCTATCGAATGATGAGTTCAGGGAAGTGATTACATAAGTTTTCCTATTCTTCCATATTCTGAGGATTATCTTTCTTAAGGATACCTTACTGCAAATGATATTTAATGTCATCAAATTTCTCAAGAGTGATAACATCCATGATTTATAGGTTTATTATATAATTATGTTGCCTTTTAATTTTTAAGGAGAGATGTTTTTTTTTGTTTTCATCCCCTTCAGTGAGCCATTTCACTATAGTTTTTTGTCTGTAGAAAATCTCCTCCTTTTTGTAGATATCCTTAAGAAAGTGAGCTGATAACTTATATTCTTCAAGGATGGAGTTTGAATTAAAACATTCCATTCTAAAATGTTGTATGATACTTATTCTAGATTCTAAATCCTTTTTTTCAGAATATATGTTTTGAAGGGAGGCAAAAATACATTATTTCAAATTAAATTCGAGGTCCTTTAGTTTCTACAAGAAGATATAATTTTTCCCCATATCTGTTACTTGGATCCTTCAAGATATAGATTATGATATTCTCTAATTTCAATTGTTCCATTCATCTTTTGTAAAATTTGAAAGGATTCCTAGCTAGCTGATTGTCTTCCTTAACCCAGAGAATAGTCAGTCAGTGATCCAAACCTACCACATTAAGGATTTATTTGCCAAGAAGATGATTGATATCAAGCCATTTATTAGAGCTAAGAAACTTATCAAATATTTTAAGGATGAGGTCGTTTCATTTTTTTTTAGTTTCTCCAAGTGAACCGAACTTTATTGTCATTCTAGGAATGGATGAAAAATTAAAAAACAAGAATCTAGTGCAAACCAAAGTTATTGCATCAATGAATGAATGAGAGACTATAATATATATAGCCAAATATATGAATATTCATTTCATATTGATCTATATTTTTTGGGAATAATGGATTTTTATTCTTATTTTATTTAAGGGTCTAGACTAATAAATTAGTACAAAAATATAGAAAATAAATAAAATCCTAATTTGTATTTTTGTTTATCTTTTTCACCTTTCTAAATATGGTAATAAATAAGGAGAAAATATAACTTATCTAGTAATAGGCTGAGATGGTTGATATAGGGTCTGAAATTGGTTGTGTAGGACTGGGACAGTGTCACAAATTAGAATCTAGATTTCATTTGATGAAAGGATAGGACCACTGAAAATAGGACACTTTAGGGTCTAGTGCTATTGTCCACTTCTACCACTATTGTCCAAAATAGTCATAGGGACATAATTTTTTTTGGGTTTTTGCACTATGTTGGTATGAACATACATATGAAATAATGAGTGTTGAATGTTGATGAAGCTCGCTATAGAGATGATTTTATCTTTAAATCCTAACCCTCCATCATGCTTGATAAAATAGGATTTTGAATTACTTGAGTGAAAAAGGGGGTTAGTGTGTAATATGCACTGAACATGTAATCCACACCCCTTGTGTGGGCATGATGCCTAAATACCAATACTATGAAGAGGGATCAAGCCATATATTCTTCCACTTAATGTGCTTTATGGAATAGTATGATGTGGATTTAAAAAATTCAAATTGAGAGTGTTATAGGTGGCTAGGGACTGGTATGAGAGTTTGAGTGTGTTTGTAGCTGTATTGGGTGACTATATGTAGATAATAGGGAAGTTTTGCTGAGTGCTTTATTTTTATTCTTGCTTAATTTGTAAGATTTATCACCTCCCTTTGTAAATGAACTTTGGATGAGGTTTTATAGGGAATAATTGGTCATGGGTTAAATGTATTTTTGCTTAGGCTGACAAAATGAAGGATAAGAATCAGATGAAAATGACCATTTGGGATCAAATTACAAAGTGATATGAGTGCCAAAAATGGGACACCCTAAGGTCTAATGCTATAGTTTAAGTATGGTGCTCCTATCCTATAGGCTCAAGACCTGGGGGGATAGGATTGGCCTTGGAAATATAGCCTAAATGAGGTGGAATCATCATTTAAAAGGTTTTAAATGACTAGTAATGAGAAAAAAGGTGTCTATAAGGGTCACAAGAGCATGTAAGAAGGACCTATGGATAGGGTGTCATAAGCTACACTCAAACTACCAATTTGGACATTTTATATGACTACATTCCCCCCCTTTATTTTAGTGATGCAAAAAAATGAAATACTAGGATAAAAGAAAAGTAGAAAACATACCTGAACTTACCAAAAGGGTGAAGCCCATTAAGATGTGTGATGTTGAGTAATGATGTGTATGTGCTGTACCAAAAGTAATATCATAAATGGATTTAAAGGCTCAATTTACTAAGAGTGGCTCAAGAATGCAAAGGCTAGACCTTTGGCTCCATAATCACCCACTAAGTGAAGTTATGTGATCATGCATGCGTTAATAAATGTTTGGACTGTGTCTTATCCCTTTGAGTAGGTGGATCAAGAAGACAAAGGATAGCTAGTCCTTTGGCTTTGTCATTGCCCACTAACAAATCTATCAATTGATACCAGTATGAATGTGTGTCATATGTGATGTCTCTTAAATCCCATGAATTCTCTATAATTTGATAATGTGGCATGGATAGCTGAATATGTACTAAAAACTAGGCCAATCTTGGCCACTCCAAAAGGTGGAGATTAGGATTGTATGAAAGCCACTCTACATTGAGAACTAGGATTATATGAAAGCCACTTTGAAATGATGCCAACCACCTATAGATGGAATAGGGAACATAACTACTGAGAATATCTAGGTAATACACTAAACTAGAAAGAAAAGAAGGCAAATGTGCTATACACATTACCCCCAATCACTAGTGTCTATAACATGGATTCTGATCTACAAGTTGTACCAACCTAATCTAAAAATAGAAGTGAGAGACATCATAATACACATGATTCCCCCTATATTTTGATTCTCTAAGAAAAAATATACTAAAACTACCCAATCTAAATTGAACTGTAGCTGATAAAACCATAATTGAACTTTCCTTTCTATCTATTTTTGGAAAATCTAGTTTTTCTATTATTTAGATAGGAGTGCAAAAAATAAGACACTTTGCTATCTGATGCTATAGTCCAAATATGACACTCTTGTCTTTTGATTTTTTTGATTCTTTTTTATATTTGTCACTATGTTTTTGGTTTGCACTACCTGGTTTAGGTTCTGAATACTATTTTGGGTGTTCTAAAAACTAATTTTTAATCAATAGAGGCTTTGATCTCTATGATAAAACCCTTGTTTTTTTCCTCTATTATAATGGTAGGAATGAAGACCCTATAATGACTACCCTCAGAAGAAAGAGCCCTAAAAGTGTGTTATGCTATGAAATACATGATATAGTCATGATAATAAAAAAGATGTCTCAAGATATAACATAGTTTGTATTGGAGATTGTTAGATCAATAGGGATATGCCTAGATAGATGTAATAATTAAATAGCATGTGTAGTATATTGAATTAAAACTAGAAATATTAGTTGTTATTTGTTGGGTGTTAGTTGTCAAGGAGGGATGGAGCATGATGTCTATCATGGCATCCAATAAAGAAAGATAATGCATGATGTAGATCATGGCATTAAAAATAATTTAGAAGCAAATAAGCAACAAACACACAAGTCAAGAAGAAAGAATCACACAAAAGTGGCCAAGGGGCTAAGAAAACAAGGGACATGGTTATGTGTCAGTCAAATTAGGAAATCAAGCATATAAGGCATGTTCAAATGCCACATACACATACAATTGAAAACAATCAAGGTTGGCACGAGGGCCTCAGGCTGGCATGAGTGCCTCAAGCACATATAAAGGTACAAGCAAAGGACATTGGAAAATGTCCTAAGGCACAAACAAGAGACAAACATGGAATGAGAAAATGCAATCACACCTAGCTACTCTAAGCAAGAAATGAAGGCATGTAAATGATATAAAAACTATCACATTTAACTAATCAAAATAGGAAGTGAAAGTATGCAAAACATGTAGTACAAGAGTAGGTAGATGCTAAGAAATACACAAGTGCTATATACTAGTGAGTGTTGATAGAGTAATTTATGTAAGCTAGTAAATAATGTACATCAATATAATAACTAGAGTGTGTGGTGTAGGAATGACATAACCTGGATGGTGTAGTCATTTATAAGATGCCACTGGTGGGAAGATATGTTGATATATGTCTCAAATGTAGAATTAGGATGCCCACTCAATGGGTAGAGTAAAACAATCAAGGATATATGTGTCACTACACACACTTAAATAAGATCAATTGAAGTATGGTAATATAGATAAATTGACAAACAATAGCATAAAATAACAAAATATAAGTTTAGCATGGTAGTAGAAATGTAAAGCATGAGTAATGCATACCATTGAATTTTTTTGGTATTTTGAGTTTTTGAATGTTTTTGGTATTTTGAAATTTTGTATTATTTTTGGTAATTTGAAAATTTGTATTATTTTTTGTAGTTTTAAAATAATCTATGTATAATCAATCATAAAGAAACTATGTACAAGAATTGAAAAAAAGCTATGTACAAGTAATGTAAGAAATTATATATAAGTAAGCTAAGAGAAATTATGTACAAGTAAGCTAAGAAGAAATGACACTAATTGATGAGTCTCATAAGAGACTCTTTATCATGGTGTCCTATATAAAGGAGAGGGATCGTGTGTGATCATGAAACACAAGGAAATGGTTATGAATATGACTCTAAATATTTAGATTCATTATCAGTATCTTGGAAATCATAATAACCTATATTGTTCCACTCATCATTATCATCTTGATTTTGAACCATTGGAATGCTAGTGTTGAATTTTATTGTATCTAGATGTTTTCCTTTGATAAATTATGTATATGAATGATTTACCTTAGGATGTTGAATAAATCTCAAACCTTGGTGATGAACATTATCAACTGCTAAAATAGGAGTAGTGATGCTTTGAGCATGCTTGTCCAACCCTTGACCTTGATAATCAAATTATTTTAGATATTTTTAACCAAACCTATATTGCTTTGAAAGTTGAGCCTCATTTTGGAGGGTCAGATTTACATCTTTATCATACTTTACCTATGTTTATGGTATTGTTTCTTGCTCTAATTTTGATTTTTGATCCTTTTATTGTTTTGAGTTATGTTTGGGTAACCACTTTTGTACTATTTTTAAATTTGACCCTTTGTGAATGTGTTATTGTGTCATTATGAATTGCTTGACTGATTTACCTTATATAGGGTCCTCATTAGTAATTATCTATTGTATATGTTTTTTTAATGCCAAACATGAATCTATGTGATGCCCATGTATTCTATGATATGCCCAATAATATTTGGATCTTCTCATTGGATATAGAAGAGGTAGTTTGATCAACTTAGATTTAATTATTTCCCTTAGTACTTCACTTGAACTCTTATTTGATCTTTTAATGCTTTTTGAATCACTAGCTATAGAGTTACTTTGTTGTGATTTCTTGTTTTGATATGTAACATTGCTTGCAACCAATTGACTAGGTGAAGGTGCATATACATGATTGACACTAGGGTGCATTTGAAGCTTTTATATTATAATCTAATTTTCCAATGTGATATTTTCATGTAATTTTTTATTCTAATTTTGTAAATCTAAAATTAACTTGCTCATACTGGTGATTTGATCCCTTAGAGTCTCACAAGTACAAACCCTAGTTGCTTCTGATTGAACATGTAAGCACATATGTTGAAGAGGGTTTGAAGAGGCTATAGGATGAATGTATGCATTAAGAACTATAGAGTAAAAAACTCTACATTTTTCATTTTTTGATTTTTAGTTGTGCACTCCAAGTTTTGTCCCTGCACATTTTAGTTTTGAGGTAGTGAAGTTTTTGACACAAAGTGCAGGTGTGAGTTTCTTTTGCCTAATTTTTGTCTAAGTATCAAAGTCACATGGAAGCTACCAAGTGTCATCAGTCGAGACACACTTTATAATTTCTCTAAGTTGCTCAGAACATGCCAAGTGTCTTGTAGTAACTCAATAGAGTGTGACAAGTGTTGGCATCTGTGTTTCAAATTTATTTTGAGTTTTGAAAGCTTCTTTCAATAAGATTTTCTCAGGATCAAGTGGAAGGTGCCAAGTGGAAACTACAGAGGATTTCAATATGTTTTTCTCAAAGCAACGGAAGATGCCACATATCCATAGCTGAAGAAAGTGGAAGCTGCCACGTGTCAACATTCAAAATACCTTCACCTTGTTTCATTGATAAGTAAAGACTATGGTGGGACCTAGGTTTTTGTTTCTAAAAGTCAGCGGAAGCCACCAAGTGTCACCATCTATATGAATCTAAAATGAGTCTTGAATGTTTCTATAGTCTAGCTAAAGCTCAATAGAATCCTCCACGTGTTCTTAACTAAAGCAGCAAAAGCTACCATGTGTCCCTTATTAAAAATATGTTGAAAGTGACACCTGTCCCCATTCTCCTTTTAAAGCTGCTCATGCAAGAAGTGTTGTGGATCCTATTTTCTTAAGTTGTTAAAGTTTTGAAGAAATGAAATGTGACAGATGTCAAAGATAGAACGCTCTTGATCAAAGACATATAAAGAGTATAAGTTATGCAAAAAGTGCCATGTGTCTTCGGTAAGTGCCTTAGAATTTGCCAAGTGTCATTTTATGGTACCTTTTGAATAATGAAAAAGTTTTCAAGTTAAGTAAGTGAAACACGCTAAGTGTCTTCACCCGTTTCATAGTGGGAAGCATCCTGTGTGTCTATTTCATCTAATAAACTATAGGGAGATGGAACATTTCAGATCTAAGAAATATCTTTTGTTAAACACTTCTAGTTTAGTTAGAGTTTAGTTAGACTATTAGATTGCAAACATGCAGGTAATCTAGAGCTAGTTTGATGCTATAAATATGGGTGCAAAGATCACCAAGGGATCATCATCAGAATATAGAGAGAATTTTTTGTGAGAAATTGTTATCATAATTTTTTGACTTTTAGCTATGGCCAGTAATATCATTTACCTTTGTTCTATTTTCTTGAGTTAGAAAGTTTGTATAACTGTGCATGTTTCTCTGCCTTTTATGTAACTAGAAAATTAATGAGAATACTGAACTTTGTGCCTTTGTTGATATTTTTTGTGTCATTGCAAAATCATCTAAGTTGTGAGCCTTTGATTCTATCTATTTTCATCTTTTACATTTGATCATGCCTTGTTTGCTCTTTAATGTAATTGAATCCTAAAGATAGATTCACTGTGATTTGAGAATTAAGGGTCAAATTAAATTCAAGCGCATCGCCATAGTTAGATTTTATTTCATTTCATTTGTGTTTATGTTTAATTCCTATCCTTTTTCCCCAAAATACTTTTGAGATAAAGAAGATCCAACTTCTTTAAAATCTAGAGGTCATTTCAGGTCGCAAGTTCCACATTCCTGAAACTTCCCATTGTTGGTATTAGAAACAACATAATTCTAAGCATAAATAGGAAAAATATTATAGGATACCTCACCTTTTTGAGAGGTGATAACATGGACCTAGTTAGAGGGAAAGTAGCTATCACCCTCTTAGGGGAGAGGAGGAGAAGGAAATTCTTTCCTATGTATAAGATATGGCATTGACACTTGACAAGTGGTTGTTAGCTTATGTAATGGATCCTATAAGTATGTAAGGATTTTATTCTTAATTAAATTACACATAATAGAGAGATGACATGTTAAATAAGCAATAAAATAAGACATATATTTGAATTGGTCTTGAAATAACATGTACATATGTATTTGTCATTTTTGAATTCATGTCAAATGAAAGAAAATAAGCATGCAAGAGAAACTAGAAAACTTTTCATAATTAAATCATGATTAATAGAATTGGAATATTTATTCCAATGTATAAAAATTAGAATTTTAATTTTGAAACCCTAAGCTAGGGCTTGAAAATATCGAGACCTAGTATAAGTAACTAGGGTTTAAAAGAAATAATTTTAAAAATTACTATTGTAAATTTTAAAAATTAAATGTAAAATTTTGATTTATATATGCAATAAAAATAAAAAATATTTCTAAAATTCGCAAAGAATTTTCCCTAGGGTTTTTATGCATAAATGAAGTAAGTCAGGTTCACCAAATGATTTAATTTTTTTAAGGAATAATAGAGTTTTATTCCTATTTTAGTTAAGGGTCTAAATTAATAAATCAGTACAAAAATATATAAAATAAATATATTCATGATTTGTCTTTTTATTTATCTTTTTCACCTTCCTAAAAATAAAAATAAATAAGGAGAAAATGTAACTTATCTAGAAACCAATTGAGATCACTGATATAGGGTCTAAAATTAGCTATGTAGGACTGGGACAGTGTCACAAATCAAAATCTATCTTTCATTCAATGAAAGGATAGGACCACAAAAAACATGAGACTTTGGGGTCTGACGCTATTTTCCACTTCTACCACTATTGTCTAAACTAGTCACAGAGACTTGAAACTCTTTGGGTTTTTACACTATGCTGGTATGAGCCTACTTGTGAAATCTTGAGTGCTGAATGTTGATGGATCTCTCTATAGAGATGATTTAATCTTCAACCCATAACCCTCCATCATGCTTGATAAAATGGGATTTTGAATCACTTGAGGAAAAGAGGGGGTTAGTGTGTAATATGCATTAAATGTATAATCCACACCCTTTATGTGGGTATGCTATCTACATACCAATACTCTGAAGAGGGATCAATCTATATGTAGTTATCCCACTTAATGTTCTTTGTGAAATAGTGTGATATGAATGTAAAAATGCCAAATTAAGAATGCTTGAGGTGGCTAGGGACTGGTATAAGGGTTTGAGTGTGTTTGCAACTATATTAGGTGACTGTATGCAGAGAATAGGGAAGTTTGCCTTAATGCTTTGTTTGTATTCTTGCTTGCTTTATAATATTTTTCACCTCCCTTTGTAAATAAAAATTGGATGGGATTTTATAGGGAACAATTGGTCATGGGTCAAATGTATTCACACTTATGCTTACATAATGAAGGATAGGAATTGGATGAAAATGACCATTTGGGCTCAAATTATAAAGGGATAAGAGCATAAAAAATGGGACACCCTAGGGTCCAGCACTATAGTCCAAGTATGGAATTCCTATCCTAAAGGCTCACGACTTAAGGGAATAGTATTGGATTGGGAAATATAGCTTGGCTAATGTGGAATCAGAATTTAGAAGGTTTTGGATGACTGACAATGAGCAAAAAGGTGTCTATAAGGGTCACAAGAGCATGCAAGAAGGACCTATGAATAGGATGTCACAAACCACACACAAACTACCACTTTGGGCATTTTATATGACTACACATACCCAAATAAAACTCTTTGATTTATTATGGATACTATTTATCTAACACTATGAGATGAAATGTTACATCCTGTCCCACTCTACAAAAAACTACTTAAGTATTATTAAGGGATATGGAACTAATGATTTGTAGTTTTGATTTTAATATAATATAATGATATTTAAGTTGTATGATTGGTAGTCATATTATTTATTTTCATGATTAGTTATGTTGGAGGAAATTTTCATATATTTATGAATGTACTATATTTTATGATTATGTTTGACTGTGACTTCATTTGAAAATTTGATTTACAAATTTAATTGAATTACAATAGTTCATTGATAATTATATATATTATGAGTACTTGAATATTTTTTTATAAACTTATACTAACTACCTTTTGTTTGATTAAGGTGGTTACATGACTATCTTACCCTCACAAGTGGTACAAAGGTAGAGTATCATAGGGGATGAGGTTGCAAATATCATTAACAGGGATAAAGAGAATTGAATCGAGCTTGCACACATGCACCTTACTCTTATTTTCTTAGATGAAATGAATGAAAATCAATATTATAATAAAATGTTGAGTGTTGCTTGCATTATTTATACTTATAGATAGTAAGGCATGTTTGTATTTGTTTTGAGTTTGTTACTTGTCTTGATGCTCATGATTAACATAATATATGTAGATAATGTTTTGGATATTGTGTTTCCATGAAAAGTTGATATGCATTAAATTATGTTGAATTATGCAAGGTAAACCATTTAAAATGTAAACCAAATATGTCAATATGTAGCATGGTTTGATTTAAGAGATTGTTTGATCAATATGGATATGCCTAGATAGATGCAACAATGTAATGGCATGTGCAATATACTGAAGTGGAATTGAAAGTGTTAGTCATTAGTTGTTAGCAAGGAGGGATGGAACATGATGTCCATCATGTCATCCAAGAAATCAAGATAATTCATGATATGGATCATGTCATTACAAATAAGAAAAGTAATCAGGTAACAAGCATACAAAGTAATAAGCAAGAAGCATACAAGAGTGGCCAAGGGGCCAAGCAATCAAGGGACATGGGCACATGTCACTCAAACTAGAAAATAAACATAGAAGGCATGTTAAAATTCAACATACACATACAATTAAAACAAACAAAGTTGGCACAAGGGCCACAGGCACATGGAAGATTAAAAACAAAGGACATTGGCAAATGTTCTAAGGTACACACATGAATAGAAGCAAAGGACATTGGAAAATCCTAAAACACATACAAGGCATGGAACAAGAGCTAAGAAAAATGAAAACACATCAAGTTATGCTAAGAAATAAAGGAAAGCATGTATATACTAGAAGTACAATTTCATCTAACTAATCAAAGCAAGAAGTGAAAGTATGCAAGACATGTTATTACAAGACTAGGTATATGCTAGGAAATATACAAGTGTAAGATACTAGTGAGTATCAATATGGTAATCTATGTAAGCTTAGTAAGTAATCTATGCCAACATGATATCTAGAGTGTGTGGTGTAGGAATTACATAACCTATATGGTGTAGTCATGTAGAAGATGCCCTTAGTGGGTATGTATATGGATGTGTGTCTCAAATGTAGAAGTAGGATGCCCTCCTCAATGGGTAGAGTGAAGCAATCAAGGATATGGATGTCACTGGACACACTCAAAGAAGATCAAGTGAACCATGGTAATGTAGATAAATAGACATATAATAACATAAAATAAAAAATGTAAGTCCTAGCATAGTAGTAACAATGTAAATCATGGATGATGCATATAATCAAAATGTTTTTGATGTATTTAAATATTTTTAAATTTTAAAATATTTGAATGTTTTTGGATTTTGAAATGTTATATTGTTTTTTTGGTTTTAGAATATTTGAATCATGTACAATCAACTGTAGGAATATTATATTCAATCAAGTAAAGGAAACTATGTATAGGTAATGATTAGGAGATTATGTACAAAAAATTAAAAATGAGCTATGTACATGTAACTAAGAATAAATGATACTAACTGATGAGTCTCAGATGAGACTCTTTGTCATGGTGTCTTGTATTGAAGAGAGGGATTGTGCATGATTATGAAGCATGAGGGAATGGATGTGAATAGGACTTTGAATATATAGATTCATTGCTGGTATCTTGGAAAACATAATAACCTGTATTGTTCCACTCATGATTATCATCTTGATTTTGAACCAATGGAGTGCTGGGGCTGAAATTTATTATATATGGATATTTTACTTTGATAAATTATGTCTGTGAATGATTTGTCTTAGGATGTTCAATAAATCCTAAACCTCAGTGACAAACATTATCAACTTATAAAATAGTAGTGATGCCTTGAGCATGCTTGCCCAATTTGTGACCCTAAAAATCAAACTATTATAGATATTTTTTACCAAACCCATACTGCTTTGAAAGTTGAGCCTCCTTTTGGAGAGGTAGATTTGCATCTTTTTCATGTTTTATCTATGTTTTTGGTATTGTTTGTTACTCTAATTTTGCTTTTTTATCCTTTTGTTGTTCTAAGTTATGGTTTGGTAACCACTGTTGTACTATTTTTGAAGTCGACCCTTTTTGAATGTGTTCCTGTGTCACTATGGATTACTTGACTGATTTACCTTTTATAGGGTCCTTATTAGCAATTATCTATTTTATATGTTTCTCCAATGCCAAACATGAATATGTATGATGTCAATGCATTCTATGATATGCACAATAATATCTGGGTCTTCTCACTGGATGTAGAGGAGCTAGTTTGATCAAAATTAGATTTAACTATTTCCCTTAGTACCTCACTTGGACTCTTATTTTATCTTTAAATTCTTATTGAATCACTAGTTTTAGAGTTAATTTTTTGTGATTTCTTGTGTTGATACGTAACATTGCTTGCAACCAATTGACTAGGTGAAGGTGCATATACATGATTGACACTAGGGTGCCTTTGAGGCTTTTGTATTATAATCTTATTTTATAATGTTGTGGTCTTTTTATGTAATATCTGATTCTACATTTATAAATTTGAAATTAACTTGCTCATACTGGTGATTTGATCCATAGAGTTTCACAAGTACAAACCCTAGTTGCTTCTGATTAAACATGTAAGCACATATGTTGAAGAGGGTGTGAAGAAATTATATGTAGAATGTATGCATTAGGCAAAATAATATAGGCTACCTCACATTTTGGAGGGGTGATAACATGGACCTAGTTAGAGGGAAAGTATCTATCACCCTCTTGATGGAGAGGAGGAGAAGGGATTTATTTCCTCTGCATGAAATATGACATTGAAATAAGAGTAGCCAAGGAGGCATAGACATCTAGGTAGAAAACATGTATATGGGATAAAATGCATGTAAGTGAAGTTATAAATTATATAGAAATATGATTATAGAGAACATTCCAAATGAGAGATAGTAAACAAGGGATGGAGAGTATGAAATTGTGCATTAATGTATAGAAAATTTTGACATGAATCATAACATTTATAACATGTTTAACATGATAAAAATGAATTTTTTTCCATATGAGTGATAAGAAGTAAAGGATAGAGATCATGAATTTTTGCATAAAGGCATATAAACTTTTGACATGTAACATAACATTTTGAATGTGTTTAACAAAATGGAATTGGTAATTATTTCGTATGAGCAAAAGAGAATATGCAAAAATAGTTTTGAAATTTTGTGCATTTTTGGCAATGAATTTTGTAATGTCATCCCATATAATGAAACATAAACATGAAATTGAAAGGATGAAACTTTGTACTAACATATGATAAACGTCATCATTCATGTACATGATAGGGCCCATTATGGTTTCCTTATTATTTGCAATAAATGTAAGAAAAAATTATACAAAAGTGAGAATCATTTTTATAATTTGATTATAAATGTAAGGTGATACCTCAAGAAGCAAATAGGTGCTATTATATGCAACTAGGGGTTTGACAGTGATAGTTTTACAAGATACTATGAATTTTTGAGTTAAGTATGTATTTTTGAGTTATGTAAGTAAAAATTCAAAAAATTATGGGAAAGTATTTGATTTAATGGGACCTAATAGATGAAACTAAGGTTTTGAGGAAAATATTTTTTTTGAAATTACTATGAATTTTTGAAATTTGAAGTGATTTTTTGATTTTAATATGCAACTAAAAATTTAGAAAATGAATGTAAAATTACTAGGAGCTAGTTGATACAATTAAAGTTTGAAATAATTTTTTTTTTAAATTTTAAAATTTGAGAGGAATTTATAATTTTAATATTCAAGAAAAAATTCAAAAATTAATGTGAAAAATTAGCTAGGAATTTACCCTAGGGTTTCTAGGGTTTTAATGCAAAATTTGAAGTAATTCAGGTTTGCCAAATGATTTATTATTTTTGAGAAATTAGATGTTTAATTCCTAAATAATAAATGGATATAAGTAGATAAAATTATTAAATAATATGCAATAATTAAGCCATGATTTATTTAAACAAGTTATATTTTTGCCTTTCCTAAAAATAGTAATTAATGAGAGAAAATATAACTTAGATTATTATGGGCTATTACATCTGAGACAAAGTATGATATTAGAGGAATAGGAGTAGGACACTACCATAAGCTGAGATTTGGAGTTTGTTTCTTAGTTGGATAAGATTGCTGAAAATAAGACACCCTATTATTTGGCACTATAGTTTTGGTCTTGCCATTGTTTTCCAAACTACTTACAAAGATATGATTTTTTTGGGTTTTATTCATAGCATCTGTGTGAGTCTGTGTACCAAATTTTAGATCCTCACTATGAATAGAACTCTCCATAGAGTAGATTTTTCATGTGCTTATGTCTTATATGTAATTAAATAGAACTTTGGAAAATAGGAAAAAGGGGTTAGTATGTAAAGGATACATTAGATGCACTTTGTGTGGGCACATTACCTACATACCAATACTCTGAGGAAGAGTCAAGATATATGTAATTCTGCCATTGAAGTGATTGGTGTAATAGTGTGATGAAAATGTAAGTAAATGAAAAACTAGGTGTACTTATAATGATTAGGGATTGGTATGAGGGTTTGAATAAGCTTGAAATATTGTTGGATGGCTGTATGCAGAGAATAGGGATAAGTGCTTGAGTGATCTTACTAGTATTCTTGCTTCTCTCTTGTAAATGAGTGCCAAGCCTTTGAAATGGAATTTGAATGGCCTTTTATATGGGATTTAATGATCATGGATTAAATGAATTCATGGTGGGCTGACATGAATTAGGACAAGGATTTGAGAAAATGTGACTATTAGAACCTATTTTATGCTTGGACAACAATGCTAAAAACTAGATATCTTGGGTTTCAACAATCTTGTCCAACTTGGGTGGTATTATCTAGAGGGAATGAGACCTAGGGGAGAGATGTAGTCCTGAGAGAGCTACCTGCGTCTACAAGGGTTAAGTTTAGAAGGTTTTGGATGATTGAGGATCAATGAAAGAAGAGTCTAAAAGGGTTATGCAAGAAAGTAGGAGGACCTATGGATTATGTGTCATTAGCCATACCCAAGTAACCAAATTTTGCATTTTATATGACTACACCAACCTACTCTATACACTTTAAATGTCATGAACATTATAGAAACTTTCTAGATCTTCTTTCCTTTTAACTCTAGACTTGTTTCAATACTTGCTTCTCAAAGATCAATAAAACACACTTCAAGCTTGCTTAAAGTGTTTCAAAAGATTTTTAAGTGACATTTGATCATATTATTCATTATTTGGTCACCCACTTAATCAATAAATCTATTTAGCTTGTCACTCCGTCTTGGAACTTCTAAAAATTGATCTCTTTAGGCAAATTTTATTATTTGGGACAAAATTGGCCAACATTTTTGGTGACATCCTAGGATTGCATACCTATTATGCAAAGACTAGTAGCCTTAAACTAATCTAGAGTCTCAAGTCTTTTCTCTTAGCTGATGTGAAACTGACTCAAGGACAACCCTTTCTAAAACTTCCTCTTGAAGAAAAAGGGAAAAAAGATCAAAATAAACAATTATGCCCAAGGTACTTATTGAAAGGGAAACACACAACTAAAAAGAAATGTGCTCAAGGAACTTAGAGGAAAGTATAGAAAACTACTAAAATATGTTACAATATCATACAATAGCTAAAAATTCTTCTAATAACAAATATTTAAATGAATAATATTGATTGGGATGGGTAATACCGCTCCATTTAGTTGGGCAAGCTAAAAATCATTATGCTATTTACATCCATAGATCAAATAAGGAGCACTCCACAAGTTTTTAAACTTGGTATGGTTTCCTAGCTTGGCCTTATTTGAGTCCCATTTGAAGACTAGATCCCCTTAGTTGAAGTACCTTACTGTGAATTTCTTGTCAAAGGATTTTTTGACCTGAGCTTGGTGTGACTCTAATGTTTTCATTGTAAGGCCCCTAGTTTATTCAAGCTTCATGAGCTCCATCATGCTCACATTCATAGGTTCACTCTCCATCAACTCAAGTTGATGGGCTAACTCCAATGTAGGTCATTCAAGAGAAATGGGCAATTTGGCTTACCTTCCATATACACAGACATATGGAGAATTGGCAATGGAAGCTTTGGGAGTCATTCTATTAGCCCATAAGGTTATCTTTAGCTTTGTATGCCGCATTCTCTAATTTTCTTCCATGGTCTTCTTGATAATCCTTAACAAGTTCTTTTTTTTAGGCTCTACTAGTCCATTGCCTTGGAGGTAGTAATTGGAGGATGTGCTGAGGTAGATGACTAACTTAAATGACCATTCACTTATCTTCATGCCAATAAATTCTAAGGCATGATCTAAAATCATAGTAGCTGGGACACCAAACTTGGTTACTATGTTGTCATATAAGTCCAATACTACTGTTTCATTGGCTTCTTTCAAGGCAATTGCTTCCACCCACGTAGTGAAGTAATTAGTTATAATGAGTACCCATTTATGTCCTACACTTAAGATGAATTTATCATTCCTATGAAGTCTAGCCCCTATTTCATGAAGGGTTTCTCCACCTAAATTGGGTTTAGAGGAATGGATGATAATTTATGCTTTCCTAAAAATAGAGCACACTTATAGCATTTTCTAACCCATACATAGGCATCTTTGAAAAGGCGAGGCCAATAATAATTAGCCCTCATTATTTTTTCTACTATTATTCTTGGATAAAAATGGCCTCCTGTAGGTCCATCATAAAACTAATCTAAGAGCTTTGTCACTTGATTGTCATCAATGCACCTAAGAAGTAGCCCATTGAGGTCCATTATAAATACAACCCCATTATCCAATACATAAGGTATGGAATGAAGTCTAAAATACCTTCTTTTTACTTTGTCTAAACCTTGGAGCCATTCTCCTATCATCAAAAAATGTGTTATATCTTGGAGCTAGCTATTATGAAGTGGAGGTGCATCTATTTATAAGTTATCGTGTGTCACCAAAATAACTTCTTTGTCTTCTTGAAGGTCATCAACCATATACTCACACAAGCCTTTGCCTCTTATTAGCTTGGTGACTTTGATCTCCACATCATAATCCATGACCTTCATGATTCAACATGCTCTTTTCTCATTCAAATCCTTGTTAAGGAGGAAGTCCCTAACTCTAGGATGAGACACCATGAGATAAAACTTGCTATTGGAAAGCATTGGCCTAAAATTTTTTAGGCTTCTCAAAGTTTCAATCACCTAGTTTTATATTAAAGTGTACCTCACCTCATATCTCTCTAGTCCTTGACTGAAAAAGGCAATTGGCTACTCAAGTCCTTCACCATTCTTATGTATTAGCATAGTTGATATGCTGTCAACATTGGCAAAGGTGTACAATATGAACTCTTTTGAGAAATTAGGATTCATGAGTGAGGGTGCTTGGGCAATGGCTTACTTGATGGCCTCAAATGTTTCTCTACCTTCATTTGACCAAATAAACACTTGGATATTTTTTATAATGGTAGTGATAGGTTTGAATAGGTTTGTAAAACCATGTATAAACCTTCTCACAAAGTTTATTTTTGTAAGGAAGATCTAGATTCCTTTCTTGTTCTTGGGTAAAGATAAGGTCAGGATGGCACTTATTTTATCAAGATTAATGGATAGTATTTCCTTTACAACAATGGGACCCATAAGTTTGGCTTCATGAATAAAAAACACACATTTATTATGATTTAAATAGATCCTATACTCTCTACATCTTTGGAAGATCAACCTTAGATGGTCCATGTGCTCACTAGCCTTCTTGGAGAAAACTATGATGTCATCCAAGTAAATTAGTACCATAGAATTTATCAACCCTTAAAAATCCATGTCTATGGATCTTTATAAAGTTAACCTTGTATTTGATAACCCAAAAGACATATTTTGGTAAGCATATGTGCCCCACTTTATGGTGAAGGAAGTCTTATACTGATCTTCCCCTCTTATTAGCACTCAGTTATAACTTGAATACCCATCCAAAAGGGAAAAATGTTTTGAACCAATAACTATCTGAAGGAGTTGATCCATAGATGGTAAGGGGTAGTGATCTTTTAATGAGATCCTATTTAGATCCCTAAAGTCAACATAATCTAATTTCCCCACTCTTCTTCCTCACAGGTCCCAAATTGACTACCCATGAAGAGTGCTTAATGGGAAAGATGATATTAGATTCAATTAGTTTATTCAATTCTTTCCTCATAAGCTCTTTAATTTTGTGGTTTATAGGCCTCTACTTCTGCCTGATAGGCTTGGTATTAACCTCTAGTTTTATAGTGTGTTAGGCCATCTTGGGATCAAAGCCTCTCAAGTCACTATATTCCCAAGCAAAGATGTCTGCATATTCTTTATGAAGTTATATGAAAGCATGCCTTTCAAATTTAGTGCTTACCTTTCTAAGCTTGAGGGGTTTGTATTTAAAGATAAGGACTCTTTGATAGTTCTCTTCAATTGTTGACATCAATACCTTATCTTTTCTCATAAGATATCATTCATGGAAGAGACCTTCAAGGGTGACAACCCATTTAGGAAGCTTATTAGATATCAACTAAACAATTTTCCCCTCATACTGATGCTAAAATTTTTCTTGCTTTATGGAGGAAAACTCTACTTCTTACTGTAAGAAAGAAATAATTTGCTTATCATTCTTAAAGACCTACCAATAGGCTTTATTGTCTAGCACTGATGGTCTCACCACCACTTTGACATGTGGCTACACCTTGGTCTTTTTAAACTCATTTTGGATATCAAATTAAGCTCCCATGGTTGACAACCTATCAACACGTACATTTTGGTTCCTTGGCACTACTTGGATGTTAAGGGCCTCAAAATCTTCAATTAGGTCTCACACTCTATGTTTGTAAGACTTTATCAAGGGATTCTTGGTAATATTCTATCCTCTTACTTGGTACACTATCAATTCACTATCCCCATAAACTTGTAATTCTTTGATTCCTCTCTTATTATCCCATTGAAGGCTATAGATAGGACCCTCATATTTTTTTTCATTATAAAAGCAATTAGACTGAAATCTATACGAAGTGAAATACTTGTCATTAAAAGGGGATACTAGCATTATACCTACATCCACTCCATGTTTACTCCTTGAACCATCAAAGAATAATTTACATAAGCCACTAAGATATTCTTGAGGTCTAATTAGGGATGGCATGGATTAATTCTCTTCATGTAAGTAGTATATACCCATGTCCCTATCTTCAACTCCTTTTAAGGGATCAACCAAGTGATTTTCTTTGCATAGTTCATCCAAAAACATGTTTGGTATCTCCTCAGGGTGAGTGTTTAATTCTTGACCAACTGTATGTTCATCCTCATCAAGAATGGTGCAATTTTAGTTTATGATATGTGGCCCATAAGGCTCTATATGGAATTGTGCAATGGGATTAGCTTTAATAGATACCTTGGTTCCATATCTTGTTCTGAATGCCATGTATGACCATTTTACTACAAGATAACTGCTAATATTTTTAGTGAATTCCTTGGATAGGCATTTGAAAAATGAGGAGGTACATTTAAGATGAACACAATTTGAGCTACTAAGACACTAGGACAAACATGTAGGGTTAAGTTGAGATCTTTGATGATACCAAATGGCTTAGTGGAAGATGCATCTAGCTACAACATTACTTTATATTGGGGCTCATATTTTATACCAAGTTGATAAGCTATGGACTTTGGCATTACTGAGGTGTTATCCCCAAGGTCTACTAATAAATTTTATACTAAATAGTTGCTAATGATTATTGAAATGTATAAGGGAGGAGGTTTGACCACCTTACCTGGTTGCTTTTCATTTGGTCCTTTGGTTACATTGGTAAGAGCCACATTCCCCTTGATTGGTGGTTTTTTAGAAGCATTAATTCTTGAAAACACTTCTTAGAGGATGTATACTTGACCAATAATGGAGAGTATATCCCAAATTGGCACACTCACATTGGACCTTTTCATTTGTTCCACAATGTTGATGGGTGAACCACCAACCTTTGGTTGTGCTTTGAGATCCATAAATACACCCTTAGTTTATGAGTTTTGGGGAACAAAAGAATTCCCATAAATTTAATTCCTTGAAGCCACTAAAACCTTTGGAATAGTAGTAGGTTAATTTGGATTTGATATTGAAGGAGTAATGATAGGGAGTTAATTTGACTATTTCCTAATTACCATCCATGTTCCTTCTTTTGAACCTTATATTTGCTACTATTGGGATGTATGACTGGCTAGAACTATACTGTTGATTAAGTGCATAACACTCTTCTCAATCATAATTCACCATTATAGCACCCAACTAGCTTGGTCCTTTATCAGGGTTTTAACCTTGTTAAAGATCTTATAGTTTTGTTATCATGGGTACCTCTATGTTTTGAGCCATAAGAGCTTGATTGTACCTATAATTGACAACTTATTACCATTGATCATTGGAGATTGATTGAAATTAGTGGTTAGAATAATGGATTACCTAAAATATTTATTCTAAGGCATGACACCCTCAAATTCTTGAGCAAAATTTTTTTGGATTGGGACCAAAGTGTTGGAAGTGCTTGCAATATTTGGATTATAATTGTTTTGCCTAACATAGTTAGGTTTCCCTTATCCTTGGATTTGACCTTGGCCTTGGCCTTGGAAGTTTAGTTTTTAGGGTGGTCTATTTGATTGATAAGATTGTTACTAAGGTTGATGTTAGGCTTGGAAAGGCCTATTGAAATCTTGTTTCCTCTTAAAACTCACTAGTTCATTTCCCAAGGATTGGAACATGCTCTTAAGGTCTTGAAAGTTATTTTGTTCTTGGGAATCACTATATTGACTAATGGAAGCCTTTTCTTCATTAGGTGAGGGTATAACAATAATTATAGGCATATGAGGATTGACATAAAGGGGAAGAATATAAATAGGGGGTAGTATGATCTTAGGTAACAAAGGTATTGGTGGTATAGGTGTAAGCTTGCCAGCCTACACCAAATAATTTTTTTCTCTGATTGCCACCTCATATGCATTTGGAAATGTATTTTCTCCCATGGACTAGATCATTACTATGATGCCACTATTTAGGGCCTTCAAATAGTAAATAAAGGAAAAGTTAGTGGTAGGCCTAATAGAGACTGGGATTTTTTCCCAAGTCTTTTGGAACCTTGTGTTGAATTCTTACATAACTTCATAGGGGGCTCTTTTTATTATGGTTAACTACTTTGTAAGTGACAAATGTTCATTTTTATCTTCAAATATTTTACACAATGCATCTCTTAATTGTTCCCATGATGTAATAAAATTAACAACAAGGATTCTATACCAATCTAAGGCTTTACCTTTGAAAGAGATGGTTAATAACCTAATTTCCACATTTTCTTCATTGATATCATGAATGTTGAATAAATTGGGTATATCCATGAGGTGTTCAAAAGGGGTTGTATTTTGCTTTATAGTAAAATAAGGGAAATTTTAAAGAGATACTACTAGAATAGGATCATATTGAGGGAGGTATAATGGACTTTGACCATTGAATGCTATAAAGGGAAAAGATCTAGGGGCTGCCATGGTAATAAAAGGTTTAACAAATATCTTCTTATAGGGGCAGGCTTTAAAATTAACCAAGGAACAAAGTTGTGTTTATAAGGGTGTGTGTTAGAAAATCTTAATATCTTTACTAAGTTCAAAGGCAATTTAAAAAATTCAAAGGGAATACCTCTAAAAGATGACCTTATAGTTAACTTTGGCATGAGATGTAGTCACTGCTCTACTACTAGAATGTTGAATCTTATTTTTGAATCACCAGATGTTGTTTCTTACAATCTATAACTACTATAAATTGATCAAACCAACATAAAAATTTGAGCAATCTAATTTTAACCATGTCCTATTGGGCATTCCAAAAAATATTGTAGAATCAATTTACACCCTTGGAGAGGGTTGTTCAGGCTCTCTTGAATTGAGCTACACTATAGGAACAACCCTAGGCTGTGGGTCACCTATGGTGGGGTTAGAACTCTAGAGAAGGCTAGATTAATCTTGATGGATCACCTATACTAATGTTTATACTGGGGTAAGGGTTAGAAAAGGGTAAAGGGTCACCAAGAAGGCTAAAAGGGTAATATAAAAAATTGAAATGAGAACTCACATAAGGATGAATTAAACACTGAGGAATCATAAGATAATGCTAGCTCATTCAATCTCACAAAACTAGCTAGTTGCATAAGTGTTTCATTAACTAGGTTCAGGAAGCAATGAATGAAGGTAAAAAGGAGTTCTAAAAATCATTGATAACTTTCATCATGCACAAGCTTTGATACCCATAATTCAGAGGAGAGAAATAGGTAAATAAAGTATTTTTTATTCAAGATGTATTTGAGACAAATTTTGATAGGGTCTAACCTTATCAAATGAGAGTCTTTGATATTATCGTATTGATAGAAAATTTCTTTTCAAAAATAAGAGAGAGCTACAATGTGGAAGAAAATAAGAGATATAGGAGAAAAGGGAGAGGGGGGAACACACCATCTGAGATAATTCATTAAGATTACACCACCTTTTGATCAAATTAGGATTAATACATCATAGACAAAATAACATTTATTTTTCCCAATAGTCTTCAAATCTTCTCATTGGTTGAGTAATATACTAGAGGACAATAATGTGTCTAAGATGATGGGTCATGATCCTGATATGAAGCAAAAATATTTAAAGACATTGAAAGTATATTAAATGATCCAAATGATTTCTCCAACCACCATATCCCCATATTGGGAATATATGCCATATTGTACTTGACTTGATCATGAGAACCAAATCCTCATATCTTTAAACGTGATAGAGCCATAACCATGTCTGCTTTGAGCGGCTGAATGTTCCTACTGAATTTTGGATGATATTACTATCATGTTTATACCTTGACATGATATGCATTATAACCCATAGATACATATATGATATAGATGAAAAATAATCCTAATTATTGGTTTTCATATAGTCTTAATGTTTTTAAAATGAAGCTCACTGGGTATTTGATCTTTCTTCAATAATAGTGGCCACCCTTTTGTTTGTATTAATTCTAAAAGACCTATTATACCTCTATGGAGCTCTAATGGTGATGATCAATCCCTAAAAATATCCATTATATTTAAAATTGGGTCATATTTAAACTTTGATCTTATGTATTTTCTTGCTTGGGTTAAAAATAACTTCATCAACCTCCACCAGAAGTCTCCTAGGCTCACCTTTATTCATTGGTCATCGACTTATTTAACTTACTCATACTATTGATCTTTCTATGTATGAATAAATGTGAGCCATAGATATTTTACTAGTTTAACATTTTTAAGACACTTGTAAATTGACATTTGATCTTAGGATCCACTAACATTTTGACCCACTACTCACTGATAGATTTGACGTTTATGAGTAAATGCGCTTCATTGATCTACCTAGACCCACTAACTTGATATTTGACCACACACAATTGGATATACTTTGTATGATTAATCATGTACCATCATTATGTTCAAAACAACTATATTTTTTAATTGATGCACACTATTACATCTAATTTATATGATTTCACATTTACCATTGGATCTTTAGGACCCACTAATTCATTAGATCATCGCTCATCGTTAGATCTTCTCTGCGCTTCCATGATTTATACACTTGTCAACTCCACATTCAGTCTTTTGAATCCAAACATATATTTTATGAGGATTTAAATTTACATCCTCGTGCACATATTACTTATTAAGGATTTGTAAATCCAAATAATTAATTACTACAACTTTAACTTGATGTCCTCATACACGTTTCATTCTATTTTTTCAACTTTGATTACTTATATCTTGAGATATACAACTCATCAAGACATGAAATTTGTAGAGAATTTTCAAGGTATGAAAAACACCATGTCCATTTAACTCTTTGACTTGGTTGAATTTTCAAGTGCATCTATCAAATGTGCAACTAGATTAATATATTTATTTCTATGTGACATGCTGTGATGGTTTGGTCCTTTTAGACTTGATCTTGTCATATTTTGATATATCAAAGCTTTGAATAACTTTTAAAACTTCATGCAAACCTACTCATTGCACTCTAAATGTCATGAAAACTATGGAAACCTATTAGATCTTTTTCCCTTGCAACTCTAGACCTGTTTCCAGACTTGCTTCTCAAAGATAAATAAAAAACACTTCAATATTGCTTAAAGTGTTTCAAAAGATTTGTAAGTGAAATATGATATTATTCTTCATTATTTGGTCACCCACTCAATTAGGAACTCTATTAATCTTGTCACTCCATCTTAGAACTTCTATAAAATGATCTATTTAGGAAAATTTTTGTATGTGGGCCAAAATTGGCCACCACCACCCACACATGAGGATTGAGAAAGTTATCAACTCAATCCAAGTTATTTAATGAATTTATCACTATACACACATGTTATCACTATGTTTATGCATTAATTCACATACCTAATGTGGTGTATTTATTCCTTTCCCCTTTCCCATCTCTTTACTCAATTTTAATCAGTTACTTCTATACTCAACATAGTCTTTTGATTTTGATATCTCTTAATTAAGGGCTGATTTATTCATGTTTCATTTTTTAGGTCATACTTTGGATCATTTTTCACATACACAAACCTAACTTCACATACTCAGACTCAGCTTCACATGCTTCACTTTCTAGGTAAGTCCAGGTATGCTTCTTTTTCCTTTATACTAGTCATTTTGCTTTGTTGCATTTCTAGCATAAACAGGGGGAATATGTAATGACCTAAAAGTGTTATTTGAGTGTTAAGAGTGATACTTGAGATTATGTATTCCTAACTTAGACCTAGACCTATCTTAGGGCCTATTGACCATTTTGACCCCTAGGTTAAAAGGTCAACCCCTATTATTTGAAACTTGACCGGTCATGTTCAAATAACCTTGTTCATATCCATTTTATACCTTGTAAAGTCTTCTAATGGTATTTTTGAGGTATTATTAGCAAAATTCAAGGTTATTTTGATAAAATTAAGGTAATGTCTTATATTTATCTTGTGCTAGTCTATTCATAAAGTGAAAATGAAGAGGTTAATACAAAAGGTTTCATAGGTTAAAAAGTGTCTATCAAAGTCATATCATGATTTGACCACCTTGTATGAACATTTTACATTTGTTTGGAAAAGTGAAGGTTCTATTATGAAGTTTAAGGTAAAGTGTCGTACAAGGGAAAGGGGAATATAGCCAAGTTCAATGCATGACAAAGACAATAAGATTAAATATCCATATAATACACTAATAAAATATTTTTAGGAAATTATCTAAATTTAATAAATATCAAGGATGTTAGATTATATTAGTTTTTTTAGGTTCAATGCCCAAATAAGAGAGAATCACCCTTTTGTAGGAAGTTATAGGCACTTGTATAGAATTAGAGGATCTAATTTCAAGTGAAAACATATTAATTTTTTTTTCTCACCTCTCATAGGTCATATCCATAAATATCTAGCTTGTATAGGTCATAAAAATCCAAAATTTACTTTAGAACCTCCATCGACCTCTTGGCAAACTATTAAAAGACAATTTCATGTACTTGGTATAGATAAAGGAGAGAGAGTCATGGACTAATATTATGGGAAGAGGAAAGGGGTATAATGGAATTTATATTTGTGTAATTGGTTCTTAGATTGGTTCCCCCATCTTTATGAATAATTATTAAGACCATCAAGTTGTCTTAAACCCTTGTAAAACCCCATAAACTTAGTTTTACACAAGTTTCATGAAATATTGGAGATATTTGGAATATGATGATAGTTTTTAGAGGTAGATATGGGTATAAAAATAAATATCATGCCTTTCTCAAATAGGTTTACATGTGTGAGCAATCAAAAATTAAGAGGCGCCTCCATGAGAGCCATGTTGCAGGTTTACACTTCAAGTTTTGGAGGTCTCTAAGAGAATCTAGGGTTTATAAGTGATGTTTGATGTTTAATAATGATTAAACCATACCTTATTTAGTTCCCTAAGGGTATTAAATATATTTTTAGTACCTACCAAAACCCAAGACTTGAATCAAATCCATTTTAGGTAGTATATCTTCATGGTCTGTAGACTTGAGTAGACAATGTTGATGTTTTAAAGCTATCTTATCTAATGAAAAGCCTAAGACACTTAAGATAAGGTGTATAAAAATTTGAATAAAAACTAAAAGATGAAAAAAATTACCATAAATCTCCTTGAATGGTAAATAATACCATGATTATGTATCTCAAACATGGATGTGTATAGTCTACAAGGTAGAATAAAGAAAATATGAGTTATGAGGTGAATGATAAACCTAATAGGTCATAGAGATCATAAATATAGAGAATATAAATATATTTATCCAATTTTTTTCTTGATCACAAAATTGTCTAAATAGAAGGTATATTGGACTACTTCAAGTTATAGTCAAGAAAAAAACAAATACACACCTATAGCCAAGGGATTGTGTACAGGTCTGCCAAACACAAAAGTAAACTAAAGGTGATAATATTGCTTTTTAAAGTGTTATATGGTAGTATAAAACTAATGAATTAGGATATTATATAGTGTAAATTTTTATTCAATAGTAATATGGCTCAAAATGCATGGTGAAAAGGCCTAAAATGACAAAAGGACACCTATAGCCCTGTTAGTAAATAAAGTTGGGAAAGACACACTTGTAGGGTAAACATGAAGGGTTAAGAGAGTGGTAGAGGTAAAAAGGAGAAAATATAAGGCTTAAATCCCTCATATATTCTTTAAAATTCCAAAGACAATAAGAAAATCTCAAGTACCTATAATAACATAGTCTATTGTCACTTATAGGTTAGCTTGAGTAATTCAAGTCACTTTCAAAAATTAAGAAAGAAAAAGTGTTAATAAGTGTGTATAGGTTAATATTAAATGAATAAACCTTAGAAAATTAATTTATGTTTATTTAAGACTAAATAGTAAGTTTAATACTCACTTTTGAACCCTAACAAAGCCTATACCCTGTATAGATACAAACCTAATGAAAGCTCTAAGCCTACCTCTAAAATTTGGAAGAGAGTATAGGTTTTTGTATTATATTTTGAGATTAGATAGAAATATAGTTATTGAATGTCCTTAGGGTAGTTTAGATAAATAGATACATGTATAATAATGATAAAACCATGCAAATAGAGGATTCTTGAGAGTTCATTCAAGAAATCCAGTGAAGATTACACATGCCTATACATAAGATGACATAAAATTGTATGTTTTGAAAGAAATTTTGATGATTTAAGGGTATAAACTAGGTGATTGAGGTGTTTCAAAGTGATTTTATAGGTTTTAGATCCATTTAAAAGGAAAATAACATAGGAAAAATCACACTAGGGTTACTAGCATTAGTTTTTTAGAGAACCCTAGGCATGAGAAAATGAAGGATACAATAGGGTTGTGGAGAATAATGGAAAAATAAAATAATATTATGATATGTCAATAGGGGTGTTATAGGTATACATAAGGTGTTTGAAATCAAAACCAAACTCTAAGATGGCATTTCTAAGTCACTCACTCTCTCTCTCAAACACATAAAATAAAGACTTTATAACTCGAGAGGCACCTTCTCATGCTCATAACAATACGAAAAATATTCATGGGAGCCCAAGATAATAAAGGATGTTAGGGACCTTATATATTTTTGATTTTTGGAATTATTTCATTGGTTAAGGTACCAAACTGTATGAATCATCATTAAGATGATATGTATGTCACAGGTTGCTAAGAAGGCCAAAATTGACCTAATGAGATAAAAAGTGTTTTTAAACACCAAAGATGAACTATATTGAAATTTAAAACACTTGAAAATAATTCCTCACTCCATGAATAGTACCACCATGACATTTGATTGTATCTACACCTATACAAACACATTAAATGTTATATTTTAATAAGGATTTGGGCTCAAAATAGGGTATTTGACCTCATAGAAATATGAAAAACATTAGGGAGGATATATTTAAGTGTATTATATCTAATAAATTTAAAAAATCCATACATATGACCATATAAGTGCTCCTATAGGTTTGATTATTGAAGGTAGTGTGAAGAAGGCTTGTGAAAGCCTAGGGTTTTGGCCATTTCATGGTTCACACACCTAAATATGGTTTAAAAATCTAAAATTTGACATGGAACATGGTCATGGGGTAGGAAAAGTTAATAAAAATCTTATTTATGGTTTCAAACTTTTAGGAGAAGATTAGAGCCAACACTTATTTTTTAGGCCTAGAGACCCAATTGAGGCCTAATTGGAGAGAGAAAAAGTTGAAATAAGTACACTTGCACTCATGGTATGGTCATAAAATTTGTTAAAAATATGTAAGGGCATACTGGGTACTTAAATAAATTATTATTTTGTCAATATCATCCATACATTTTTATACACAAGGAACTTTGTGTGTTTTCAGGGCTACAAGAAATTGAAGGAAAATGATAGCTTAAGGTGAAAGATGAAGCATTAGAGAGTATTTGATGCATATAAAAGAGTTATTTCATGTTTCTTATGACTGAGAGAGACCTTTCATAAAGATAAGTTGCACCCATAAATGTGAAATCAATATTTGAGCCATTTGGGCAAGAGAGGTGTAATGAAGTCAAATAGGCTTCAAGACACCTAAGAGGTGTAATCATCATTGCAATGTTAGTATTAAGGGGTTATAAAAATGATTCAAGGTGTCAATAATAATTTAAAATATAATTTCAACATGACTTAATGACCAAAGGGTGGCACTTGTCACTTTCCAAGCTAAGAGAAGGGTAGTTTGAAGAAGAAGACAAAGGTGTCGAGCAACTAGACAAACTCCTACACCATTTGGAAAATGAATCATCATCAAGGAAGAAAAAATGTCTTAAGGATATCATGGGACTTTTAATAACTCCATTCTTGATTTTAACTCTTGTTAAACAATTATCAACCTCTCTCTTCTATGCCTCTCTCCCCTCTACTCTGATTCTCTATAAATTCAACCTTGTTTGGCTTTGTATTGATCCTCCACCTAAGTATGGTGAATCCCTACCCATTTGTATGCCTTTAATGAATGATAAAATACTAGTTTTACCTCTTATTTTGATTATATTTAGTATGGGTATATGACTAGTTGATATTGTGAAGTGTTTGCTTAGTCTTCCTTGGCATGTTGTCCTTTCTTAACATTCATATGTAGTTTGAAAGCTTCTTTGTAGGTCATGTAAAGTGTTCAAGTGATGTGTGAAGGTTGAGTGAGTTTTTTACTCATTAGTGTCATTCTATGACTTATTTATTAGTCTTCATATCCCAAACATCTATCATAACCTCCACAATGAGTGTTGATATAGAGATACAGTTTAGGAGTAGTGTAGGTTCAAGTTAGTCTCCTAGTTGATGTGCACATGCTACTAGTTAGTAGTGGTCAATTAGTTTTGGTGTATCACCTCCAATATATTAGGTTCTTATCACTTTTCCTAACAAGTTGATAGATTAGTGAATGAGCGTGATACATCAAGGAGATCTAGCCCTATAACCTAGAGATTCAATCCACCTATTAGGCCACTCGTAACTTAGGATTGTCTCCATGTTACCACAAATTTGGAAGGCTTGAAAAACATTATAAGGGTCAAAATTTGGGTGATAACATGGCTTATTATCACACTTTTACAGCCTTTGTGTGGGCTACAAATGTCTCCAATTAGCTCAAATATAGTCTCAGACCCTCATTTATTGATCTTGTCCCTTTATGCTCAAATTTTTCTAGTTGGACATTAGCGCCACATTAAAGACACTAGAGCCACGTGGTGTTAGTGTCCCTAAAATGGTGTATATTTCCTTTACCCTATATTTATTGAAAAAATGTATTTTCAAAGGTAAAATCCTCCTAAGGTTAGCCTAGACATATTTTATTGTCTGCACAAGCTAGAAAACACTATAAATACATGACTTTTAGACCTCTATCCACTAGATGGAAATTAGATGAAAAATACTTATTCAAACATGAAACAAGTTAAGAAAAATCAAGGTTATTAATCCCTTTTCTACCCTACTTCTAAATACTACCATCTATAACTACCCAACTCATATTTTCCAAACTTCCAATCTTAAGCACACTCAAGGCATTCAAGATCACTATCATTCTAACTTCACTTGCACCTGGACCAATACTAAGGTGTGGAGAAATACATTAGGCTTGATCTCTCCTCAGAGTATTGGTATGTAGAAAACTCTCTTCATAGTGGGGTTTTTAAGATGTCTAGCCTATCCTACTAATGAACACACTTTTCAGCTCATGCCTTAATTTTAAAGAGGATTAGGGTTTGCATCATAAATAATCTATAATAGGAATAATACAGAGTTTCAAACTTTGTGTGCATAGAAACAAAACCTAAAAATAATATATATGATTTTTTTAATTATTTTGTTTAACTATGTATCCCAGTGGGATTTTAACATTGTGGTATCAAAGCAAAAGTTTAAAGCTCATACCTAATGGGTACACTAACATAAAATTAATTATCCTAATTTTAGTGAAGAGAATAGTGTGAAGTAAATCAAGTGGAAATGGGACTTCAAATTTAAACCCTCAAGCTGATCCTAATCAACTAGTAAACAAACAAGATATAAAACTTGATCAAATACTCACTAACATGAATGATACTAGAGACATGATAATTGATTTAGAGTGAGAAGTTCATGGATCAGAAGAGGAAAATGAAAAATATGTTCTAGAGGAACAACCAAATGATCAGGAAGAGGTTTAGGATTAGGGGTATGATAAAGGTCAACAAGTAACTAGAGCTCAAGTAGTTGTAGAGCTTGCATGAGATATGAAGAAAGTGAACCCATCTAAATTTTATGATATGGTATTGGGTGATGGTGCTGAAGATTATCTCACTATAATGGAAAAATATTTCAAGATTTGAAATTATTCTAAGGTGACCAAATCCATTTGGGAGCTTACCAACTACCTAGTAAAATAATAACTTGGTGGTTAATAAGAAGCTTGAGATGCACTTTGATTCCACTACCATTACTTAGGATTAGTTTGTGACTCTTTTCAGAGAATGGTGGATACTTCAGCTATAATTTGATTAGAAATTAATAGATTTATAGAATCTGAAGCAAGGAGATTTGTTAATAAATGAATATTGGGAATAATTTACAAAACTCTTGAATTATGTTTTATAATATTATAAATATGATTTTTTTTAGATCAAGAAGTTCATCATGGACTTAAAACCCCAAAAATGATGTTAATTGGATGTACATAGACCATCCACCATAGAGAATGTATTTAAAAAGGTAGTTGAATAAGAATAAAAGTATAAATCACTTACTGAAGTTAGAGATAAATTTAAAAAGTTTGGAATCTCAAAGATAACCTTCAAGAAAAAGAACTAGAAACAAAATGAGATTTTAAAGAATTGATTTAATACCCAGATTGAAATATTTATTAATGCTTCAAGGAAGAAAAAACATGGAAGTGGTTTTCAAGAAGGATTCAAGGGATTTGATCAAACTAAGAGGAAGGGACCACTTGGTAGATGCTTTACATGTGGAGGAGACCATTGTGCTAAGGATTATCCTCAGTGGAAGACATATGGTAGAAATAAGAATTCATCTACCTCTACAACATAGTAGGGAACCTTTCAACAGTGTATTCATGCAACATTTGACAGTCTTTAAGAAAAAATTCAAGCCTCTCCCATAGAAGTATCAGGTAATTTATTTGGGCATCCTATTTATATTTTGATAGACACATGAGCCACTAAATGTTTTATCTCTCTTATAATGTTAAGTAAATTATTTAGGAAAGATGGTTTTATGAAAAATGCTTGGTTATTTTAGTATAGATTGAATCCAAGGTTAAGATTGATAAATGTCTTGTTGAGGCTAAGATAAAGTTGCCATAATTTATTATGATTTTTGATCTTTATATAACACTACTAGGATCATATGATGTGATATTAGGAGTGAATTAGCTCTCTAAACACAAAGCTAAAGTTGATTATTTTCTTAAGAAAGTTGAGTGTTTGGAATATTTGGGAAATCAAACCTAAATTCAAAGAAATTAGAGAGAGTTGAAACTAAGACAAATTTCATCCATTCAATTGAAAAAGGATCAATGAAAGGGATGTCAAGCATTCTTAGTTAAGATGGATGAAATTGGTGAAACTAAGGAACCCTCGATAGAAAATTATCTTTTTTTGTAATAATTTTAGGATTTTTTTCTAGAGGAATTACTAGGTCTACCTCCCCAGAGGGAGTTTGAATTCATCATTGATACCATTCTAAGATTAGAACCACAATCCAAGGCTCCCTAAAAAATGAAAATAATTGAGTTAATTGAGTTAAAGGCCCAACTTTAGGAGATGTTGGACAAAGGGTTGATTTGGCAAAGTGTTTCACCATGGGGTGCACTTAGAGTCTTTGTCAAAAGTAAGAACAAAACCCTTCACTTATGTTAGCCAAATTTGTTACCCTTATATTTGAAATTTCATTTGGCTAAGTTCAGAGTCTAAGAATGTTAGCCAAATTTGTTACCCTTATTTTTGAAATTTCCTTTGGCTAAGTTCAAAGTATCTTGTCTATTTTCATCTAATTGTGAAGGACTCATGAAGAAACCAATTGTTTTCTCTTCTTTGAAAGTTTTGTTTCAGCGTTGTTCAAGTTTTTTTTCACCCCTTTTACCTAAGCATTATCTCATTTGGAAGGTTTTCTTTATTTTGGGTTTTTTGTCCAAGCCTAAGAATTCTTTCAGACCTTTTGTCTTAGATGAAAAGTCTGAAAGAATTATCTCTTTGCCTTTTCCCAAAGGTAATATTTTGCCTCAATCTTTTTGTGTCAAACAAAAAGTTTGAAGGCATTTGGAATGTCTTTTCCTGAAATATTACCCTTCATAATTTTTTTAAAGGATTATTTCTCTCTCCAAAGTGCCCTTTAGAAATTTTCCAAAGGGTCACTTTTATCTCCAAGTGCCCTTCAATTTTTTTTTAAAGGGTCACTTTTCTCTCCATGTGTCCTTCAATTTTTTTTCAAAGGGTCACTTTTCTATCCAAGTGCCCTTCATAATTTTTTTTCAAAGGGTCACTTTCCAAAGCCCAAAGACTTAAACATGGAAGAACCCAAAGTCATCAAGCTTGAAAAGCCTAAAGACTTAAAGCTGAAAGAACCTAAAGTCATCGAGATTGAATAACCCAAAGTAGAAGAGCTTGAAAAACCTAAAAAGGTCTTGACAAATCATGTTTTCAAGACTACTTAACTTATAAAGCTTGATCCAATGACTGATCCAAAATAGGTAGATTGATGGTACAAATCAATGATCCAGGTCATTCTTAATGGCCAATGGAAAGATAAATAAATGAGCACATGGATTCCAAATAATTCCTCTCCAAGGCAAATTAGAATGAAAGTGACTATTTTCCATGCCATTTTGCATTGTGACAAGCCAAGGAGAAGCAGTTGGGCATCAAAATAGATTTTTAACAAGTGGCTCCATTGACAATAACCATTTTAACACCATCTCCAAACATTTTGATTGGGTTAAGAAACTGTTGAAAAAACATCCTTAAGAGGGCAATCTAGGGGCATTCAAGAGGGTGATATGGATTAATTAGAATGCCCTAATGACCATAATTGGCAAAGTTAGTTGTAGTTAAAGATAGAGACTTTCAAAAAAATTGATTCCTCTCTTTAGTGCCAAAAGATTTCCTCCTTATCTCCATATTGATATATATACAACCCCTTAGCTAGAGTCAAAGAGACCACATAGTGTATGATGAAGCCCTACTAGAATGATTCAGGTTCTACCTTTAAGCATTTAGCATAAATCTATTTCCTTCAAGCTTTTTCTAGGGTTTTTTGGTCTAAGTGTGCAAGAGATGTATAGTGGCACCATGTGATGATTTTACATCCTTATACCCACTTCATCCTTCATACCTAAATAAAATTTCTTAGTCTAACTAGTCACATAGTGTATATCTAAGTGTATTGAATTTCTGCATGTGTATTACTATCTTGAATGTGCAAAGTTTGCATTTATACTCATTTACCTTGTGTCATTTTTTACACATCTCACCTTTATGTTGAAATATTTTTGTTATAATATTTAGAGTTTGGTAATGGTTTGTGCTTTTGCTGTATTGTGCACTAAAATCTGACATTTATGTGGAAAATATTTTTGGTGTATCAACACTCTTAGAATAGGATTTATTTTTCTATAAATTTATAACTCTGTTCCCTTTAAACAAGCTAGTTTAGTAGAGATTGTCTTATAGAGACATATATATGGAGCTATCCCTTTCAATCTAGAGGCCCATTTCTTCTATAGGCATATCCACAAGCCTAGAAATGTTCCAACATTACCCAAATCTGGGAGAGGACTGAACACTCTCTTCTTGGGTGAAAGATTTAGAGATAATAGTTATGGCACACCCAGTTGGACTAGGTCTAAATAGTGGGAATATTATTGGTGTGTCTTCTCTCTTATTAGCTTTTGGAATCATCTAAGCAAACACCAATGGTGAATCTAAATGAATTTATGGTTGTAAGCAACCCAAGTGTTTATTGATGAAGATTTTGATTAATTCTTGTCTTTTCATGGGACTTATGAAGTTGATATGTGTTAGGTGAATATTTTGTCGACCAGCTAACTAACATTCAAAATAGTTTCAATCACCACAACATAGAAAGATTGGTCATCCAGGTGTGCAACTTTACTGCATCATAAGGGGACAAATCCCTCCTCTCATCAAGGGGAGGTTCCCTATTAAATATGTGGAGGCTATATATAATATATATAAGTATAAAATAAGACACAGGGGTAGGATAAACCATCCATCTCTCTTCTTTCAAAGATGATACTGATAAACAAGGAAGAAATCTTGGGTGATGGGGAAGGTACTTCTCTTCTTTTAGAAGCAACTTTTAGCCAAGAGCTAGATTCCTTCCTAAATAGTAGAAATCTTGGTGCAATGATAGAAGGCACTTCTCTCCTTTCAAAAGTGTTCTTTAGCAGGCAGTAAAAATCTTTCAAGTAGTAGGTAACTGGTAACAAGGGTGCTAAGTGACCAACAATCAGAGAGAGAAAAATGAAGAACAATGGGGGCACCACATCATCCCAAGGCTCTTTTCATAGGAAAGGAAAATGCAAACACACTGAAGGTACTTATAGGGGCACAACATCATCCCATAGTTGACCTTTAGGACACCTTCATAATCACCTCCACTAGTTCTGCTTGTTAAATCAAATGGACAAGAAAGCTTCTAGGAAATAGACATACAAACAATATCCTAAGATAGTGTAAGCTATAATAGCAAAAAGTCTGCAAGTAACTTGTTTTCTCATTTAGATAAAATAATATGAATTACAATCTGAGCCCAAAGTCTCAGTAATGCCTTTCAATTTGGGTAGAGTTTTGCTTTTGATAATCAAAAAGGTCCCCCCATAACAATGAAAGAGTTTTCATTATATAGAGGCTTGGAGAGACTTGGCACTTTCTCCCAATGAAGTGACCTATTCAGTGCACTCAATGCCTTGGATGCATTTTTGGTTTTGTTAGGAAGGGCCCTACTGGAGCAGGTTGGCTACCTTAAATGTGGCATGTCGATTCCTCTCTTAGTGCCTCCTCTTTGGCCTAAATCACTCAGTCATTTAACTGCTTAGCCACACAACTATCTACTCTATCTTCACCTCTAAGGGGACAAGTAGATGGCACTTTTAATGTTACTAGCTCCCCAAATATCTACTTAGTGAACTACTTCACCTACCAGTAGTAACTCCTACTGAGTTTCCCTCTCTATCTCTTCCTTCTCTTGATCCTAGCCTTAGTCTTTTTAAATGCATCTGGGTTCATCTTTTGAGTCTGCAAAAATCAACAGACACTTGAATGTAGTTGATTTAGCATTCATAGGTCTTTTCCTTATTAAAGGTTAATGGCTAGCCAATCGCTTCAAATTTGATGTCCACAGGCCTGTCATCATGCTGTAATGTGGGTGAGGACACATGGCAGCATCTGCTATTTTAAAATGAGCTTTATTGGAATAAGCTTTGAAACTTGTTAGAGGTTGGAGGTGCAGATGCAAACACATGGTAGTTTCTATTGCACTGGGATGGGACACACAGTGGGTTCCACTCCAAGAAGCTTAATCTGAAATTGTGCCTTGGCATGTGACACTTGGTAGTTTCCATTACATCATGTTGAAACCCTCTTTTATCGATACCTAGCACTTTCTGATATCAAGATTTTATAGCATCATAGAAATGCTTGGGGCTCACTTAGGCTCTCATGTATGATGACAATTGTCAGCCTCCATCGATCTCTATAAGGGACACATGGCACAGTTTGAAAACATTTGTTAGTTGCACAGATGCAGACACTTGGCACATTCTACTTCAGTTAGTGGCTTGTCCTTAGGACCACCATGGTCTTTAGTTGAAATAATGAAGCTAAGGGAAGAGACTATGGATATTGACACTTGGAGGATTTTGACAAGCTTTAGAGGGACACGTGGCATGATCTGCTGCTCTTAACAAAAACATAGTGAAGCCTTCCACGGTTGCCACTTGTCACCCTCCGCAGAACTCAGGAAGAAGCTTTACCAAAAGGGACCCTTACAGCTTATAAGAAACTTTGAGAAGTGAACACTGACACTTGTCACATTCCACTGAGTCACAAAGGGGCACATGGTATGGTCTACATATTTCTAGCACTTGCACGAATGTAGAAACTTGGCGGCTTTCGATGATTTTTCAAAAAGGGACACATGGCACCTTCCTCCACTTCTTTCTTTTGAACACATTTCTCTTCATACCTAAGGTAGTCTTTGAACCTTTGAAACCGATGTGTTGAACTGATAAACCTTGAACCTGTTGAACCTTGACAAAGTGCTTGACCCATTTGAAGCTTGCCACTGATATTGAACCTTGAACCCATTGAACTTTGAACCAAAGTGGTTCAAGGTTCAACGGTTCATTGGTTCATTCAATTAGAAGATTGCCGATGACCCTTTTTTAGTTGAACCAAAGTGTTTAACCTATCCCAAAAGTGTCCAAGTGCGAGAAACTAGTCCCTTCTGATTGAACTCGCTCGTATAAGCCTTTGAACCTGTTGAAACTGTTAGTCCCTTTACCAAAAAGTTTGAGAAAATGACAAAATTGAATGTTTCAGAACAAATTTTAGAAAGGGGAAAAATAATTTTGGCCATATAGGACCAAAATAGTCCTCTGTTGTCTAAAAAATGAGGAATCACTTTTCAAGGACAATAGCTAGCTCCTATTGGGGAACTTCCTTCAGATGATAACTCAAATAGCTGAGGGGAGTAGAAACCTGAATCTCTAGTGCCTTGAAGTGTGCCATTGGGCTACGGAGTCATGCTACCCAAAAATAAAGGCTCTAAAAAATGAAAATGAAATGAACAAAATAGAATAATAGACTATACAAATATACATATGTACAGGGGAACCCATCTGATACTTCAAGAGTTGAAGTGCTTCAGATGTTGCCCATTATGAGGTAGAGAAAAGGGAGTGCCATCTTGATATTTTAATAGGAAACTATTTTTATCATTGAACTGATGATTAGTAAAAGGGCCCCTCCATAGGGAATCAAACTTTCCATGCATCCCCTTTGGTTCTCTTGTCTTGTCCCACAATAGGACTTGATCTCTAATCTAGAAATTATGATTCTTTGATTTTTGGTCGAAGAACTTCTTCACCAAACTTTGATGGGCAGAAATTATATCCACCACTGTAGTTCTCTACTCATTTAGCTCAACAAGGCACATGATCCTCTTCTCAAGTGAGCTCTCATATGTTTGATCTTCAATCACCTTAGCCAATTTCAATGCTAGAAGTTCCAAGGTGATTAGTATCTCAGCATTTACACCATAAAGAAGTTGGAAGGGAGACATACCAATTACTCTCTTTGGAGTAATTATATCCACCCATAGAGCATCAACCAATGCCTTATGCCAAGTCCTTTGGTTGTCGTCCACCAGCTTCTTGATGATAGTCACCAAGTTTTTATTGCTTGACTCAACCTATCCATTCCCTTGTGGGAAGTAATCAGAGGAATGGGAGAGTGTAATCCCATAGTGGAAGTAGAATTGAGTGATCTCTTGGGAAGTGAAGTAGGCAGCATTGTCAGTGACAATTTTGATTGGGACCCCAAACCTAGACATAATGTTTTCTTTGAGGAAATTGCATACTAATTTTGAAGTAGCATGTTTGGTTGGAAGTACTTCCACCCATTTGGTGAAGAAGCCTATTACTATAAGGACATAATCATGTCCAACACTTGATGATGGGTTCACAACACCAATAAAGTCAATTCCCCATTGCTAGAAAGGCTCTTCTATGACCACTAGTTCAAGAGGTAGGGCAGCTAGCTTGGGCCATCTGACAAACTACTGGCACAATTCACATCCCCTAACCCACTTGTATGCATCTCGAAAGAGAGTTGGCCAATAGCACCTAGCTCGTAGGATCTTATGGGCAGTCATCAGGGCAAAAAAATGTCCCCCACAGGCCAAATTGTGGAAGGACTTTAGAAGTCAGCTTTGTTGCTCCTTGTCCACACAATGAAGGAATGTTCCATCAAGGTGCCTCTTGTATAGGCCATTATCCTAGAGGATAACATTTGTGGCTTTTAGCTTGATGGTCCTCCTTTCTTTATAAGATAGGTTTGTAGGACATTCACCATAAGTAAAGAGATGAGCAATACCTTAATACCACTCATTTGTGGTGGAGACAAAGAGGACTATAGGTGAGTTATCCACTTCTAGCTCTTCATGCTCTATCTCTCCTAGCTTGTTATTAGTAATTAGTTGGCATAGCCCCTTCCCACGTACCAACTTTTTTGGCTTGATGATTAGATCAAACTCCTAGATTTTTGCAACCTAGTTACCTCTTTTTGTCCCAAATTCCTGCTGAGTCAGTATAGATTTCACTGTTGTGTCAGGGACCAAGGTATTCACTTGAGAATTGAGGATGTAGAAATGAAAATGTTTCATAGCCTTCACCACTGCATAAGCGTGCTTCTCCATATTTGAGTACTTCATCTCATGAGTTTTGAGAGGATAGCTCATGAAGGAAATGGGAGATTCCACACCTTCTTTATTTTGTTGAACTAGAATTGCTGAAAGCGTATGTTCTGAAGCATAACTGTAAATAGTGAATTCTTTGCTATAGTCTGGGTAGGCCAAAATTGGAGCATGGGCAATGGTAGTCTTGACATCCTCAAAGGCCAACTTTCCTTCTTCAGTCCAGTTGAAGGTGGATTTTCCTTTCATCATGTTTACTATGTGCCTAGTTTTCTCGGCAAACTCAGGGATGAACCTCCATAAGAAATTCACCTTCCCAAAGAAAGAGTGAACAACAGTCTTACTTATGGGTAAGGATAGTTCTTAGATAGATCTGACTCTATTTGAGTCAATCTTTATGCCTCCTTTAGACATAATGTGTTTAAAAAGTTTCCCCTTGATTACTCTAAAAATTGACTTTTTGGGGTTCAGGGAAATGCCATTCTGGCGGTAGTGTTCCAACACTTGATTCAAATGGCTCGTATGATCTGGGCAATGCTTAGAGAAGATTGTCAAGTCATCAAGATAAACTATGATGAACTTACCCATCTCATCTTTGAAGGCAAGGTCCATTGCTCTTTGGAAGGTGGCACCAACATTTATCAAGTCTAAAGGCATTCTTTTATACGTAAATGTGCCCTAAGGTGTGGTACAAGCAGTCTTATGCTGGTCTGCTTCACCAACTTTGACTTGATTATATCTTAAGAGGCCATCTAACATTGATAACATCTTTGAGCCTATCACTATCTGTCGCACTTGATCCATGATTAGCAAAGGATAATTATCCTTCAAGGATGCCTGATTCAAATTTCTAAAATCCACACAAAGGCAAATTTCACCATTCTTCTTACTCACAGGCACTATATTGGCAATCCAGGTGGAATGATGGATTGGGAAGATTATCCTGGCATTTAGCATTTTTTGAATCTCTGACAAAATAGTACCTAATATCTTTAGATTGTAATGTTGGGAATTTTGCCTGTAAGGTGTTGAATCAACCTTGAGAGGAATGTTGTGTCATATTTCATTAGGCTGGATTGATTTCAAGTCATCATAGGAGTATGCTAGGACATCCATGTATTCATTAAGCAAAGTGGTGAACTTGAAACATTCCTCAAGAGTACAACACTTCCCAATATTCACCATCTTGGGGTCTGCCTTGGTTCCCAAATTTACTTGATCAAACTCCTGGGAGGAGCTTGAATCCATTTGATGTTGTTTGATGAATCTATCATGCTTATAAAATAGCTTCTTAAGGGAGACAAGGCCTTTGGGAATTTTATTCCCTTTTAGTTGCAAGAACTCCTCACCTATGTTTGAAATTAATTCAGGAGTTGGTTTAGGCTCTTGAGGTTCACTGCGTTCAAAATACAGCCATTCAGAGCTATCCTTTTACTCCAAGAAGGCAATGATGTGATTGTCATTATCAAATACCTACCAATAACTGGCATTATCAGGCATTCTTGGTCTAAAGACTAGCTCAATAGTGTACCTATCTCCTTTGAAGTCTGGGTGGGGGATCAAGAGAGTAGCTAAAATAGCCAATGCATCTGCTCGGTCATTAAATTCTCTGGGAACTGTAGAGATGCTGAAAGCATCAAAGTCTTCAAGCTGGTCCTAGACTAGATTGTGGTAGTGGCATAATATTTCATTCTTAGTTTGATATAGGTTTCTCACTTGACAAACAACTAGTTCGGCATCTCCTTTAGCATGAAGGAGCTTGATGCCTTTGTCTGTGGTAGCATTTAATCCCAACATAAGAAATTCATACTCGATTGTGTTATTGGTGTTGCTAAATTACAACTTATAAGATGAAGGAAAAATATCTCCTTGAGGAGATATTAACACAACCCCAGCTCTTAAATCGGTGGAGTAGCTATCATTGAATTCAAGAATCGATACCTCATTTGATACTGATTTTCCTTGGGGTTCTTTATTCTAAGGGGATTTTTCCACACTTGCCTTGGGCCTAGCCAATTCTTCAGCTATTTCACCTGATTGCATTTATAGGTTGTCACCTATAGGAGTTTCATCAGACACCTCATGAACTTCATCCATAGATAGAAAGTAGTTACCCAGGCCTGAAGACTCGAACATGATTTGAGCTTTAGGTGCTGAGGTCTGGGTAACTACATATTTTGATTCCTTTTTAGGAAGCAACCTCTTCATGACACCTTTGACTAGAATCCTTACCTCTGATAAATCCATGCTCAATTTACCACCAACATACCTACAAAAATTTTCCTAAGAAAGATACCATATGATGCTGAGATGTCTGCTACCAAGACAATTATCTTGATTCTTTTCTCTGGAAAGGCAGCAAAGGCAAATTGGGTATCTTTTATTTGCCCTAGTAGTGGCACTTATTTGTTCTCCATGGAGAAGCACCTACCAAATGTCTTGGTCAGTGTGAGATCAAGGGATTTAGCTACTTTAGTAGTCATGACATTATCTGAAGTTCTAGAGTCGATAATGCAATTATTCAGTTGCCATCCATTTATTAGCAATGAGACATAAAAAGGTTCAGTCCTACTAGGAGTGGTAGGAGGGGAAATGACAAGATTGTTCTTGGTGGATTTATCCTTGGGGGGATCATGAGTCACTTTGAGAACTATTTTTTCAACAAGGATGTTCTAGTTTTTAACACACTAAACCAATTTATCTAACTATTCAGGATGGGACTGTAGGAATTTAAATTCAGACATTTGAATCTTGGTTTTCTTAATATGATCAATTATGTCAAATGCTAGAAATGAACTAGGTACAAAGGATGAGAGCTCATCTTTTTGAGTTTTAGGGGGGGAAGTAATGGACTACGAGTTTGAAGTACAAGGCATAGGGGCATTTGGGGTACTTACCTTTCTTGCAATCACTAAGCCTTTTGACTGGAAAGGGAGAGTGGATTCCCACTTAGCAATTGAAATTTCCAGCTGAGGTTGCTCCTCTACTTTCTCTTTATCAGCTTGTTGAGCTGATTGATTCTTAGACTGAGTGAATACAACATATGACCCCTTAGCTACATTGCCTTTACTCCTGGGTTCATCCTGATAGTTCAGGAAACCAATATGGGAGTCACCGGCTAATTCTTCTTCTTCCTCAGTGAAGAGATTAGCATCTTCTTCAAGATTCAACTCAGGCTGGGATGAGAAGTCTGCTTCAGCTTCAAGATATCCAACTGCTAAGTTAGTTGGAGGTGCTTTAAGGGTGAGATTCCTCTGTAGAGGAGGAAGGCAATTTTGTTGTCCCTAATTCTTGGCAACATTGCCTTGGTATGCCTGATTATGAAATGTCCTCCTGGGTATATCTCTATATGCAGGAGCAGATGACATTCCTTATGCCACTTGCCTTCTAAGAGCTAGTACTTTATTTGATAGCTTTTGCATCATAGGATCAGTGGTGGCAGAAGGGGAATATTTTGAAGAAGAAGAAGATTTACCTTTATTTGGGTCCCTGCTTATCTTTCTTGCTAAGATAAGGTCATCTTTGATTTTGATAGTTGAATCCTGAGCAGCTTTGAGATCTATGTGATCAGCTCTTCTTAGTAGGAAACTCACTTCAGGAAGTTGTGAGTTAATGAAGAAACATTTGAGGTTTTCAAGGGTCAACTGAGCAATAGTAGGAATCTAGTTCCTTAGCTTATCAAACTTTGCTATGAAATACCTCATAGGCTCTTGGGGCTCCTTCTTCATTTGTATGAGCTGGGCCAATAAGGTGTGTGCATCTTCTACAGGCTTGAATTTGGCCTTGATTTTGGCTTTGAGTGTGTCCCAATTAGTTACTGATTGGGCTTGTAGGTGGTAAAACTAGTCTGTAGTAACACCTTATAGTGTTTCCATGAAAAGCCTAACATCCACATTCTCAAATTCTATGCCTATCACGCCACAGGCTATGCTAAAGGCAACAACGTGTTCATCAGGATGAACTTTTGTATCTCCAAAGAATTTGGGGAAATTCTTTCTCAAGCTTCATGGAAGTTCATGTAGTGGTGGAGTTAAATTAAGTGGGCCAAAAGAGTTACTCTAGGGGCCTCGAGCTACCGTGATAGGATTATTGAAAGCAGGGATAACAAATCTAGGTAGAATTGGGATAGGCAAGGCTCTACTAACCATAAGAAAAGTAGCTCTACCTTGTGTTGGTGTCCTGGTACGGGTAGGAGGGACACTCCTAGATCATTGAACTTGGGGTTAGGGAGAAAGCAAGTCAAAATATCTTTGCTACACCAACTCAAAGACAAGATCAATAACACCTTGAGCTCTCTGGCTTTTAGTATAGCATGGGGTTGCTAGGTTGTGGATCAAAAATTGAAAAGGACTGGTCATACTTTAGTTTGAAGCTTGAGGCTTCAAACTACTTGTCCTTCCCTAGCGGAGTCACTAAAAACTATTGGGTGAATATTTTGTCAGCCAGATAACTGACATTCAAAATAGTTCCTATCACCACAACATAGAAAGATTGGTCATTTAGGTGTGCAACTTTACTACATCACAAGGGGACAAATCCCTCCTCTCATCAAGGGGAGGTTACCTATTAAATATGTGGAGGCTATATACAATATATATAAGCAAAAAATAAGACACAAGGGTAGGATAAACCATCCATCTCTCTTCTTGCAGAGATGATGCTGATAAACAAGGAAGAAATCCTAGGTGATAGGGAAGGTACTTCTCTTATTTTAGAAGCAACTTTCAGCCAAGAGCCAGATTCCTTCCTAAATAGTATAAATCCTAGTGCAATGATAGAAGACACTTCTCTCCTTTCAGAAGTGTTCTTTAGCAAGCAACAGGAATCTTTCAAGTAGTAGGCATCCGGTAATGAGGGTGCTGAGTGACCAGCAACTCGAGAGAGAAAAATGAAGAACAATGGGGGCACCACTTCATCCCAAGGCTCTTTTCATAGGAAAGGAAAATGCAAACACACTGGAGGTACTTATGGGGGCATAACATTGTCCCACAGTAGGCCTTTAGGACACCTTCCTAATCACCTCCACTAGTTCTACTAGTTAAATCAAATGGACAAGAAAGCTTCTAAGAAATAGACATACAAACAATATCCTAAGATAGCACAAGCTATAATATCACAAAGTCTGCAAGTAACTTGTTTTCTCATTCAGATAAAATAATATGAATTACAGTCTAAGCCCAAAGTCCCAGTAATGCCTTTCAATTTGGGTAGAGTTTTGCTTCTGATAATCAAAAAGGTCCCCCCATAACAATGAAAGAGTTTTCATTATATAGAGGCTTGGAGAGACTTGGAACTTTCTCCCAATGAAGTGACCTATTTAGCACACTCAATGCCTTGGATGCATTCTTGGTTTTGTCAGGAAGGGCTCTACTTGAGTAGGGTGGCTACCTTAAATATGGCATGTCGATTCCTCTCTTAGTGCCTCCTCCTTGGCTTGAATCACTCATTCATTTACCTGCTTAGCCACACAACTATCTACTCTATTTTCACCTCCAAGGGGACAAGTAGATGGTGCTCTCAATGTTACCAGCTCCCCAAATATCTACCTGGCAAACTGCTTCATCTAACGGTAGTAACTCCTGCTGAGTTTTCCTCTCTATTTCCTCCTTCTCTTGATCCTAGCCTTAGGATTTTTGAATGCATCTGGGTTCATATTTTGAGTCCACAAAAATAAACAGACACTTGAATGCAGTTGATTTGGCATTCATGGGAATTTTCCTTATTGAAGGTTAACAGCTGACTGGTCACTTTAAATTTGACATCCGTGGGCCTATCATCATGCCGTGATGTGGGTGAGAATATGAAGCTTTCAAAACCTTTCTTGAAGAATTTAAACAACCCAACCACTTTGTCCAAGCTTACTACACCTCTCATTCTCAAAATGTATGGGAAGTTATCCCAAGGTTTTTAGAATTGGAAGAGCATATGAGTGTGAGAGATAAGTGTTGTGATGAAACTCTTAGTGGTATTGTGGATTGGTTAAGGGTTTCAGTTGGGTTGTTGATGGACATGTGGGGGTATGTTGAAGAAGATAATCAATATTCCATTAGTGAATGATTATCTATGGTAAGAAAAGTTTTTCAATGGTGGGTTGGTAGGTTAGAGAGATGGGAAACGTAAGAGGCTTTGGAACAACTTGTAGCTGTAAAAGAATCTCCAAAAGGCTATGTAGAGCCTCAAGAAAATGAGGAGGATGATGAAATCTTATATGAAGAATATCTCTTTCCTATTGCTCATCCTATCTTACCCCTCCATCAAGATCCCATTCAAGGGGTTTCATCCATCTCTATGCCCACTCATGAACATCACACTCCATCCCCAACCTGTAGACTATATATTTATCTTCTACCATCCCTCTCCATGAAAAATAACCTATTCAATCCTCAAAAGAGCCTACTAGTTATAAGCTTCCAACTTGGGACCAAACTATGAAGTATTGGGGGAAGAAAGAGGTTAAAAGAGAATTCTAAGAAGATGATGAAAATCATGAGGTGGCTGTAGAAGAAATTGATGTGCCCTGAACCCAAAAAATCCTCATTGCTATCCAAGAGTCATTTTAAGATATTTTTCTTTATCCCGTATCCATTCATAACCCTCTCATTACACCTTAAATCCCTTCTTCAGTTCATTCACCCATTTTCTACCCTCCCACCCCATCTATTCTTGAATAAGAAACTCTTTTAAGGGAAGCATCAAAGGAGGGATGCATTCACATGTAGTAGAACAAGAGGATGACAAAAGTGATGAGGAAGAGAAAATTATCATTGGAGCTTCACTTGGGGATATCAAACATAACTCACGCTACCTAGACTTAGAGAGAGGTATTTAGAGAAGACTCCATGTCTGATCATGAATTCATAGATAACCATCTCAAGCATGAAGTTGAGTGCACTATTAAGGAGAGCAGTCAAGGCACTCCTCAAGATGTTTTAATCTTAAAAGAGTCTCATGAGATCAAGGTAAAAGACATAGTGCTTGAAGATGACTCAATACCTCTTTTTGATTTTGAATCACCCTCAATTGCATGAAAACATCAAGAACATTAGCTTGATGATCTCATATGTCAAGAAGAAAAGAGAGAAGAGGTAATCATCCAAGATGATAAGGAGGACAAAGATGATTGGAAACAAAAAATAGAGCTCTTTCAAGAGCTTGAATACCTTTTCAAAGTTGAAAGACAAGTACATGAAAAGGTAGAGCATTTTTTTCCCATGGAAGATAATGACCAAGATTGGGTAGACTATGTAGAGTTCCTTAATGAGCTTGAAGAACTTGTAGCTAAAGAGAAGCCCAATCTCAATGAGAATACCATGGAAACCAAGAATTCAAGACTTTTTGCATCATCATTAGAGGTAAAAGGTAAATAATCTTGTGATAAACTTGAAGTTGTTGAGATGTAAGTGAAGTTCATTTCTTTGGCTAACCTATTTGGAGCTACTTGGTTCTTGTTAAACACCATGAAGAAGATGGAGGCATTGATGCCAAAGATAAAAAGGTTACATGCCTCATCCATTCCTCTATGTCATGAATCCAAGAAGGTTTCAAGCTACTCTTTTGATCTAGGAGTAAGTGTTCACCCTTGCTCATCCCTTTTGTGAATACTAGTTTAAATGTGTGTTTCCTTTTGTTTTTAGTTGTGTTCCCTAAGTGCTTTGTAGCATAGGTGTATTTATATTCCTTTTGTTTGGTGTGTGTCTTTGCCTTATGTGTGTGATCGACTGAACTAGTATGTTTTTGAGCCAAATCTTGTTCAATTCTCTTTGAAGTGCATATATGCATGACTCCATGCCTAATGGAAGGATTTACGTGACTAGTCCTTAGCATAACAGGCATGCCTCCCCTGGGAATCACCAAGAATGTTAGCCAAATTTGTTACCCTTATTTTTGAAATTTAATTTGGCTAAGTTTAGAGTGTCTTATTTGTTTTTATCCAATTGTGAAGGACTCATGAAGAAACCAGTTATTTTCTGTTCTTCAAAAGTTTTGTTTCATCCTTGTTTGAGTGTTTTTCACCCCTTTTACCTAAGTGTTATCTCATTTAGAAGGTTTGATTTGTTTTAGGTTTTTTTTCCAAGCCTAGGAATTCTTTTAAATATTTTGTCTTGGACAATTTTTTTGAAAGAATTGTCTCTTTGCCTTTTCCTAAAGGAATCCTTTGTCTCAAACTTTTTATCTCAAACAAAAAGTCTGAAGGTATTTGGCCTATCTTTTCCCAAAAGATTACCCTTCAAAATTTTTTTGAAGGGTTATTTTTCTTTCCAAAGTGCCCTTCAAATTTTTTCCAAAGGGTCACTTTTCTCTCCAAGTGCCCTTCAAAATTTTTCTGAAGGGTCACTTTTCTCTCCATGTGCCCTTTAAAATTTTACCAAAGGGTCACTTTCCAAAGCTTGAAGACTTAAATCTGGAAGAACCCAAAGTCGTTAAGCTTGAAAATCCTGAAGACTTAAAGCTGGAAGAACCCAAAGTCAATATGCTTGAAGAATCTGAAGTAGAAGAGCTTGGAAACCCAAAAAGGTCTTGACAGTGTAAATCAAGTTTTCAAGACTACTTAACTTATAAAGTTTGATCCAATGATTGATCCATGATGTACATATTAATAGAGTAAATCAATGATCTAGATCATTTTGAATAACCAATGGAAAGATAAATTAATGAGCATGATTCCCAGTAATGCCTCTTTAAGAAAAAATAGAATGAAAGTGACTCTTTTCCACACCATTGTGTATTATGACAAGCCAAGGAGAAGCAATTGGGTACTAAAATAGATTTATAATAGGTGGCTCCATTGACAACAACCATTTTAAATCCATCTCCAAACATCTCGATTATGTTGAGCAACCATTTTAAAAACATCTTTAAGAGGGCAAACCAAGGGCATTCAAGAGGGTGACATGGATTAATTAGAATGCCCTAATGAACATCATTGGCAAGCTCAATTGCAATTGAAGATAGAGACTTCCAATAGAATTGATTCCTCTCTTTGGCACCAAAATATTTCCTCTCTCTCTCCTTATTGATACATATACAACCCCTTGGCTAGAGAAAAAGAGACCACGTAGTGTATGGTGAAGCCCTATTGGAATGATTTAAGTTCTGCCTTTAAAAATTTAGCATAAATCTATTTCCTTCAAGATTTTTTTGGGTTTTTTTAGTCTGAGTGTGGAAGAGATGTATAGTGGTAGCATGTGATGATTTTCCATCTTTATTCCCACTTTATCCTTCATACCTAAACAAGAGTTCTTAGTTTAACTAGTCACATAATGTGTATCCATATGTATTAAATTTTTGCATGTGTATTACTGTCTTGAATGTGTAAAGTCTACCTTTCAGCTCATTTACCTTGTGTCATTTTTTATACATCTCACCTCTATGTTGAAATATTGTTGTTAGAATATTTATAGTTTGGGAATGGTTTGTGATTTTTCTATATTGTACACTAGAATTTGACATTCATGTGGAAAATAGTTTTGGTGTATCATCACTCTTACAATAAGATTTATTTTTCTATAAATTTATAACTCTTTTCCCTTTAAAAAAGCTAGTTTAGCAGAAATTATCTTGTAGAGACATATAGAAGGAGCTATCCCTTTCAATCTAGAGGTCCATTTCCTCCATAGGCATACCCATAGGCCTAAAAATGTTCCAATGTTGCCCAAATCTAGGATAGGACTGAACACTCTCTCCTAAGGTACAAGATTTGGAGACAACAACTTGTGTATTAACTACTAAATGCTAAACAAGGAAAAAATTAAGAACATTTATATTTACCTTGTATTGATGATCTTTTTGATCATATATATGGTGAAAAAATATTTTTAAATATTCATTTTTATGTCAAGTGTCATTAATTGAGAATTAAAAAGGAAGATATTCCAAAAACAAATTTCAAATATTTATATTGGAATTATGAGTTCACAGCGTTTCCTTTTAGGCTAATAGATGCACCTACTTCACTCATGAACCTCATGAATAATGTGTTCATATACAACCTTTATCAGTTTATGCTAGTATTCCTTGATGATATTTTCATCTATTATTAAAGTGAAGAAGAACATGTTGAGTATTTACATTTGGTATTGTAGTAGTTATGGAAGCATAAAATATATAAAAAATTGTCTAAATGTGCCTTATTTCAAAAAAGAGTAAAATACTTGGAACATTATCTCTACAAAAATAATTTATATGGATCTATCTAAAATTAGATCCATTATAGAGTGGCTAACACCCAAAAATGTGCATGAGGTGCCTAGTTTCATGTGGAATCAGAAGTTTGTGCCAAATTTCTCTAAGATAGCTAATCTAATAACCTCTCTTCAATAGAAAGAACATTTTTTTGATTTGATAAGTGTGAAGAAGCCTTTCAGGTTCTAAAAATGAGTCTTACTTGAACACCAATGTTGAATATTTTAGATCCAAATGAACAATTTATAGTTATAATAGATGCTTTAAGAGATGATTTAGGAGTTCTTACATAACATGGTTTAGTTATAGCTTACAAATAAAGGAAATTGAAACTTTGTGTGCTAAATTATGCTCCACATGACCTAGATTTAGCTGTCATAGTTCATGCTTTACAAGTTTAGAGGTGTTATTTTCTAGGAAAACCTTTGGAGCTTAAAACTAATAATCTAAGACTCTAGTATATATTTACCCAACCTAATATTAATGCTTGTCAAAGGAGATGGTTAGAATTTTTATCAGACTATGATTTTGACATTAATTACATTAAGGAAAAATAAAATAGAGTTGTGGATGGCCTTAATCATAAAAGGTATATTTCAACATTAGCCACTATAAGGAGTATTTTTTGAGACCAGGTAGTAAAATTCTTTCCTAGAGATGAATTCAATGAACATGTAAAGAAAATATTAACTAAGAATTCTCAAGATCATAGATACTATGGATTTCAATTTGAGAATGATAAAATTTTGAGAAATAATGGTAGAATATATGTACCTAATAGGAAAAAATTGAGAATATTGTGCTAAATAAATTACATAATGCTCCATGTTCAGGACATCCTAGAGTGACTAAGCTATTAACATAATTACGACCATTATATTTCTAGAAGAGAATTAAAAAGGATGCAATAGATTTTGTGTCTAGATGTTTAAAATGTCAATGAGTTGAGGTTGAACATGTGTATCCTAATGGATTGTTGTACCCACATTCCATACCAAAATAGAAGTGGAAAGTTATTAGTATGGACTTTGTGCAAGAATTACCTATGTCTAGAAATTGTCATGACATGATTTGGTAGTTATAGATAAACTTACTAAAGTAGCTCACTTCATTCCAAGTAATTTGAAAAATGATGTACCAATGCTTTCCAAAAGGTTTGTAAAGGACGTATATATATTTCATGGGTTTAAAGAAAATATCATTTTAGACATGGACCTCAGGATGACCTTAAGGTTTTAGCAAACTCTCAATTCAACATTAGGTACACAACTAAACTTAAACACAACTTACCATCTAGAAATTAATGGGCAAATAAAGATAGTGAATCAGGGTTTGGAGAATATTTTGAGGGTGTATTACATGGATTAAAAATATATATGGGAAGAATACCTATCATTGGTTGAGTTTGATTATAAAAACCCATTCTAATAAACGTTGAAAATAAATCCTTTTGAGGCATTGCATATTAGAAGGTGTAGAACACCAATCAACTTGTCACATCCAGTTTCCCCTATCGATATTTGAGGCATTATTCAGTGGATTGTGTGTAAATTATTGGTAGATCTTATGTTTATTTTTGAGTTAGATTTATATCTACTATTAGGTTGACATATATATTACTTTTCATAGCTGTTGCATATTTTATATTATACTTATGATCATGATTTTTACAAATTTATTAGATTTAATAGTTGTTATGGTATGTGCCAATTTTTATCATGATATAGGCTAACTCTAGGTTTTTTGATGAGTTGGATGTAGGATAAATATTCCCTCTTTGATAATATAGAGGGAGAGTATCATTAGAGAGGGGGAGTAGATAGTTACATTGGGGATGGAAAGAAAGATAAAATAAACCTATGCACCCACCACTATTATCTATTAGAATAAATGATGTTGCATACCTATCATAATTTACTTTTAGGTGCTAATTATTGTTATGAGATGATACTCCTCACTACATTGTTCTTGGTAGATCACAAGTGTGTTAATCTAGATTAATTGTTTATGCATCTTGTTGGTTGATTTGTATTTTTATTTTGATACACACACACACACACACACACACACACACACACACACACACACACACACACACACACACACACACACACACACACACACACACACACACACACACACACACACACACACACACACACACACACACACACACACACAAATTAGGAATTAATTATGCTACTTTGGATTAATTGAGGTTAAAATACATTTATCTTAATGGATTTTGTTGATTATCTTAGTTAAACATTTAAATTACTTTTGTTATGGGCAAACTATTAAGAGTTATTTTTGGGGAAAAATGACACCTCCCCGCCAAGTAATTATTCTCGATATTACACTATAGACACCATAAGCTTTGGAATATTTTTAATGGATAGAAAAATTGAGGCATTGATTTAGAACCTTCATGAGCCTCTTATCATGATGATTCATTTTTACAAAATAACAAAAGGATTAAATTTTTGGCTATCATTATGATAGGGTTAAACTTGTCATGGAAATGGGGATATGGCTCGACCACTAAGATTACATATAGATAATGAAACTATGAGTTAGAGGAGAGTGGTAGAGTGAAGAATGAATGGAAAAATAATACATGAAGTTCAGTTGGAAAAAAATTAGGGGTGCAATAGAAGTCATGCCAAGCATTAATAGGTTGGATAGGAGATTTAATAAGATGGGGAGGACTATAAGGGCATCAGAGATCATTATCATCAAATGAGAAGGAAGAAAAGGCATCAAGAAGTTAGATCATTACAAGAAGGAAAGGCGACTACATGCTTGTTATAATCACCAGGTTGGTCATTATCTTGGCTTATTTTGAATAAATTTATGGATATTTAGAAATAGGAGTTCCATTTTCATATATAAAAATATTACAATGAACTATTAATTAAATCCTAGCCTATCAGGCTTATAGATTGGAGGTGGGGTTTCAAATCCCATTCTTAGGCCTATAAGGTTGAGGGTGTCAAGCTAAGTAGTAAGAGACCTATAATATGTTTTTCCTAGATATTTTTATTCAATTATATATAACGGCTATCTTTAGTTAACAAACCATGTTAAAACCTTCAAGCTAGTAATAAGGACTTGGATGTGTTTGAACTAACAATACATGAAGATAAGCACATATATATACATTTTATATTTAAAATATATATATATATATATATATATATATATATATATATATATATATATATATATATATATATATATATATATATATATATATGCATGTACTTCTATGTCTATAGAAGTAAACCTATATTATTTGGCAGTCAATTTGGCTTATGGTTACATAGTGGTTTAAATTTGTTATAAATTCTGAGTTTTTTATTGAGGCACTTTGACCTTAGCTAATTTTGTACCATTTATTGAGGATTTTCAAGGGATGACAATGATTTATATATTAAATATCCTTTAGTTGTATTTATTCCATTTTTACATATGGAGTAAACTCTAATACATCGAGACATGGGAACTTTTAGAATATATAAAGGATTATGTATATGTCTCTGTGTGATATTTTGTGGAACTCAAGACAAAGACTATCTCTTTTAAAAACTTTAGAGCATGGCTGAGGAGATTTTCTATGTGAAGTGTGGCATATTAGATAGTTCTACCTGATATTGAATTGAACTTGTAATTATTTCCTTAATAGGCTTTTAGGGTTAATTTCAAATTATTTTCTAGTTTAAAATAATTAAGAAGGTCATATATAACTGTAGGATTAATTTTGAGAAGGTAGAATTATGTGAAGATATAAATGTAAATGAGCATACACATGAAATTCTTAGATAAAATCAATACATAAATTATAAGAGGATATCTGGTATAATAGAATTAGAATACAATTTCACATATTGGGTTGATAAGTATAAAAGTAACATGATAATAAGAGTCAACTTTCCTATTAGATTATACTATGAAATGAATATTTTTTTAAAGATGTAAACATATAATACACTTGTATAAAAAATAATTCCAAAATGTACATAGTTCAAACACAATTTCTTCTACAATGCATTGCACTATATTTAAGGATATTGGTTACATCTTGATTTCACCCTATGACTTATAACCTTTGAATCCATTGATTTATATGGTTATTAACTGATTATTATTATTTTTATTTGAGATTTATGACATATACTATAATGTTATAATGATATTTTTGATTAATATACATGATGTGATAGCTGTATTTCATTATTATGTACCTTGTGGATATGTTTTTGTTAGTTTTACATAATTGATTGATATATATGATGATTCAGACTAATTACCAACTTGTTGCAAGGTGAATGCATGATTGATCCTAACCTGAGAGCATGATGAGGGAGAGCATCATCAGAGACGATGGGCTAGATAGGATAATAGATAAAATGCCAGTGACCCTACACACATGCACATTAGATTTTAAATGTTATATGCATAAAATGTTAGTACATAATTAAGGAAATATTGTTGTGATTATATTTCTATATGGATTTAGTTCTTGATATGCATTAGATTATTTTAATTTTATTGTATTTATTTTTTAGAATAAATAAAAAAATAGATATTTAATTACTATAATGAATAGTAATCAATTATATAGTTATCTTATTATTGGAAATAATTAGAATCTTATTTATCTATTAGATAAATAAATAATTAACTTTATTTTGATTATTTTCAAAGATTTTGAAATATCTTAGAATGCTAACTTAGAGTAAGTTGATCTAAAATTAGCCTTTTTAAAGCATGCATGAGATTGTATTAAAAGTTAGAAATTAGATATCATCATTTAATTAGCCAACTTAACCTTATGTTGAGTTAGAAATGAGAAGATATGATGCATTAAACAAATCAAATGATATATAGTAATTAAAAAAAGAGAGTTAAGATATAACTATAGTTAATGAAATTAAAAAGGGAGAAATGTCATGCATGAGGGTGAAAAGATTAAGAGAAATTGCATGCAAAGAAAGAACACAATAGGATAATTTTATAAATTTATGGGAAGGATATTTAAAAAATATACATAGATTTAAAAAAGGGAAGGATTTGGAGAGAAGCAAAAGAAATCAAGAGATAGAAAACTTATACTTTTTCAAAGCAATTTCATACCAGGTAAGTTTTGCAAATTATAATTCTGTGTGTAATATTTTTATGGATGTAAACCAAAACTTCATCTAAAAGATTAAATGATTTGTTTACAATATTATTTGACTGTGTTTCCTATAAATAAGTGGCACTTAGCTATTCTGGTTACGTTTTATCCTTTATATATAATACAACATCATGCTTACATATAAATCCTATATCCTAATTAGAGGGAATTTAGTCTACATCTTTTATTATTTTCTATCAAAAATGACTATAGATTGAATTGTAGTTTTATCCAACTAGCAACTAAATTTGTAAATAGAGTTTTAGTGTTATCCAACCAAAATCTAAATTAATAGGTTGCATTTTATTTGAGCTGTAATCTATTTTTACATCATACATAGTGCTATATTCAACATACCTAAAATGGATCAACATCCTATATTTTAACAGTAGCATCCATTATTTATTTATGTGAATTTTTGATATTGATTGATTATAATTTTGAGATACGAATAATTTATAGAAGTCTGCATAACTTTTAAGTGTCAACATAAACCTGTATTGGTCCACATATCACAATATGGACTGCATTATCATTATTATATGGGTGTGTTCCAAATAATATTATTTGAATGTGTCTTAAATTAAAATGCTAAAGTCATATAAAAGGAAATGATGAGTCATTTGTGAAACACTATGTATTTAATTGATAACTATGGTGGAATCATAAAGCCAATAGATACCATCATGTTTAGAAGACTGCATTTTATTTTAAAGGTTAGTGCTTTAAACTAAGGGCTGCATTTTGACTATGTATAAATAATAATATATAAATCTATGTCATTTGTGTAATACTGAGTATATAATATTTAAATTCCAAGTCATAAAATTAAAAATACTGAGTATATAATATTAAAATGTTAAGTCATAAAATTAAAAATGCTGAGTATATAATATTGAAGCACTAAGTAATTTATTGAAGTGCTGAGCTATTTTTATGAAACGTTAGGAAATAATTATCAAATGCTAAATCTCTAATTAAAATGGTATCTTTATATAAAGTGTTGAGTTTAATTAAGTCACTAAACTTTAGTCTATTGAGACCATGTATATTCTAGAGAAAGAATGAAATTTATAAAGGAAATTATGTCTCTTCTTTAATGCAAGACCAAATGTTTAGTGGAACTTTATTTTTGCCTTGGATTTTTTTATTATGGTTAGCCCGAGTTGTAGCTCAAATGAATGAGCGTAATTATCATGAGAACCTAGTTAGAGTTGTGATATTTTCTTAATTTTTCCCTTTGATCAGTATTCAATGTTGGAATGATCTGTATACTTGGTTTGGAAAGAAATAGTAAAAACTTATGTGTCATTTCACATAATATTTAATTATGTAAACTTTTAAAAATAATGTCAGAATATATATAAAAAAATAATATAGATATTTACATTATATTAGTGGTATTCTGTAAATGAATACCTGAGGATACTGCCAAGTAAATATATTGATCAATTAGGTAAAGCAATGGAGAATGAAATGAGTTAAATTTATTGAAGATTTATTAATTAAGAGAATATAAACTAAATTTTTGTAGGCAAACATTATATTGGTTGTATGTTGGTTCTATTATTTGTATGGTTATCTTTAGTCTAAGTTGAATACTTGGCTTGGTTTACATTGATGCTTGTAAGATAAGGGAGATACCATATAAATTAGGATAATTAATTTCTTATGATCAAATGTCATTATAGAGGATCGTACTAATGAAATTTTGACACACTTGTAATTAAAGATTATGATCATATGACATAAGAATAAGATTATATGAGACGATTGATTCTCAACCTTATTTTTATCCTTTAATCTGTGCCAGATTAATTGGTGAGCATTAGTCATTTAGTGATTTGAGATGTGACTATTTATCCTTGTGAACCATTTTCATATAATGATCATGATTAGAGTTTTATAGATTTAGGAATATCACTATGATTTGAGTAAACTATAACAAAGACATTTTATGGTAATTTTATTAAACTTCTATTTGATTAATAATTTTTCCTAGATTGATATAATTATATGATCTAAATATCTACTATGAATTTAGTTAAAATTCTCATAGAGGCCAAGTAGTATATCTGTTAGCATAATAGTGTTATGAAAACATGTCGATAGGGTCAAATTCTATAATGTCATGTAAAGATGAAAACTTGTGTGCATTATATTTTTATGAGGGTATTTCATGTATAAGTGATTAGATATTTCTAGAATAAAATAGTGCATCATGATGTATTCATAGAGATTATGTTTTCATCTAATTATTAATATGCAATATTATCTAATGTATACTTGGGTGGTATATTCCTGTACTTGCTTATTTAATACTTATAGAGTAAGATTGTTTATTCATATTTTAGTTGGGTGATCATGCATAATGAGCTATGATAATATGGGATATCATAGAATAATTTAGCTTAAATGTATATACCTAGATGGTACATACTATAGTTTTAAGTCTAAACTCTCACCTACGTTGACTAATTAAATGTATGTGTTGGTTATTACTTGAATAAAATGTTTTGTAACAATTAATAGGACATTATGTACATACAACCTTGAGAGTGTAAATGAATGTTAGGCTAGAATTTTATGTGTTTGTATGAATTGCTTTGTTATATTTACTTGCTTGAATAAAAGCTTATGATTTCATGAATTTATGACTACTTTGTATGACTAATTTTGGGAAAACTAGTTGTTATGTCTTATAACTCTAGACTATGATAATATGGGATATCACGGGGTATAGTTGTATGGATATTATTGTAGTAGTTGGGAAACTACAGTTTAATATGAATTTTACCTAGGTAGTATAAACTGTAGGCAATATTTCTAGGTTGGAAAAGGTAATAATGTAGGATTCATTCATGCATTGATGGAATATATGTACACTTTGCTTACTTATATGTTTACCATGTGATTTGATATGATTAATAGAAGGATGAAATTAGTATGAATATTGTAGTTAAATAATGTATAGTGATACATTTTCTTTTGGTATGTATGATTTATATGTTAGTAAAACATATTACAATATAATGAGTTTTTTATGATACACTACATGTTTAGTTTTAGAAATCATAAACACTTGGGTACTTCCTTGTTCTTTGGTTTCCTGTACCATCACTATCTACCTATCTATGAAGGGAGGGCCATTCACTGATGGGATTAGTGTGTGGAATTATTAGTCTGTGGTTGGTGTGGAAAAGTGCTCAAATGATGCTCTCCCTTCCCACAATAGTACTACTTACCTAAAGACCACACTTGAGATTGTCAGAGATACATGAATTGGTTTGACTCGAGCTTCAGAGGACATGGTATATATTCTTAGTACCAAGAATAAATGTTTGAAGGAAATGTAATTGTAATATATACTTGAACATTAGTTACTATATTATTGGACCAGCCATGGCTGAGCCCTAATGTATTAATTTCTTTATAGTTGTAATAAGTTATACTGCATTTTAGTTTTTGAATTTGGAATTGTTATTATTCTAAATTATTATTTGGATAAAATTTTATGTATGTTTATGTGGAATGAATGTAAAGTATTTAGTTAAAAAAATTACTACATTATTCTAATTACAACTTGAGGGGTTGTAACATGTGATATTAGATCTAGGGCTCAAACTTTAGGACCTAATGAGTCAATTAGTTTCTATTTAATAAAGAGGAGAGATGTGAATGTGTGTGTGGTACATTGAATATGTACTCTAATATCATTTGTACCCCCTTAGATTTGTTAAAGGGTTGGTTTATTGAATATCTCATTAGTGATGGTTTTTTAAGGTGTATGGGTAGGAGAGTATATAGCTTAGTTCTTAAGTTGTGAACAAGAGTTTCCTACCATATTCTTGATCTTTTAGATTGAATAACTCAAGTGTGATTATGTATTTATTGTTAACTGAATCACCTTCACCATTTATGTTTGTGTATTGTGAGTGTTTTAAAAAGCATGGAGTGCTTCCCACTTAGGTATTTATGCTTTAGTTTTATGTCTTGTTTATACAAATTCAAGGAATGGGAATTCTCTTGTAGTTGAGTGTAGATGTCATGGTTGATAATTCCTTTGTGTTAGGAGTTTATTATGTGGATTATCACCCTTATATTTATATAGAATTGATAATAAGTTTCATCTCTCTCAGTTAGCTTAAAGGTGAGTTATTATTCTCTCACTCTCCTCTTACAACATTTTGAGCTATCAAGAAGATTCATATTTACAAGATGTTGATTTAGTGTTTCCTTAAGCAGAAACTTGTTTTTGAATTATTGTTTTGATCTTAATCCCTTGAGCTCATGGGATAGTGTTTTCTACTTCTTGTTGAGATAAGCTGTAGGATTGGAGAGATTGATGCATATTTAGGGTTAGTATTTTACTTCTAGTTGTGAAGGTAGGTTATAATACTACACTTACAAGTTTGGTAAGTGAATAGTGATTGGAAATGTGGGTTGTGATGTTTCCTTTTACCATATGAGGGTATGTAGGAGTTCTGATTTTGACATGTTAGTTCTCTACTTTTCACTTGTGACTTTTAGAGTCACTATTTTATCTAACTTATTAATTTGACCTAAAGGAATTGAAAACCTTGAACTTATGTTAATTCTAGTTGATTATAATTATTATGTTATTATATACCTTTTTTTATACTAATATTATTATCCTTTTAAAGCATGTTATTTTGAAGAGTTATATATGAACCTTTCTTCAAGAATAAGGTATAAGATGTGCAGAACATCTTGGTAGTCTAAAAGGGGTGAGATAAACTTTTAACTTGACAAGTTTTAGCCAGGAAAGTAGGAATACATTGTCTCACTTGTTCTTTTATAAGGTTATAAGGATGGTATAATCCTTAGCCTTTGTATGTTATGTTAATTTAGATATTATTTTCTCTTAACTATGAATATAACACTATAGGTTAGGTTGAAAAATATGATACTAGTTATGTTTGATTAGTAGCAACTTAATACAATATCAAAATGATTGTATAATTTTTATTGTATGTATGTTAATACATATGAAATCATTTAGCATATATTATTACTTTTTATGATCTATTAGTATAATTTTGAGTTTCATTAAACCTTGTACACATTTTGGAGATCATTAGGTCTTGGATATTTAAGGGAAGAGTGGTGAATTAAGAATGTGAGTTCTAAGAAATAAATACTATCCTAATTAGCCTCACATTGATTCAGTTGTTATTAAGTTGGATCTGATAGATAGACTTGTCAAATCTAAGATTTGATAGACAGACTTGTCAAATTCAGTCATATGGCCATACACATGTATACCATGGATGGGTATTCCATAATTTTGTATACATTGAAAATTTAATAGTTCTAGTTCCTATTCATCATCATATTTGTTAGGATCTCTATTGAGTAGTGATAGTATTGACATGTTATACTTATCTAAAACTACATGGAATAGTGATAGTATTAACTCATACACATTATTCTTGTTGGTTTCCCTATGTACTTTTCTCTGGAATGAGAAATACACTCTCTAAGTTAAGAGAGATGTGTAGAGGGGCTGGAAATTTTTGTGGAACTCTTCTTGGTAATTTGTTTTGACTATTATGATGATCTCATGTGTTTTTGGAAAGTCAATGAGACTTTTACTGAGTTATTATAGGCTTGTATTGTGGTTATGGATCCCAGGGAGATCATGATAGAACCAATCAACATAAGTGGCATTCATAAAACTTGTTTGCATAATAGGAAATGCCATAAAGCAGGGTCTTATGGGACCAATACTCTAAGAATAATGTTAATTGGGAGAACTATGATGAGTTCTTCAAGTAAATTTTACATTTATTTGCATGATTTGATATTATGTTTTGATTCTATTAAATTCTATTTATTATTCAAAAATATTGTTTGAATAAGTGTCATTAGGACAATGACCAGTTTTAGGGGGGAGGATGTTGCATCTTGATTTCAATTTATGACTTATAACCTTTGAATACATGGATTCATATGGTTACTAACTGATTATTATTACTTTGATTTGAGATTTATCACATATACTATAATGGGAGAGTGATATTGTTGATTAGTATACATGATGTGACAACTATATTTTATTATTCTATATATTATAGATATGCATTTATTAGTTTTACATCGTTGGTTGATATATACGATGACTAAAACTAACTATCAACTTGCTGTAAGTGAATACATGATTGATCCTACCCTCAGAGCATGATGAGGGAGAGTATAATTAGAGAGGATGGGATAGATGGGATGATTGGGGGATGATAGAGGAATTACCAATGATCCTACACACACATTAGATTTTAAATGTTATATGCATAAAATGTTAGTGCGTAATTAAATAAATATTATTATGATTATATTTATATATGGATTTAATTCTTAATATGCATTATATTCCTTTAATTTTATTGTCTTGATTTTTGAGAATAAATCAAGAAAATAGATATTTAATTACTATAATGATTAAAAATCAATCATACAATTATCTTATAATTGGAAACAATTAGAATCTTATTTATCTATTAGATAAATAAATAATTACCTTTATTTTTAATATTTTCAAAGAGTTTGAAATATCCTAGAATGCTAACTTAGAGTAAGTTAATCTAAAATTAGCCTTTTTAAAGCTGCATGAAATTGCATTAAAAGTTAGGAATTATAGATCTTCATTTACTTAGTCAACTTAAACTTATGTTGAGTTATCAAGGAGAAGCTATGATGCATTAAACAAATCAAATTCTCTATATTAATTAAAAAAAGAGATTTAAAGATATAATTATAATTAGTGAAATCAAGAGGGGAGAAATGGCACACATGGGGGTGAAAAGATTAAGATAAATTGCATGAAAAAAAGGAGCATGGTAGGAAAAGAGAGGATAATTTTATAAATTTATGGGAAATATGGGAAATATGGATGTCGGCTCAAGCCCTACCCATGAAAACACGCTTGGTGATCGATGAAAGGATCGACTCATTCACATTATTCCCACATTATGAGGTTCATATACCTTTATACTATATATATTATTCTATATCGGAATATGTGTAAGACATTCTATTGAACTAGAAGGATTGAGGAAAGGGGATTTGATTTTGAAAGATATTGGGAGTTTTTAAAGATTTTTTCTTACTTACCAAGGTATCATTGGTATATTCAGGCTTATAAGAGATGCGTGGAGGGTAGGACATCTACACAACCAGTTGGGGATCAAACATCAAATTTTAGATTCCATTGGTTTTTAGTGTATTATGGATGCATGAAAACTATTTGACAAAATGTGTCTATATCTCTTGTACTATTTTGGCTCATTGTCTCACTCTCATTATTGGGACCATTTCCTCATGTTGATTTATTTCTTTTGGATTGTGCTATTGATCATAGATTGACTATTATGTGAATGCTTTGTAGTATCTTCAAAGTTAATATTTTTAGGGGTTTTTTATGTGGTGGGTGTTTATCTAAGGTATAGAGGAGATTTGGTGTGGGTTTTTATGACAATATTTGGGACTTTGACCCTAAGGGTAGGGTCTATCAGAGTTATATCTTTTTGATCCTTCTTGACATCTTAGATTTTGTAAGGAGTTGAGGGTAAAATCCTAGTGGATATACACATGGAGTCATTTGAGATTGGTGATGAGGCTAGATGCTATTAGTCTATTTAGATTTTTGAATATTAGATTATCTTCTATTGGCTTGTTCAATTCCTGAGGCTATTATGTTGTAATATGGAACAAGACATAATTGACAAAGACCAAGCACTAGTGGACTATTTGATAGATGTACATGTTGGGTGGTCCATATTATTTGATGGTATTTATGGAAACACTCTACCATTTAGGATTGGATATATCTTACCCAGTTCTATGAAGGGAGATCTCATTCATTACCAAGATCCAAATGCACACTTGCAAGACTATGCAGATAACCTTGGTGTTGGATTTACGACTTCTCAGGGGTATGCACCTAACATTATTGATATTTATAGAGAGATATGGAGTGGGGATTAGTCTATTCACATAAAATTTAATTCTATTCTTAATAAAATTAATCCTAATTGGAACACAAAATTAGATGGGGGCTCCACTGATTGTAGACTACCTATGAATTTTTCTTTGGACAAAGGTGATTTGCTTGCTCAAAAACTTGAATAACTTAGTTTCTCTTTTATCATAATTAAAAATTATAATTATTTGATAGGGGAATTTCACCTAAACACATATATTAGGAACTCTGATGGACACTCTTGACATAACTCAAAATTGGTTTTGAATCAATATACTTCACTAAAGTCTATTGGTAGGAAAGGTAGAAGATACATTAAACTAAGTGGGAAACTAGTTCGACTGGTACTTGGTGAAGATGGAACATGTTATTGAGATGAAAAATATTATTTGAACTAGGTGTTTCTTTAGGAGGATAATTTTGGATTATAATTTAGACCAATGGATTAACCAATTTTGGATACCCATTCTAGGATACACGTGTTTCTCATATCCTGGTTAGAGGCTAGCTAGCTTTTGTTTTCAACTCCATATAAGACATTAATCTCATATTAAAAAATACATGGTTTTGGGTTACATCAAGACTTTTTTTAAAGAGGTGGAATTTGATCTTTGATCCTCAGGTGGGGAAATCTAAAACTCAGCCAATATGGCTAAATTACTAGGTTTGCCACTAGAATTTTGGAATCATGAAGTATTTAAAGCTATTGGGGACAACATTGGTACTTTCTTTGAATTAGATAATAGATTACTCAAATATACCTCTATAATAGTGGCCAAAATCTTGGTTGACATTAATTTGTTGGATGGATTGGAGGAGAGTATTGTTCTATAATTTGGCTCTTTGATTCATAGTCAAACTCTAGATTATGTAGGAGTGCTATTTAGATGTGTTAGGTGTAATGCTTATGGTAATTTTACCAATGAATATTCTCATGGTTTCTCTTCCAAGGAATGGAGAAAGAAACATTATCCACTTTATCAAACATAAGGGGAGAAATATGCTAATAGCAATGGGACTTTGACACCTTCACAACATGTAGCAAACAAGAGTCTATTCCCAACTAGGGGTATGGATGAATTCCTCTTGAGTGCTCAACAACATTTCATGAGAGGTCCTTCTAAATATATTATGGCTGAGGATATCTCATTTATTTATAATGGATCTCACTCTTTTCAAGTGGGGCTAGATAAGTCTTTGATGGTTGATCAATGGGATGTGATGCTACTAGATCCCAATATTAATGAACTCCCACTTTTTCAAGTTTTATCTACTAGGCCATCATATACTTTGGTGAGAGGAACTGTAGCTCCTGATTTGAAGACATATAAAAAGATCCCTTTGGGATGTTTAAAGTAGGCAAGATTAGTGGTTAAATCTATTCTTATTGGCACATTACCATCTCACATAGGTGAGCTAGAGAGTCCACACAAACACTTGGGGGGAATTTACACTCTAGGTGAGTCTACTCCTTTGATCAAGTCAAATAAAAAAGTTGACACAAGAGGATTAATTCTAATTTGATCCTTGTAGAGTCCCTCTCCACCCCTAACCACTTGTATTATTCTTTGAGATCATATAAGGATGTTGAATATAACACATATCTTATATAAGGTGGTTTAGGGATTCTCAAGAACCTTTCTTGCTCTCGATCATGACCTAGTCATCCTTCCAAGCTCACTTAGGCTAAGAACATAGTGGATTAAGAAATTAAATAAGGATTACAAAAAACCATCATAGGGGCCCTTGGAGTGGGGATAACCTTGAATATTGGTTAATATGCTTATTATTTCTCTTAATATTTGAGGATTGGATAGTTCCTAAAAAAATGGCTTTGAAGCATCTGATACATTTGCATAAATTGGATATTATGTTATTACAGGAGACCAAGGGAGAAGGTAGTAAAGTCATTGAAGGTATTTATAAATTTTTAAAGGATTGGTACTTTTTAGCTATTAAATCCATAGGTAGTGCTGGTGGATTAATTTTAGGTTGGAGTACTATGAACCTAAGGCTAGAAATTGGGCTAGAAATATACTCAATAGAGATTGGGAAATCCTTCTCTATATTAAATATATATGGCCCCTGCAAGGAGAGATTAACTTACTAGGATGTTTTTTTAATCAACACTTTATGACTGCTATGAATTTGATTATTGGTGGTGATCTAAATATCACCACCAAGTGTGCATAAGTGTGGGGGGAAGCTACAAGATCAGATCCTTTACTGATTACTTATTACAAAAATTTGAGGTTTAAAACTTGTTAGAATTAGAACTAGTTAAATTGGTTCCTACTTGGAGGAATATGAGAACTGAGATATATAGTGTAGCTAAGCATCTCGATAGATTCCATGTATCACATCAACTTTTGATGGGCTCTAATATTATTAGATCCTAGGTTGCTACTGGTGGTGATTTTGATCATTTACCAATATTTATGTAGACTGAAAGAGGGAATAAAAATCCACCAAGTCCATTTACATTCAATCCATGTTGGCTGAAGAATCAAGATTCCACTAATTTGGTTGAATAAGAGTGGGTTATATTTGATACTCAATCATATAAATTAGCTAGCCAACAATTTTCCTCTAACCTTAAAAGAGTGAAACTTGTAGCTACTTCATGAGCTATTAGGAGACATAAGGAAACTAATTTGGAAATTTCACTATTCAAAAATTAGATTGTTACTTTATATGGTCAGGTTCTTGATCAAGAATTTGATGAGGTTTCCAAAGATAGGATCAAATAATTGAAGGTAAAGTTGAGACAACTACTTGATAATATTGAAGCACAATGAAGACTCAAAAGTAAGGAACTTTGGCTAGATAATGGTGATGAAAATAAAAAATACTTCCAAAACTTTGCTAAGAACTGTGAAAACAAGAACACTATTTGGGAAATGCCCAAATCTAATGGTTCTATTGTGAGGGATTTCCATGATATTGTTGATATTGACATTTCTCATTTTCATCAATTATATCAAGACTAGTTCATGTAAACATTATCAAAATTTTCAAGATAGCTACCCTCTTTCTAAGTTTTGTAACTGATGCTAATAATGAGAGGTTACAGTATATTGTTACCAAGGAGGAGTTATTAAAGGCTATTTCTACCTTTTAGAAAGACAAGAGTCCAGGGTTGGATGGATGGTCCATCTATTTTTTTAATGGTTTTTTTGATATGGTTGGTGAGGACCTATTAAGGGTCATAGAGGAGACTAGAGATATGAGCAAGATTCTTGGGACTTTCAAGTCCACTTTCATTGCTCTTATCCCCAAGAAGGATAATCTTGACTCTTTTGATGACTTTAGGACTATCTCCTCATGTAATAGTATTTATAAAATCATTGATAAAATCATAAAAGGACTATTATCTGCATCCATCTCAAAGGAGAAATTTGGTTTCTTACATGGGCATCAGATTCATGATGCTATAAGGGTTGATCAAGAAGGACTACATATCATTAAGACTAAGAAGATGCTGATAGTGGTTTTGAAATTGGACCTCTCCAAAGCCTTTAACAGAGTGAATTGGCTTTATTTGAGTATAATTTTGATAGTATTAGGTTTCAACTCCAAATGGTTAACTAGATTATGGGCTATCTTTCTTCTATCTCCTTTGCCCATCTTATTAATGCCTTTACCTCTATCTTTTTCAAATCTTTGCATGGGCTTAGATAGGGATGTCCATTCTCCCCTCTTCTTTTTTTACTTATTACTGAAGGGCTGAGTCAACTCTTTATTGAGGCTAAAAGGTTAAGATCTCTTGGGGGGATTAAGATTAGTAGGGACATTTATCTCACACATCTACTATTTATGGATGATGTCTTGCTATTTTATGATGACTCTCATAAGGACATGTCTCTGATTAAGGATTCCTTAGATCTATTTTGCTTGGCCACTTATATGATTATTAATGTACAAAAGTCCATCATCACTTTCAATGGTATGGGGGATCAACAAATTTGTTGGATTTCTAATATTTTTCTTTACCATTCTATGTATTTTTAATTCAGTCTTATGTATTTGGGGTTTTGACTAAAACCAAATGATTATAGGAAGCATGACTAGAATTGGCTTATTGATAAGGTTGATAAGTGCATATATTATTAGTATAATCATTAACTCTCTATTAGAGGTAGACTTACACTAATTAAATATATGTTGGAGGATATTTTGGTCTACTAGCTTACATTATCCCATATTCCAAAAAGCTATCATTGAAAATATTTGTAAAAAAATATTTAGATTTCTTTGGATGGGAAGGAAAGTAAAGGATGGAAATGCCCTTGTCAAATGGTAGTCTATTGCTATTCCCTTGGACATTGAGGATTGGGGAATTAAAGATATACATCTTTTTGGTAAGGCACTTACTAAATAAAGTCATTATAGGCTTTTCAATATGGAATTAAAGATATCAACAAATCATTATCCAAAAATACATCAAACCACTTTTTATGGAAGAGTGGATTTGTAGCCCCATCAAAACTTGTCACAATACCTATATTAATTAGAAATATACTATTCAATCCTTATTTATAATTAGTAAATGGATTTTATGGAAGGTGGGATCAGGTACCAAAGTTAGAGTGGCTATTGACCCATGGGTTGGCTATGTTACTAATTACCTATTGCTAATGGACTTGATGGTAATATTAGAGGGGTTGGGTATCACTTACTTAAACCAAGTGGTTGATCCATATCTTATTAATCAATGACATTAAGGATGGAAAAGTGATGATATGTTGGGCATTATTAGTGAGGTTATTTTGAGATGGGATGCTTATGTGCATTGATTACATTGGAGTCACATCAAACTTTCTATTATGGATGATGAATTGGCTTGGTCCTTGAACCCTAAACTTTGGGATTACTCTATCTACATTGGTTATCTTTCTAATTTTCTCAATGTGATTCCTTTTGAGACACTATGGTGGTGAAATAAATTATGGTAGATAAAGGCACCACAAAAAACCAAAATTTTCATGTGGCTTACCTTATGCAATAAGGCACTCACCTAAGAAGTTATTCAAAAAAGGAATTGGCATGGCTATGGAGATGCAACCTTTGCTTTCTTAATTTGGAGACCATGATACATATTTTTTTCACTTGTCCATATCCCACCAAGATTTTGGAGGATTTTCAAAATTCTATTGGGGTAAAATATGTTTGGCATGGATAATCAGTTGTTGATTACTTCAAAAACTAGTATAAGTGACTTGATCTAAAATGTTACAAGGCATTACCTTTGATTGCTTCTTGAGGTATTTGGTTTACATAGAATGATTCTATATTTTAAGGCCATAATATTCCTACTTTTTAATGCCTCTCTTAGATTAGACTTATATTCAGACACTTCAAAATCTATTCAAATGTCCAAAAATAATGTTGTCTTATTCATCCACCTATTAATTACTATACTACTTGGGGCTACTTTGATAGCGCTTGTCAAGGTGATAATGCTATCTATGGGGTTAGTGGGGTCCTTTATATAAATACCAAGTAATACTATTATTTCAAGGTAGGGTTGGACTTTGGCATAAATAATTTTGCTAAACTTTTAGCTTTGAAGCTACTCTTTAGTCTTGCTAGAATGAGAAGTGTCATAACTTTGTAGATTTTTAGGGATTCTATGGTGGTTCTTAATTTGATTAAGGGGGAATATAAATTGGATACTCTAAGATTAATCCCCATTTTTAATTCTACCTATCATATGTCTCTTACCTTTGATACTATCTCTTTCAAGCACATCTTTAGGGAACTTAATGTGGACGCTGATACACTTTCAAAAGAGGGCTTGGGATTGGAACCAACACTCTGGGTCATAAATGAATTTAATGATAATGTATGTCTTAAAACTTTCACCCTTTTGGTTCTGGTAGATTATGGCACTAGTCTTATAATGCAATATTTAGACACCAGTTCTTGATATGTAGGTCCTACTTCTTGTCTGACATCCTTATTGGATCGGTTGGTGGGTCAGTTGGAGGCATTATTCTATTGTTTTATTTTCCTCCCTTTTGATAATGTTGGTTTATATACAATAATCATTTCCCTAATATTTTGGGCATATGCAGAGGGTAGGATACATGTTTACTATTTTCTACATTTGGTTTAATCACCAATCTATGATAGGATCACTCTACACATTTCCTCTTTGTAGAGATTGTATTTAATGCTATATTGTCTCTCTATTTTTCTCCCTTCTTGGCCTTGGGCTCTTATCTAGGTTTTGCTTTTTAGACTTTGGCTTTGGGTGCCAAGTGGGAATTTTTGATGACTCATTTTTTGTGAGTTGATTTATCCTTGCCTGTTGTTCATGTTAGTATTTTATCTTTCCTTATTGTTTTAGATTGAGCATTTGTTGGGTTTTTATACCCCCTTTTGGGTGTGGGTTTTGTGGTTATTTCAATTTATGTTTATTTTTTCCATCGAAATGCTGTTGCATCTATGGTATGTAATTTCACCTTTTAATTAATATGAAATTACAAATTTTTTTTGGGGAAAAAAAGGAGCATGGTAGGAGAAGAGAGGATAATTTTATAAATTTATGGAAAGGAGCTTTGAAAAATATATGAAATATAAAAGATAGGGTAGGATTTGGAGAGAAATAAAAGAAAGAAAGAAATAGAAAACTTGCCCTTTTTCCAAGTAATTTTTTACTAGGTAGGTTTTGCATATTATAATTATGTGTAATATTTTTATGGATGTGAACCAAAAATTCATCTAAAAGCTTAAATGTTTTGTTTGGAGTATTATTTGACTATGTTACCTATAAATAAGTGGTTCTTAGCTATTATGGCTACATCTTATTCTTTATATATAATCCAATGTCATGTTTACATATAATTACCACAACTTAATTAGAGGGAATTTAGTCTACATCCTTTATTATTTTCTATCAAGAATGACTATAGACTAAGTTGTAGTTTTATCCAATCAATTACTAGATTTGTAGACATAGTTTTAGTGTTATCCAACCAAAGTCTAAATTAATATAATACATTTTATTTGAGTTGTAATCTATTTTTTCATTATACATAACACTATATGCATCATACCTACAATGGATCAACATCCTATATTTTAATAGTAGCATCAATTATTTATTTATGTGAATTTTTGATATTGGATGCTATATAATTGTGAGTTTCAAATAGTTTATAGAAGTCTGCATAACTTTTAAGGGTCAACATACACCTATATTGGTTTGCATCTCATAATATGGACTGCATTATCATTATTATATTGCTATATTCTAAATAATATTATTTGACTGCATCTTAAATTGAAATGTTGAAGTTATTTGAAAGGAAATGCTAAGTAATTTGTGAAATGCTATGTCTTTAAATGATAAATATGGTGGCATCATAATGTCAATAGCTAGCATCATTTTTAGAGGATTGCATTTTATTCTAAAGGTTAGCACTTTAAACTAATGGCTGCATTTTGACTGTGTATAAATAATAATATATAAATGTGAGTCATTTGTGTAATGATGAGTATATATTATTGAAATGCCAAGTCATAAAACTAAAAATGTGAAGTATATAATATTAAAATGCCAAATCATAAAATTAAAAACACTGAGTATATATAATATTGAAGCATTGAGTAATTTATTGAAGTGTTGAGCATTTTTTATGAAACATTGGGCAATATTTATCAAATGCTGAATCTCTAATTAAAATGCTATCTTTATATAAAGTGTTGAGTTTAATTTATTGAGACCATGTATATTCTAGAGAAGGAATAAAATTTTCAAGGGGAACTATGTCTCTTCTTTAATGCAAGACCAAATTTTTGGTGAAGCTTTATTTTTTCCTCAGATCTACATATTGCAGTTAGCCTGAGTTGCAGATTAAATGAATGAACATAATTATCATGTGAACCTAGTTAGAGCTATGATATTTTATTAATTTTTCCCCTTGATCAGTATTCAATGTTGGAATGATCTGTATACCCAATTCAGAAATAAATAGTAAAAACTTGTGTGTCATTTCACATAATATTTAATTATGTAAACTTTTAAAAATAATGTTGGAATATATATAAATAAAACAATACGGAGCTTTACATTATATTAGTGGTACTCTATAAATGAATACCTGAGGATATTGCCAAATAAATATATTGATCAATTGGGTAAAGTAATGAAGAATGAAAAGAGTTAAAATTGTTGAAGATTTATTAATTAAGAGTAAATATAAACCAAATTTTTGTAGGCAAACATTACGTTGGTTGTAAGTTGGTTTTATTCTTTGTATTATTATCTTTAGACTAAGTTGAATACTTGGCTTAGCTTACATTGATACTTGAGAGATAAAGGAGATACCTTATAAATTAGGATATTAATTTTATTATGATTAAATGTCATTATAAAGGATCTTACTCTTGTACTTTTGACCTACTTGTAATTAAAGATTATGATCATATAACATAAGAATAAGATTATATGAGATGATTGATTCTCAGCCTTATTTTGATCCTCTAATATATGCTAGATTAAATGGTGATCATTAGTCAATCAATGATTTGATATGTGACTATTTATCCTTATAAGCCATTTTCATATGATGACCATGCTTATAGTTTTATAGATTTAAGAATATCACTATAATTTGGGTAAACTATAGCAAAGTTAGAAATTTTATATGGTAATGTTATTAAACTTCTATTTGATTAATAATTTATCTTGGATTGATATAATTATATGATATGAATCTCTACTGTGGATTTGCTTAAAATGCTCGTAGAATCCAAATAATATATCTATAAGCACAATAGTGTTATGAAAACATGTTAGTAGGGTCAAATTCTATAGCATCATATAAATATAAAAACTTGTGTGCATTATATTTTTATGAGAGTATTTTATGTGTAAGTGATTAGACATTTATAGAATAAAATAGTGCATCATGATTTGTGCATAAGGATTGTGTTTTCATCTAATTATTAATGTGTAGTATTATCTAGGGTACACCTGGGTAGTATAATCCTATACTTGTTTAATAATTATAGATTAAGATTGTTTGTTCATGTTTGAGTAGGGTGCTCATGCATAATGAGCCATGATAGTATGGGATATCATAGAATACTTTAGCTTAAATGTATATACCTAGATGTTACATACTATAGTTGTAAATCTAGACTCTCACCTATGTCGACTTAATAAATGTATATGTTGTTTATTACTTGAACAATATCTTTTGTAACAAATAATAAGACATTATGTATGTGTGCATAAAACCTTGAGAGTGTAAATTAACGTTAGGTTATAATTTTATGTATTTGTATGACTTGCTTTGTTATATGTACTTTCTTAAATAAAATCTTATGATTTCATGAATTTATGACTACTTGAGTGATTGTGAGAAAACTAGTAGTTGTGTCTTAGAACTCTAGACTATGATAACATGGGATATCATGGGGTATAGTCATATGGATATTATTTTAGTAGTAAGGAAACTATAGTTTAATGTGAATTTTACTTGGGTGGTATAAATTATAGGGATTATTTTTTGGTTGGAAAAGATAATAATATAAGATTCATTCATGCGTTGATGGAATAAATTTATACTTTGCTTACTTATATGTTTAAAATGTGATATGATATAATTGATAAGATGATGAAATTAGTATGAATTTTGTGGTTAAATAATGTATATTGATACATTATATTTTGGTATATATGATTTACATGTTAGTGTGATACCTTGTAATATAATGCGTTTTCTATGATACACTGCATGTTTAGTTTTACAAATCATACATACTTGGGTACTTGATTATTATCTAGTTTTCCACACCATCAATATCTACCTATAAATAAAGGGAGGGTCATTACTTGATGGGATTATTGTAGGGAATTATTGGTCTATGGTTGGTGTGGAAAAGTGCTCAGATGATGCTCTCCCTCCCCATAACAGTACTACTTATCTGAAGACCACACTTGAGATTGTTAGAGATACACGAGTTGGTTTGACTCAAGATCCATAGGGAATGGCATCTATTCCTAGTACCCAGGTTGAATCTATGAAAGAAATATAATTGTAATATATTTATTTATACTTGAACAATGGTTATTATATTATTGGACCAGTTGTGGCTGAGTCCTACTGTAAATTTTTTCCTTATAGTTGTAATAAGTTATATTGCATTTCAGTTTTTGAATTTGGAATTGTTATTATTCTAAGTTATTGTTTGGATAAGTTGTTAAATATGTTTCTATAGAATGAATGTAAGTATTTAGTTTAAAAAAATAAAAATTACTACATTATTCTAAGTATAACTTGAGGGTTTATAATAATATAAGGATTGTATTTAGCTATATATTGATTTTGATTATATGGTAATTATGTTGATGATTAAATTATGAATTTATATATCTATACCAGTTATGTATGTTGATATATATGAGAATAATATGTTAATATTTAAAAGTATAAATTAAATTGGTTCTGATATATGGTCTTGATCTATTGAGTAGATGCATATTTTACTATTGCAAGTTATAATATGGTTTTGCTTTTGAAACCATTTTAGTAGACTATATGGGATTTAATGTTGATTGTTGATAAATATTAGCTATAATTATTGATATTAAAAGAGAATTATATGTTCAGATAAAAAGCATATAATGACTTGATTCTTGTTTTAGCTTAATAAACATATCTATAAGGAGTTAAATTGGATTCTTGGCTATGATTTTTTATATCTTCACTATGCATAGTATTTCATTACTTTACTTTTAATTCTTTATTATAGACTATGTTTGGATAACAAGAGGTACATATATGAGTATACAAGTGCATAACTCATTATGTACTCTGTGATATCATTATTATCATGATTCAGTAGTAGAAAGTACTATGTGAGTAAAAATGACTCAAATTATTAAATCTAAAATCTATAATGAAAACTTTGGCCAAAGTTATTTTGTAACTAAGACATTATCATTTTACTATACTTATAGTTTACATGTATTTATGATATCATTTAGATAGAGGAATGGATTTCATGTTCTATTTGGTTACTGCATGTAACAGTGTTAGTACACATAATTTTTAATTATTTCTCTATATCCACACTATTATTATTTGGACCTTAATGAATAGTAGGGCCACTCCCAAAAAGGAGGTGTGTGGGAGACCATTGGTCTATGGTCAGAGGGCATTGAGAGATATGAGCTAAGCTATATAGTCTATAGAGAAAGGGTAGGGTAGGCATAATGCACTTAGATGATGCTCTTCCTCTATCAACTAATTCAACCATATGGAATTACACTCAGGCTATTTGATGAATCATGGATCTAATTTATGTATCTCATTTTGTATTGTTTTACTTATTGATATGTATATTAAACATCATACATTATTATACTTTATTTTGGATGTATATTCAACACAACAATAGTTGTGTATTTATATAATATTTTGAAATTGTAAACAATAATGGTTGTAAATGTATTTAAGACTGATTCATAAATTATATCTGTATTTGTAGTACTTGGTTTACCTTATTGCATTGATGATCAATTCTTCAACTTATTGATTTGTTTAATGCTTGAATACCAAATAAGTTTTGATTTTCTAGTGGATTGATGTGATTTATGTATCTTTTGCTTGAGGTTCCTTTAGTTTTCAAGTATTAAACTAATGACTATAATTAATCTTAGTAGTAAGGTTACAATAATAATAATAATAATAATAATAATAATAATAATAATAATAATAATAATAATAATAATAATAATAATAATAAAATTTTTTAGTGTCTTTATGGGTTAGTACCAATAGTGTTTATCATCATGGTATAAAAACTTAAGGTTTAGCTTTCACACCTAATAAGTCCATTAACAAAAATTTTACTCTCCTATTTTCTTAGAAAGGAGAATGGTGTGAGGTAGATCGGTTGGTGAGGGTCCTTCTAATGCAAACCCTTAGCCTGATCCTATTTAGATATCAATAAGCAAGTTGTAAAACTTGATTATATTCTCACTATTATGATCGAGATGTGATACCATATAAAATATCTTAAATGAGAGGTTCATGGCCCAAAATAAAAAAATGAATAGGAGGTACTTGAAGAACACCTTGATAGATCAAAAGTTCCTCAGGAGCAAAGGCACAAGGAAGTATACTAGGACGCTAGAGCTCAAGTAGTTACAAAACTAAAATGGGACATGAAGAATTTAAACCCACCCAAATTTAATTGCATGGTTTTGGGTGATGGATTTGAAGCCTGGCTCATAAAAATGGAGAAACACATTGAGATTCAAAATTATTTTAAGGTACCTAAGGATGTGTGGGGAGCATACCAATTATCTGGTTAAGTAACAACTTGGTGGGTTAATAAAAAACTTGAAATGAATCTATAATCTATGATCACCACATGGGAGAAATTTGTGAGTCTTTTTAAGACACAATGGTTACCTTAGCTTTACTTTGACTAGAAGTTAATAGATTTTTAGAACTTGAGGCAAGGAGACTTGTTATGAATGAGTAATGAGATTAGTTTACTAAGCTCTTGAAATATGTTCTATAATAATAAAGGGATAAATGTTTTTGTATCAAAAAATTCATTATGGGCCTAAAACCCCAAATTAGATTGAAGTGGATGTGCATGGACCATCCACTATGGATCAGGTGTTTGAAAAGGCCATAAATTAGGAACATAACCTAAAATCACTAGCAAAGGTCAAAGAGAAGTATAATATTTTTTTTGAAATTCCAAAACACCTATAAAGAAGAAAAACTATAAATTGAATGAAAATTACAAGAACTAGTTCAATAGTTAGAATACAAGGTTTGGTAATACTTCTATAAATAGGAAACTAGGGGGAAATTTCAAAGAAGTATTTAAGGGTAAAAATCAAACTGAAAGGAAAGGACCTCCAAGAGGGTAATTTACTTGTGGAGGATATCATTAAGTAAAAGATTGTCCTTGGTGGAAGACATATGGAAATAAAAAGAACATAACGTCTTAGTCATAGTAGGAAACCTTCTAACAATGTATCCACATAGCAGTGGATAATTGTCAAGCTAAATTTCAAGCCTCTCCCATCAAAGTATTAGGTACTCTTTTTGGTCATCTAATTACTATTTTGATTGATACTAGATTCACTAAATGCTTTATCTCTCTTACGATCTTGAGTAAATTATCTAATAAATCTAGTTATATGGAAAATGCATGATCAATACAGTATGATAACGAGTTTAAGGTCAAGGTTGATAGATGTCTTGTAGAGGTTGAAATCTAGTTTCCAATATTCACCATAGTTGTGGATCTTTATGCATCCTTGATAGGGTCTTATGAAGTGATCCTAAGATTAAATTGGATATTTAGGCATAAATCCAAGGTGGATTACTTCCTTAAAAATGTTGAATGTCCAGATGATTTGGGAAACCAAACTTAAATCCAAAGAAGTTAGAGGGAGTTGAAAATCAGTCAAATTTTTACCATTAAATTAAAGAGGGATCAATGTAAGGGATGTCAAGCATTACTTGTAAAAATGGATGAAGTTATAGAACCTAAGGAACCCACCTTGGGGGAATATCCATTTATAAAAGATTTTTAGGATATTTTTCTAGATGAGTTACTAGAGTTGCCTCCAAAAATGGAATTTGATTTCATAATATATATCATTCTAGGGTTAGAACCACAATGTAAGATACCTTATAGGATGATAACAATAAATATAAATGAGATAAAAGCACAAATTTAGGAGGTGATAGCCAAGGGTTTGATTCAATTAAGTATTTCACCATGGGTTGCATTGATAGTTTTTGTCAAAAAGGATGAAACCCTTCACTTGTACATTGACTACTACATGATTAATAAAGTAATGAGAAAAATAGGTATCCATTACCTCGCATTGATGATATTTTAAATAAAATTCATGGTGCTATAATATTTTTGAATATTGATCTTTGTTCAGGATACCATCAATTAAGGATTTAGGATGAGGATATTCTCAAAACAACTTTTAAAACTCACTATGGGCACTAGGAGTTCATAGTGATACCTTTTGGGTTTATGAATGCACTAGCAAAATTCATGAATCTAATAAACCATGTGTTTAGGGATTATATTTATTAATTAGTTTTAGTATTTTTAGATGACATCTTCATCTATTTCAAGAATGAGAAAGAGCATGTTGATCACTTATGGTTAGTTTTTCAATTTTTACAAAAATAGAAGATTTATGGTAAGTTTTCCAAGTGTGATTTTTTCATAAGAGAGTTTATTAATTGGGACACATAATAATTATAAAGGTAATTTTAGTAGATCTAACTAATATTAGGGCCATATGAATTCGACAAAACCTAAAAAAGTTCATGAGGTGTGTAGTTTCATTGGATTAATAGGATAATATAAGAAGTTTGTACTAATTTTTTTAAAGATAGCTAACCCAATCACCTCTCTTCAGTGGAAAGAACAAAATTTTGTTTGGTCAAATAAGTGTGAAGAAACCTTTTAGGTACTAAAATAGAGGCTTAATTCTACACCAATATCATAGATCTTAGATCTGAATGGGCATTTCTCAGTGATATCTGATGCTTCAAGTGATAGTTTAAGAGGTGTGGTCATGCAAGATGGTTCAATTATAACCTATGAATCTAGGAAATTGAAGCCTTATGAGGAAAATTATGCTCCTCATGATCTATAAATAGCTACTATAATTCATACCTTGAAATTTTAGAGGCATTACTTGTTAGGTAAACCCTTTGAGCTTAAGACTGATAATTTAGGTCTTAAGTATATTTTCACCCAACCCAACTTCAATGCTCTCTAGAGGTGGTGGTTAGATTTTATATCAAATTATGATTTTGATATTAACTACATTAAGGGAAAATAAAATAGAGTAGTAGATGCCCTTAACCATAGAAGATACATCACAACTTTGGCTACAATTAGAATCACTTTCTAAGATTAGGTAGTAAAATTATCCCCTGGTGATGATTTCTATGAGCAAGTTAAGAAAGTTTTGGCTAAAAACTTATAATATTATATATACTAAGGTTTGTAGTTTGAGAATGATGGGATTTTAAGATACAAAGATAGGATATATGCCTAATAAGGAGAATTTGAGGAATATTATACCAAATGAAGTGCATAATGCTCCATATTTAGGGTATCTTGGAGTAACTAAACTGGTAGCAAAATTAAAACCTTTATATTTTTGGAAAGGAATTAAGAAAGATGTAACTAATTTAATCTTTAGATGCTTAGAGTGTCAGTGAGTTAAGTTGAACAAGTGCATATAACCAGGTTATTATACTCACATTCCATACTTGAGTGGAAATGGCAAGTGATCAACATGTATTTTATCCAAGGTTTGCATATGTCTAGGAATTGACATGATATGATCTTGGTTGTTATGGATAAACTAACTAAGGTAGATCATTTTAGTCCTAGAACTATAACTGATGATGCACCTATGCTTGATAAGATGTTGGTGAAGGAATATTATAGATTACATGGGTTTCTTAAAAATATTATTTTAGATAAGGACCCTAATATGGCTTTCAAATTTTGATAGACTTTAAATTCAATGTTAGGAACTTAACTAAATTTGAGCACATCTTGCCATCCAAAAATAGGTGGGTAAACAAAAAGGATAAACCATATCTTGGAGGATATTTTTAGAATAAATTAAATGGACCAAAAATAAAAGTGAGAAGAATACCTACCTTTGGTTAGGTTTTATTATAAAACCTCATACAAATCATCTATTTAGATGGCTCCTTTTGAGGCCCTTTATGGTAGGATACACAAAACACCTATAATTTGGGATAAGCTAGAAGACAAAATGATATTTAGACCTGACATGCTTTCTAAAATAGAAGAGAAAGTGAAAATAATAAGGTAGATATTGGATGAAGGCAATGATAGACTTAAATGCTATGCTAATCTGAAGAGAATATAAAAGAAGTTTTTAGTTAGGAACAAAGTTTTTTATGGGTTAAACCTCAAATATTGCAATAAAATTTGGTAAATCATCAAAGTTGTCACCTAGATACATGGGGAATTCTGAGGTCCTAGAAGTAATCAATTATGTAGCTTATAGGCTTGTATTGCCATTAGATCTAGCACATATGCAGAATGTTTTTCATGTTTCACATATTCAAAAGTGCATTACCAATCCTACACATTTATTCAATTGGAATGCAATTTAGGTTTAGGATCTAGGGGTGATCACATTAAAATTGATCAGAATAATTGATACTCATAAGATTGTCTTGTGTAATAGAGAACTATCATAGTGCAAGGGCTAGTGGGACCAATATTTTGAACATAGTGATACTTAGGAGGACTATGAGGAGTTTTTGAGGTTGTTTCCTCATTTGTTTAATTGATTTTTTATTGGATAACATTTATTTTCTTTTAAAACATCATTTTACTATGCTAAACTTTATTATATTTTAGAACTTTTATTTGAAATAAGTGTCACCAGAATGATGACCAATTTTAGGGGGGAAGGAATCACATCTAATTTTTCCCTATGGATATTTGAGTCATTATTCAATGGATTGTGTATGGATCATTGGTAGATCTTATGTTTTTTTAAATCTAAATTTGTATCTATTATTAGGTTAAAACATATATTACTTTTGATAGCTATTGAATATGTTATATTTTACTTATGCTCATGATTTTTATAGATTTATTACATTCAATAGTTGTTATGATTATATGACAATTTTTATCATGATGCAATCTAACTCTAGGTTTGTTTGATGAGTTAGATGCAGGATAATTTTGCCCTCTTTGACAATGCAGAGGGAGAGTATCATCTGAGGGGGGAACAGGTAGTTATAATGGGGATAAAGGGAAAAATTTGAAATAGACCTATGAACAAACCACTATTGTCTATTAGAATAAATGATGTTAAACTAATTATTTTATACTTGGTTACATTGATTTATTTATCAATCATAATTTACATTTAGGTGATAATTGTTGTTATTAGATGATACTCCTCACTACATTATGCCTAGTAGATCACAAGTGTTTTAATATGAATTAATTGTTTATGCATCATGTTGGCTAATTTTCATTTTTATTTTTGAATTTATTACACTGCTTTGGATGACTTGAGATTGAAAGACAATTATCTTAATGGAAACATTTAAAGTACTTTAGTTAAACATTGAGGCATTAATTTAGAACCTTCATTACCCTCTTATCATGATGATTCATTTTTCAAAAATAACAAAAATATTAGGTTTTTGGTTATCATTATAATAGGGTTGATCTTGTCTTGAAAATGGGGAAATGGATTAGCCATCAAGCTTACATATAGATAAGGGAACTACAAGCTGGAGGAGAGTAGCAGAGTGAAGCATTAATGGAAAAATGATGCATGAAGTTTGATTGGTGAAACATTAGGGGTCTGATGGAATTCATGTTGAGCATGCATGGGTTGGACATGAGAATAAGTAATATGGGGAGGATTAGAAGGGAATCATATATCATTATCATTGAAAGAGAAGGAATAAAAGGCAATACAAAGATTGATAATTTTGGTAAGGGAATACAACTATAGGCTTGTTCTAGTCACTAGGTCAATAATTATCTTAGCTTATTTTAAATAAGTTTATGGGTTTTTAAAAATAGGATTTCTATTTTCATATATAAAAATATTACAATGAACTCTTGCTTAAACCCTAGCCTATCAATTTTATAGACTAGAGGATGGGGTTTTGAATCAAATTCCCAAGCTTATGATCTTGAGGGTGTCAAACCAAGTAGTAAGAGACCTAGAATATGTTATTCCTAGATGTTTTTGTTTGTTTATATATAACATATATGTTTAGTTAACAAACCCTATTAAAGCCTTAGAACTAGTAATAGGGGTTTGGTAATAAATGAATATAAGCGTGCACACACACACACACACACACACACACACACACACACACACACACACACACACACACACACACACACACACACACACACACACCCACACCCACCCACACACGCGTGCGCGCGCGCGCACACACTCACACACACACATTTTTTTAATAAATAAATAAATATGCATATACTTATGTGTCTTCAAAAGCAAACTTATACTATTTTACTCATGATTTGGATTATGGTTATATAGTGGTTTGAATTTATTATAAATTCTAAGTTTTTTTATGGAGGCATTTTGACCCTAATTAGTTTTGTAGCATTACCTAAGAATTTTCAAGAAATGATAATGATTTATAGATTTAAGATCCTTTAGTTGTATTAATGCATTTGTATATATGGAGTAAACTCTAACACATAGAGACATGATAACTTTTAGAATATAGAATGGATTATGTATAGGTATGTGTGTGATCTTTTTTGGAACCTGAGACTGAGACTATCTATTTAAAACCATTTAGAGCATGGTTGAGGGGATTTTCTATGTGCAATGTGATAAATTAGATAGTTCTACTTGATGTTGAGTTCAACTTGTATTTTTTTCCTTTATAGACCTATATGATTAATTTTGAATAATTTTCTAGTTTAAAATAATTAAGAAGGTTGTATAGATATGTAAGATTCATTTTGAGAAGGTAGAATTATGCAAAGAGATAAATATAAATGAACATATACATGAATTTTTTAGTGATAGTCATTAAAAAAATTGTAAGAGGATATCTGGTATAATAGAATAAGAATAAAATTTCATGTAGTGGGTTGATAAGTATATAAGTAACATAATGATAAGAGTTATGTTTCCTATTAGATTATATCGTGGAATGAAGATTCATAGAATACACTTGTATGAAAAAGAAGTCCAAAATGTACTTATTTCAAATGTAGTTTCTTCTACAGTGCATTACTGTATATTTAAGGATATAAATATTGTATTTGGCTATATATTTATTTTGATTATGTGGTAATTATGTTAATGATTAAATTATGAAATTATAGATCTAAACCAGATGTGTATGTTGATATATATGATAATAATATTTTAAAATTATAAAATAAATTGATTATGATATATGGTCTTGATATCTTGAATATATGCATCTTTTACTATTGCAAGTTATAATATGGTTTTTCTCTTGAAACCATTTTAGTAGACTATATGAGATTTAATGTTGACCATTGATAAGTATTAGCTGTACTTATTAGTATTACAAGATAATGATATGTTGAGATAACAAGAATAAAATGCTTGGATTCTTGTTCTAGCTTAATAAACATATCTGTAAAGAGTTAAGTTGGATTCTTGGTTGTGATTATTTATATATTTACTATGCATAGTATTTTATTACCTACATTTGAATCCTTATTATAGAATATGTTTAGATAACAAAAGGTATATATATGAGTATTCTAGTGTGTAACTCATAGATTTAATATTAGAGAGTATTGTGTGAGTAAAATGACTTAGATTATTAAATCTGAAATCTTTAATGAAAAATTTGGCCAAATTAATGTTATAGCTGAGACATTATCATTTTAATATACTTTTAGTTTAAATATATTACTGATATCATTTTGATAAAGGAAGGGATTCCATGTTCTATTTGATTACTATATTTAATTATGTTAGTACATAGATGGTTTCTAGTTATTTCTCGATATCCACACTTTTCTTATCTACTCCTCTGTGAAGGGTAGGGCCACTCCTAAAAGGGAGGTGTGTAGGAGACTGTTGGTTTGTGGCTAGAAGTAAATCACTAGGATGATGCTCTCCATTTGTCATCTGATTAAACTAGATGAAATTATGCTCAAGCTATGTGATGGATCATGGAGTTATTTTATGTAGCTCATTATGTATTATTATACTTATTGATATGTATATTGAACATCATACATTATTATACTTTATTTTGGATGTATATTAAACATAAAAATGGCTATGTATTTGTATAATATTTTAAAATTGTAAACAATAGTGGTTATACATGTATTTAAGACTGATTCATGGATTATATCTGTATTTATAATACTTGGTTTACCTTATTGCATTGATGATTAGTTATTCAACTTATTGATTTATTTAATGCTTGAGTACTAAATAATTTTTAATTTTTTAGTGGACTAATGTGATTCATGCATCTATTGCTTTAGGTTCATTTATTTTTCAAGTATTAAACTATTGGCTGTAATTAATCTTAGTAGTAAGGTTAAAGCAAATAATAACAATAATAATTTTTAGTGTCTTTATAGGTTAGTACTTATAGGGTCTATCAAAATTGGGATAAATTGAAAGATAAAGTGGTATTTATACCTCTTATGATAGTGGATATGGAAGAATAAGTAAATTTAATAAGTTAAAATTTGGCTAAAGCTAATGATAGGTAGAAAAGTTATGTTGATCTAAAAATAACAAGATAATACTTAGTTGGAGAAAAGGTTTTTATATGAGTTAAACCATAAAATAGTGATATTAATTTTAAAAAAAAAAAAAAAATTTTCAACAAGATATGTGGGACCCTTTAAGGTTCTATAAGTTATTAATCCTATAGCATATAAACTTGCTTTGCCACTAATAACTCAAATGCAAATTTTTTTTCATGTGTCTTATCTTAATAAATATATATCTTATCCTTCACATGTTTTGGATTGGAATGCATTATAGGTTCAATAGTCATGGATGGTCATAGTAGAACCAATTAGAATAATTGATACTCACAAGCTTAGATTACGTATTAAGAAAGTATCACAATGCAAGGTCCAGTTGGACCAATATTTTGAAGACAATACTACATGGAAAGATTGTGAGGAATTCTTTAAACTATTTCCTTATTTATTTAAATGATTTTTTTGTGGAACATTATTAAATATTTTTTGAACTATTGTTTGAAATAAAATTAATTGGGATGATGACTTATTTTAAGGGGGAAGGATGTCACATCTTGTCCCACTTTACAAAAACTACTTAAGTATTAGTAAGGGATATGAAACTAATGATTTGTAGATTTGATTTTCATATAATATATAGATATTTATACTATGTGATTAGCATTCATATTATTTATTTTCATAATCAGTTATGTTGGAGGACATTTGCATATGTTTATGAATGTACTATGTTCTAAGATCATGTTTGACTATGACTTCATTTGTGAATTG